>VZRN01001093.1:195581-235971 GCA_013397935.1 Dasyornis broadbenti | reverse complement strand
CCCTCCGCGCACCGCGCCAGCCGCACCGTGCGCCGCGACTTCGAGCGCAGGGAGCCCTACAACTACCTCCAGGTGGCCTTCTTCCAGGTGGGCACCGGCCCCCGGGGCGGGCTCGCCCCAGCGGGGTGGGAGTCGTCACCCCCGGGGATGGTGTCGTGCACGGCACGGGGCCAGCATGGGACGGCTCTCCTGCAGGGTCGCCGGGCAGCCGAGGGGTGAACGCTTTTCCCTCAGCCTCGAGAAGAGGCAACCGAGAGGGAATCTTACCGATGTGTATAAATATCTAAGAGGGGGTTACCGAGGGAATGGAGCCAGGCTCTTCTCACTGGTGCCAACCACTGAGATGAGAGACAACAGGCAGAAACTGATGTGCAGGTAGTTCCACCTGAATATTAGGAAGAACTTCTTTACTGTGTGGGTGACCATGTACTGGAACAGATGGCCCAGAGCAGTTGTGGGATCTCCCTCAGCAGAGACATTCGAGAGCCATCTGGGTGCAATCTTGTGCCATGTACTCTCGGACGACCCTACTTGAGCAGGGAGGTTGGAGCAGATGACCCGCTGTGGTTTCTTCCAATCTGACCCATTCTGTAATTCTGTGAACGCAGGGAGCAGCTGGGGTGAGGGGTGAGTGTGAACAGCTGAGACCTGCAGGAGATGACAGGCGCTGCTGCCTTTTCCCCACAGCTGAAGAAGCTGGATCAGGCCGTGTCTGCCGCTCACACCTTCTTCGTCGCTAATCCCCAGCACCTCCAAATGCGGGAGGATATTGAGAAGTACCAGCGTATGTCAGGGGTGAAGTCAGACAGCTTCCGGGACCTGGAGGCCACACCACACTGGGTGAGGGCTCAGTGCAGAGCCACGCATGAGCATCTCTTAGTCCACCCTAGGGACCAGTCTGGGACCCTGATCTGTTCCTACACAAAGGCTATGGCTTGAGACAGGGTCCTCAGACACAAAATCATAGATTTAGCCTGGAAGGGACCTTTAAAGATCACGTAATCCAAATCCCGTGCCATAGGTAGGGACACCTTCCACTAGATGAGGTTGCTCAAAGCCCCATCCAACCTGGCCTTGGAACACTTCTCTTCAAGGTGAGGACAAACCACTGCAAGTGTGACAGAGACTTTGTGATGACAGTTATTTGGCTTAAGTCTAAGATTTGCTGTCACTGTGTGGTTGTCTGAGTAGGTGGGCCCCTATACATCAGCAACATCCTGTGAGCAACTCAGAAGTCTCAGGGCATCCTTTGGTGTCACCCACACTGGTGAAGGGACCTGGATCTGTCCTTCACAGGAAGCGTATGAGGCTGGTGTGCAGCACTATGATGCAGATGAGTACCTGCAGGCTGTGGCCAGGCTGGAGGAGTCACTCACAGAGGCCCTGTCAGCACTGGAAGAGTGTCGTGCCTTGTGTGAAGGGCCTTGGGAGGATGAGGACGAGGAAGAGAAAATGCAGCCTGGCCTGTATGAAGCCATTGCAGGTAATGTTAGAGGCACAGAGGATTGGGTGGGAAGGCTGTGCTCCCCACGCTGATCACATCCCATCTCCCAGCACTCCTGTCTGGAAGAAGTGTGGGCTACTTCCTTTCTTGCTCTTCTCTCTTGCAGCCCATTATATTCAGGTTTTGAAGTGCAGGCAGCAGTGCGTCCTGGAAATTGCCACAAAGCCAGGGAGAATTTCTGCCACAGAAGATTTCATACCTTCTCATCTTGATTTACTGCAGTTCGCCTACAGCCAAGGTGAGCAGAGCCACAACCCAGCAGGTTATGCTATGGGACCCCTATACTTACCATTTGCTGCTGATCCTGAAGGGCAGCTTGTCATGGGGAAAAGTGGTACACTGGCCTGACTTCTACTTCTATTTGCCCCCTAACTCTTCCCAAAACCTCTATTTAAGCCTGTAGCCACCTTGGGAGGCGTCCATTGTGATCTTCTTCGGTCTCATTGTACAGCATCTGTCATGTGAGGCTGTTCCCACTTCTTTCCTCCGGCACACTTTTTCAAGACCTTGTTCCAACTATTTGCTGAATGTTTTATACCCCCCTTTTCAGTGCATGGCTCCAGACCAGGCTCCCCCTTCCTACCTAGAGGCTACGCATGCATCTCATCTCAGCAGTGGTGTTCCTTCTGAGTCAGCCCTACCTGCCCTATCTGAACTGATGGCCTGTCATGATGCTGGTCATCCTGTCACTCTGTCACTTTGACGCATGCCTCAGCCCTTCTTATGCATACCCCTGCTCCTCCCTAGTCTGACCCAGCTGTCTCATATCTGCTCTGTCAGAGCACTGGTAAACTGGTATCTCAAAGAAGCCACTAGACCTCTCATCTTGTCTGTTGCATGAGGGAGGTGGGACCATGTCTCTTTCAAAATACACTTACTTTTAATCTGTTTCTTCTAAACCAGCTCCCAGTAAGTATCAAAGGCAGGTTGACTCTGCACCAGGTTCATTCCCTGTATTCTCTGCCCATCATTGGGTAGAGATCCTACTAGGCAGAGGTAGATGTGTACTTGGTGTAAGGCCAGCTGCCAGACCCGGACAGGGACACTGGGTGCTGCTGGCCTGTACACATTTGCTGCTCAAGTCAAGTCTTTCAGAGACGTGTGTTTGTTCTCTTCTGCCCCTGCCCAAGTTGGGAACCAGACACTAGCTGCTGAATGTGCTGCTTCCTACTTGCTCTTCTATCCCATGGATGAGCCCATGTTGGAGAAAATGAAACAGTATCGCACAGAATTGGGAGAGGACACAGCTGTCACAGCCAGACAGGTACTTACAAGTCCAGGTCTGTACTTTTTGATCCTCCCCTGTCCCACAGGAAAAGATCACAGTCAAAGAGACAAAAAGCTAAACCCAAGCCCAGGGCTGAAGAAACTGGAGCCTGAGTTTACTTGTGGTCTGTCACAGTTAGTGTCCCTTCAGGACAAAACCAGACTTTTAATAATGCACAGCAATGTGACAGGGATGGGGTTGTGTTTTGTGAGGTGGTTATTTGACAGTCTCTTTACTTCCACAGAGTATTCAACATTATATGCAGAGATCTTTGATGGAGAAGAAGTTGATTTATTATGCAGTGGAGCATTTAGGAGAAACTTTCAATGACCCTGTAAGTAACAGTATCATCTTAATCTTCCTGCCATGGTTTCACTAAGACAGTTGTCAGAATTCACTTTAGTAGGTCATGATGCAGAAAGGATCAGATGCTGATGAAAAGGACCCACAAGTCCTTATGAGGTGGATCTTTAAGGCCTTTCTGCTGCTCCAGGACTGCAGTTAATCTGAAATATTTTGCTGTAACCATATGCGTTGACTCAATTTGTCTATCCTGAGAAGTGGGCCAGAACCACTGGTCTGATATTCACTGGACAAGCAGTGTAATGTTTGTTGTGTACTGAACCACCTGCATTTCTTCCTGCAGGATCTTTGGACTCCAGATGAACTGATTCCTGAAAACTTAAAGGAGAAATACAGGTAAGATTGGGCAAGTCAGCTGGGACTGCTGTATAAGTAGGGGATGGTACAAGGAACAGTAATATGTGGAGAAATGGTCACAATAGGAACAGGAAGAGTGTGAAATGCTACTACAGAGGAGGCGTAGGCATAGCTCTGTGTACTGACAGCCCTGATCTCTGTTTTTTCCCTTGCTCCCGAGAGAGGATCAGGAGAAGCAAGAGCAGGAAACTCTGGATGTGGAAGAGAGGGAAAAGAGGGGTGAGTAAAAGAGCTTGGAGAAGGTCTTGGATGCAGTTAGCCAGGCTTAGTCAGACTAAGTGCTGTCTTTTCTTCCATCCTCAGACATTTGATTGCTAGCATAGATGTAGAATGACTTGAATGGCTCAGCAAGTCTTCTCACTGTTTCTTTTCTTCCTCTTTGATGCATGTGTAATCTTGCAAAATCTCCCTGCTTACATCTCTGGCATGTGAACTCAAAGGGCACTGTGGCTGGAGAAGCTGAGAGCAGCCTGAACATATGACAAGCCTGTGGACGTGCAGATCCCTCTTCAGTGTGCAAGGAGTGTCTATACCAAACCTGGTTCAACTCCACCAGCCCAGCTTCAAACATTTTTCTGAAAGGGACATGGAGGGAGGGGCTGGGAAATGGAAACTGCAAGTGGACAATTTAGCTTGGGCAAGTCTTCCCCTGAAAAACAGAAGTCCAAAGGGTTTGTGGCTGAATGATATGCACTGCAGTGCAGATTCTCATGTTCTTGTTGGTCCCCTTTTCTTATGTGTGGATGCAGAGCCTCTTGCAGGGCTCTGTCCTGGAGTCTTTGCTTAAAATGACCCCAAGTGGTTCTCTGCTGTGGCACATGTGAGAGCAGAGCCTTCTGAGGGCCTGAGTGCCTTGGTGTTCCTCACCATCCAGAGGTCAGAGCGGGTGGGAAAAAAGGCCAAAGGTTAAAAAACCAAATCACCAGCTAATATCCAGTGCTTCTCTTTGGGGAATAAGAAAGTAGAGTCACCAGAGATAATTCTGGGATAAGATGTTGATGAAAGATGATTGAAAGGAGGGTTGATGGAGGTGTTTACCTGCTTCTTTTCTCCAGAGCCCCACTCCAGTAGGCTGGACCTGTTCTGCTGCTGCAATCCACAGTGCACTCAACTTCCCCCAGCTCCCTGCTGCTCTCCCAGCAAGTCCCAAGTCTCTGCTGGCTCCTGAAGCACGCGCTGTAGGCCAGCTTCCCCAGCTGGTGCTCTGGTTCCCCTGAAGCATGTGAGGGGTCTGCAAGGAATGGGTACTTCTGGGGAACTGTCCTGTCTTCTCAGAGAATGTATAGTGTCTCTCCACTTCCTTATCCAGATGGGGATTGGTATCTGAGGGATTGTTCTCCAAAGCTTGCTCATGCCTATCTCTGCTTACTTCTCAACAGGTCCTTTGCCTTTTGAGGGCATTGCTGTCACAATGGATTCCCAGCAGATGAATGGAACCCAGAGGGTTGTGTTTGACAGGGTGCTGACGGAGTCTGAGTGTAAGGACCTTCTCCGACTGACGAAGGTGAGGCCAGGATCCTGTAAGAACTCCTGTGTGTGTTCTTTCCTCCTCACCAAGCAGGGCAGTAGGGTTTCTACGGAGGAGAGGTGGCAGTCTAATGCATGTCATGTGTATCCTTCTATTCCAGGCAGCAGGGGAAGCAGGAGATGGATACCGGGCAAGACGGTCGCCACACACCCCACATGAGAGATTTGAAGGGTTAACTGTTTTGAAGGCCATGCAGGTAAAATGGAACTGTGAGTCTGCCACCTTCTTGATTGTCCAGAAAGAGAGTTTGCCACCTGAGCATTTTCTTCTGTGAATTGCACTCTGGGTGATGTCATGGGTGCACTGTCTTCCTCACAACACATGATCTGATCTGTTTCCTCGACGGACACATTCAAGAATGTTGTACATGGAGGGCCTGACAAGTGCTTTCTCCCCTGTGAGGCAGGGTTTTGGGACTGCTTGTCTCTGTGACGTACCCTTACAGACAAGCTTAGTTTAGAATTGGAGAATAAATTAAGGTAGAAGGAGCCTCTGGAGATCTCTAATCTGACCCCTGGCTCTCACCATGTCTAATTTCAAAGCTAGATGAGCTCTCTCAAGACTCACAGGGATTTTGCATAGGCAAGTCCTGATAATTTCCAAGGGTGGAGATTCTCCAGCCTCTCTGGGCACCTTTTTCAGTGCTGTACAAGTCTTGTGAGGGTGAAATTTTTCTTTATATCTAGCCAAAATTTCCCTTGCTGCAGCTTTTGTCCATTGCCTCTTTTCAGTGTGTCTCTCTGACTGTCTCCATCTCCTCTGTAACCCCTTTTTCGGTGACAGGAGGCTGTACTTAGGTCTTTGGCCTTCTCTAGACTGAAGAAAGCCAAATCTTTTGGCCTCTTTTTCTGTCATGTGCTCCAACACTCCTGCCATCTTAAGACCCTTCATTCCAGACTCGCTTCAGTCTGCTAGTATCCCTTGTGCAGTGGGAGACCCAAAGTGATGCAGCATTCCAGATGTGTCTTCATGGGCCAAGTAGAAGGAAATCATTGCTGTGCTGTACAGTTGTACTCCTGAGTTATATTTAAATGAAAAAATGTGTTCTTCTCTTGACTGAATGACCACAGGACTTTGCAAAGGTCTTTTATTCTGTACTGTGTACGTGTATCATTTCTTAGAGTGTCTTTTTAAGTATTGTAACAGACTTGTTTTTCACTTGTAGCTGGCCCAAAATGGGGACGTGGAATGGAGAGACGCTAAATTGCTTCTGCAGGCTAGTGAGAAATCTCGGAAAATCATAGAGTCCTATTTTACTCCTGGACAGAAACTCCATTTCTCATTCACACACCTTGTGTGTCGCACAGCTGTAGAGGGTAAAGAATCTTTCATCCTATTCGTCCCTGTCTCCTGGAGAGTCCCCCTCAGTCCCAGCCATACGCTCTCAGGAGATTCTCCTCCCTTTACTCTCACTGTACCTCTTTGCCTCTGATTTTTTTCTTCCTTGAAACTGAAAATGCCCATATTCTGTTTTGTAACTTCAGGGCAACAGGAAGGTCGCATGGATCTTAGTCATCCTGTCCATGCTGATAACTGTCTCTTGGATCCTGAGGGGCAAGAGTGCTGGAAAGAACCTCCTGCCTACGTGTACAGGGACTACAGGTAAGAGCACCTTCATTAGATCATGTGAAGATCTCCCTGGCCCCATCAGAGGATGAGCTTAGCTTATAGAAACCAGGTGATGGGTTGTTGGCTCAAAGCCATCCAGGACTGTAGCATCAGGCAGAAGTCTTCATCAGTGGCTTCAGAACGAGGCATGAAACACCTTCCCTAGTCTGGAAAGACCTGTCCTTTTTTCCTTCCTCACTTCTCAGACCCAGCTTTAACAGAGAGCAGAATGAGGCTGGGAGGCTGCACAGGTATGAACCACGATCTCAAACTGTTTTCTTTTGGGTCTACCACAGTACTACAGTCTGCTGCTTTTGACAGGCTGTTTCTTCTAGTCAAATTCCATCTTTTACAGTCTTCTGTGCATTACAAGAGAGGGATAATCAAGCTCCTTGGATTTCCTTTGTTTGAGCAGTCAGTGTACTTCAGTGACTATTCTCTCAAGATTCACTGCCAATGCTTTGTGTTGGGTTTTTCTATTCCAAGTGAGAGTTTTATGTTTTTTCCAGCCTGTGGCAGGTTTTGTTACTCCTCTGTGGAAGAACCTGAGATATATTTTAATGATGGTGCCAGTTGTTGCACACTACAGCCAGATGAGGTCAGTTCACTACAGCTGATTCTTCCTACTTGCCATCTCCTCCCTGAGCATCCAGAAATCTCACTTGTCTTTTCTTTGAACGGTAGCTATATCCAGAGCAGAAATCTCTAAGCAGCTATGATGAGAATGTGGGACTTAGAGGGAATTCCAGTATCATTGAGTTGTTTCTCTTCAGATACCAGTGTTAACTTGGTATAACCAGACTGTAAAGTTACCAGGCTTTGTCATGTAACTAGCTAGATCTCTGTCCCTTCTTGTCACTTCACTCCATCCTGGGTTCTCTGGCTTCCACTTGAATGGACAGTAAAATACCTTCCTTGAATCTATGCCACAGAGGTATTTTTGGGAGTATCCCTGTCCACTTGCAGTTCGAGTTGTGACTATCCAACCAGCTCACAAGGGCTGAGCTCTTACAGTGTCATTTTAAAGAAAGTCCCTGAGTTCCAAACTTCCTGGATCTTTTCTGTGGATTTGTGCTATGGGCATTAACGATACTATTGAACAAGATTGAACTCAGGGGCCCATGAGTTCCAGTGATGCTGCTCTGGGTGCACTGTGCTCCTTTGGGGGCCAGCGGTGCACTGGTCCCTGTGTGCTGTTCACATGCTCATCTTTACCTTCTCTTTTCATTAGAAATTTCCCCCGTGGCACCATTCTGAGTCCTTTTACCAGCATCCAAACTGCTGAGATCGAGCGTTTAGTGTTTCCTTGGAAAATCCACTGTTTTTTCAAACATTGTGTGGTTAGCCCAATCTGCTTTTAGTACCCCCATGTTACATTTTAAGACCATTTTCCATTTACTTCTTCTCCTCCAATTACCTTTCTCAGAAATGGAGTCTAAAGCCCTGCAGACTGTTGAGGTCAGGATAACAGGTCTGTTTATGCTTCAACCATTATCCCTACCTTCCTGTCCCTTTGGACTTGTGAGAGCTATCCTTGCTTTTCTCCACTCATGTTACCACCCTGGCTTCACAGCCTTATTAAAACCCTGTAGCAGAAGAGCTATAACTTCCTGGGTTTCAGGGCTGGTAATCCTCTCACTGCCCTTACGTCCTTAACGCTGCTTCAGCAGCCACAGTGTTGTTTTATATTTCTTTCTCCCAGTCTCATTAATTAAGAGCCTCTGTTGTTCTGATCATCTTAATTGAATACCAAGAGGCACTCAGGTAGTTTGTGGTCCATTCTTTCACCCAGCTGACTGTGGTCTCACCTGTGCTGTACAGTGGCCTCGCTACTTCTCTTTTTGTATAACTTTAGTAAAGAAATTTCTTGGTTTAATTTTCGTTTCTGCATGCACCAGGCCTCTTTTTGATCATTCTAATGTTACCCTGAATTTCCTTGGCTGTTAAGACATGGCTTTCTTTGCTGATCCATCTCCTCTTCCAGACGTTGGATTATTCCCAACCTTGAAACGTAAACAACAGGTTAGAATGAAGGCCTGTCAAGCCCAGGGCATTGTCACAACTGTGCTACAGACGCCTGCTGCAGGGGATTAAGAACAAACCAAAACAAAACGGGACAAGCGTGTAGAGCTAATTCCCTGGCATACTCTCCCAGCCTCCTGGGGCTTGCAGCTCAGGGACTCCCCTGAGCTAGGCACTGCTGTGTTTAACACCCTCAGATAGATTCTCCTGCTAACTGGTCTACTCTCTGTTTGAACCTGTGACAAGGATTGGGGGGGAAACACCTGGGAGGAATAAACTTCATGGTCTATATGTATTCTTTCTTTTTGTCCCCAGTGGCATTCTCTACCTCAATGATGACTTCCAAGGTGGGGGCCTTTTCTTCACTGAAATGGACACTGTGACTGTCACAGTAAGTCTGGGACTTCTCAAAAGAAGGAGAGATGACAGAGGGTGCGACAGTCTGGGCTGGAGGAAACTGGTTATTGGATCCCACCACTCCAAAACCAATCCATTGCTGGTGCAGTGGTAGATTCAAATAGGGGCAGCTAAAGGCAAATTGAGGCAAATCTCAGACAGAGGAGAGGTTGACTGTTTCCTAGCTGAGATTTCCAGGCTCTTCGAGTCTGTGGGTGTCTGTGACCTTTGTTGTCCCATTGATTCTCTCTGTCCCTCTCCAAGGTCTGCCTTGCTCATGGACTGGCCGTGGATGCCTAGCAGCTCTCTGTTCTTCCATGTTCCCAGAGGCAGCTGTCACCTCTGTAGAAGGACTGTGTACTCTAGAGCGAGGAGCTGCTGGCTTCACGGTCTCTTCTCTCTCTCCTGGCAGGCCGAGGTGCATCCAAAGTGTGGGAGGCTGGTAGCCTTCAGCTCTGGCAAGGAGAATCCCCACGGCGTGTGGGCCGTGAGCCGCGGAAGGCGCTGCGCCATTGCTCTCTGGTACACACACTCCAAGGAGCACGCTGAGCAGGTGAAGCACCATGATGAAGAAATAAATACAAATACCTCCAAGGGAGATCAGATCCCATCAGATCAGCAACAGCTTTTGGGCTTTCCCTTGGGGCAGGGCCTAGTGCAGCAGCTGGGGATTGTCCTCTGACAAGGTGTTTGGTAGAGTCGGCAGCCTGTGGTGGGTTCTGCAAGAGAGAATGGACTCTGGGGCGTTTGGGTGGATGTGTCTTGTCAGCCCCTGCAAGCAGGGTCGAGGCCCCAGCAGGGAGGATTCACATCTTTTCTGTCTCCATGGCTGCAGGAACAAGTGAAGGCAGAGGAGCTGATGCAGCAGAGGGCTGTGGAGCAGGACCAGCCTGATGGAGACAAACGTCAGGGAACTGATCACAGCAGCAGATCCTCCTCAGAGCCTCGGGCTCCCAGCCATGGAGCCAAGCCTGCAGATCGGAGACAGAAGCCTGGCTCGGACAGGAAGCAGCATCCCAAGGTGCTGCGGGTCAGAGATGAGTTCTGAGTGCACGGGGCCCTGGGGGCAGGACTGTCACACACCATGGCCTGGCAGGTCACAGGAGGGCCGGGACCACGGAGTCCTGGAGCAGTGTATTAGTGTGGTAGAGTTGTAGTGATGGGGAGGGGTGCAGCTTTCTTCACTGTGGTGTTCCAGCAGCTGAAAAATGGGAGGAAGGCACAGTGTGGAAGTCAGTGACACCAGGAACTTTCTTCACTGCCTCACTGTGTTTGTGTCACTCAGAAATAAGAAGACAAGGTCTTCTCACCTCACTCCTCTCAGTGCCAACCTCTTGGCCATCCAGGACTAAGTCTGAGAGGGGGAGGAGGAGCCTGGAGTCTTTCAGCAAGGGCTGTCTCACATTCAGGAACTCAAAATTGAAGCCTTTGAACTTCTACACACCTGCAAAGTCCAGAACCTTGCAAGTGGTCTGAGACAAGGAAGGTGAGGGACTGTGAATATATGGAATAAAAGCAAAATGCTGGACACAGATATTGGTGTGAGCTTGAGTCTGTATACCAGGGAGACATACACACTTGTTTCTGATTGAAATTTAATTAACAAATGATGGAAGGGGATTGAGCCCTTGGTGAAAGCAAACAAAATATTTGTCCAGATGCCAGCTACTTCCAGTAAGGGAAAGCAAGAGATAAAGTCAGCTCTGCCATGTCTAACATGGAAAGGGTGAGGAGTGCCTTTAAGAAAAAGGATTGTACTTTGACATTTCCCTGCAGCAAGGCCTCTCTTTTTTGTTTTGGTTTCTTTTCCCTTCTCCATGCACAAAATTGTCCCTGAAAGCAGAAGAGAGATTTTGTTTATCATTTTCCACCCTGATAGAATGACAATCTGCTGTCACTGCCCAGGGGATTAGTGTCCCGAGATGGGATTATATTGTAGCCAAATAGGAATTGAATGGGGTGGATATGGAGTATCAAAAAGAGCAGTGGCCCTTTTCCTGGGAAGCATTAGAGCAAGAGATCAGTCTGTGGTCATGACATACTCAAGCCTTGATGAGTTCTGTGTGGAGACCCCAGCTGCAGTTCAAGTGGAAGAAATCTGTAGGGCCAAGGCCAGTGATGTGAGAAGTGGGTGGGTTAGCAGCAAGGCCTCTCTTTCCCTGCTCCATGGAAGCTGGGCCCCTGCTCCATGGAAAGGGAAGTCTTTCCTCCATCTGAATCCTTCTGACACTTCTTGACAAACAAGCACAGGAAACCCACATTGGCAGCTCTTTTTGCTTCCCATCCTCCCCAAAGTCACAGGAAAAAGCCTGATGTGTGCATTTCAAATTCCCTCTCCCTGGTGAGGGGCCTGTCACATCCTAGCACTCGCTGAGGATGGAGTAACTCACTCTCTACATCCATCCTGATGATTTGTGTGGGGATGATGAGTAGCTCCTGTTTGACGAGGACATGTTGTGGGGTGAGAGGCCAGTATCCACATCTCTGGCTTGCTTTGCCCAAAGGTGGCCTGAGTGATTAGACTGATGGCCTCCTGACGTCAGATGAGATCCGTTAAAAGGTATTTATCTCGGGCTTGGGCCAAAGCTGCGGGAGAGATTAAAAGAGATTGAGGCCAAGATAATCCCCTCGCAGCATCCCACTAAAGTGGCTGCCAAAAGGCATGCCACCAAATCTTTTGCCACCCCTGGCCCCTGTGCCCAGTTCTGGTTTTCCCATCCAGAGCCCCATTTGCTTCTGAGAGAGGGTGTGGTGGCCCTGCCACTGGTGTTCCCTTTGCAGGCCCTCTGTGGTGGCATCATCCCTCCTTCCACCCTGCCCAGGACACAAGTGGCATGGTCTCCCTGGGAAAACAGGAATTCCTGTGACTATGAGGTACAGCAAGCCCTGCCCTGGTGGCTGATAATCCTAGCCTGTTCTGGCTAATCTTCACTTTATTAGTTTGTTGCTGATATAAACAGAGGGAGTCAAATCCGCCTGGGGTGGTTTCCTTCCCTTCAGGAGCAGTGTGCTACTCTCTCTTTTCACCCCTCCCCATCCACCTGCTTTGCATTACGTCCCAATCCGATTTCCCCAAGTCTCTGGTGTCTGATTTAATTTGCCTGACGCTGCTCCTGGAATCAGCCCTCCCCCAACCCCTCCCGTTCACAGCCTTCCAGCTCCCCATGGGGAGATCAGTCCTGGGAGAGGCTGGGGAACAGAGAGGGAGCAAGGGACTCGCTGGGTGCGCAAACGGGACTGACTGGAGACTGCATAGGTACAAGGGGCTTCTGGGCAGTGAGGAACCATTCTCGGCAAGGGAGGCAGGCTGTGAGGGTCCCATCCAGAGGGGACTGCAACCCACCCTGCTCTACAGATCCCGGTAAGTTTGCCGCCTTGTGATGCCTGAGGTCACCTTGGTGAATCTGGCTTTTGGGACCCTGACTTTCTTGGAGTGATTCTGTGGAGAGCCTTTGAACAAGGGCGCATCCCATCAGAGGATGAGGGAGGGTAAGATCATAATGGGAAAGGAGTTGAACTTAGCACTGAGGTGTCTTTACAGGGATGAGGGGCTTTGCACTGGGATGGGGTTTCTTGTTCTCCCCTTGGCAGGTAAACCTCACTGGTTTCCGGGCTGGAGCGGGAGGGTAACACCTTCCCTGAGGGACCTGGCACTCACTGCCCATAACCAGCCCTGCACTCCCAGTGCGCCCTGTGCACACCTCTTTGCAGCTGGCTGCTGTTCTGGGGGGAGAAGGAGCCCTCAGAAAGGAAGGAGCAGAGCAGGGTAATTTTACCCTGACCTTTGATCTCCATCACAGGAGAGAGGGATCATCTCTGTATCCGGCTCTGCAAGGAGCCCAGGGTCACCAGGGCGAGCCTGCGAAGCTACTCAGGGATTACACAGAGACCCAGGGACACTGCCTATTAATACTGAGTCCTTCTTCTTGCACCTTTCCCTTTTCCACTTGCAGCCCTCTCCCAACATTCCACAGAGGGACCACTCCTTCTCCAGTGTGGGGGAAGCTACCCAGGAATAGATAATAAAGGGTTCACCTTCCCTTTTTTCCCCACCCATTACTTGCACCCTGATCCCCACCAGGGAGTGATGCAGGTGACTGGAAGGGACAGCCCATGGGGAGCAAGCTGGGCCCCCTCCATGGCGTGGTGCAAGGGATATGGCCACTGCTCTGAAAAGTCAGGGTGTGGCAGCCAAAGGCAGAAGATGGATGATTGCAGATCCCTCTCTGTCCTGCACCACAGTAGAGGCATTTGATCTGCAGATGCTCAAGGACTCAGGATAGGTTTAGTTACTCACAGGCAGGAGTGCTGCGGCAGGAAATTTGTTAGAAAAGGCAGGAGGAGAAAGAACTGTCATGTTGGAGAGCAGAAGAAACAAAATGTGACTTCAAAAAGTCCAGAGAGCTGTGAACTGGATGAGCACAGCTAAAGGAGAGGTCTGAGCAGGGCTGGCATGAACTGGCCAAGCCCAGGCTCTGTTTGGCTGTGCCATGCTCCTCTGTGATGCTTGCAGGAGGCACAATGCTGGAACAGTGCTGGTGCCAAGGTCCTCCTGTCAGTAGCTGTGCTGAGGGTGATGAATTGCTTTTTTCAAAGGTACCCAAGCTCTTGGTTTCTTCTACTGCTTAACATTCGCCTGAAACAGCCTTTACTTCCAGAAAGAACCTAGTGTGCGCCATTTAGAAGCTCTTCCCATTAAAACCAGCCTGGGCAACCACAATGAGCAGCTGTGAGTTGATCCTTAGATCCACAAGAAATGTGTATCCCTAAGGTCCTGCTCGTCAAAGCAGGAACCTGCCTTGGCCAAATTCCAAGCTCCATTCCCCTTTCCTCTGTTCTTCCCCCATTTGGTTCCTTCCATTTCCTGTCCTAGATTTACATGACCATAACGAGCTGCTCTTTTGCACATCTGCCCTGGTCCTCCTGGGAGGCAGCTGCACTACACTGAGGACCAGGTAACTCACTCTCCACAAATTGCACTGGGACGTGAAGCATGGAGGCGACAGGCAAAGATGGAGCTATTATTATCGCTCATCTGTGGCACCTTGTCCTTCTGAGGCTGAGAACAACTCCCGACTTCATTTAGAGTGTTCCCTCAGAGGGATTTAAAGGTTTGGACAGAGTCCTGAGCTGCACCTTCTCTATATTTAGCCCTTTTTATCCGTCCTCGACATCCTGCCCCTGCCGTTTTATCTGCCTACAGCTCTGAAAGCCCCTCATCTTGTGCAGCTTTACAGAGCAGTGAACTGGCATCCCCGTGCTAGTGACAGAGTTGAGAAACACCCGGAGAAGGGAAGAGAGTGGTAAAAAAGCAGGAGCAAGGCAAGGAAGACTGGGATCCAATGGGTAATGAGGAGGACATGTACAGCCAGCACCACCTGGAGCAGAAATTGGAAGGAAGGGAAAACAAGGAACCCATCTCTGTGCAGGTCTGGGTGGGCAAAACCAGAAGTCTACAAAGACAAATTAGGGCAGGGAGATGGACAATTATCTCAGATAGCCAAAGGTGTACAAAATAGCCTGAAGAACTTGGGAACCAAGCAAAGGAGGTTGGAAGGAGAGAGTCAGCAGGAAGAAGTTACCTAGCAGAAAAAGGCAATCCAATGCTTGGGATTGATGGATCAGTCTTAAGGAACACTGGAAAAGGGAAAAGTGTGGGCCACAAGGGCAGGGCTGGCTGCACAGGGTGGCTGGAAGTTCAGGTGTGCCACTTGGTGTGCTGTAGGCCGTGACCAGAGCTGGATGGAGCCTTGCAGCCTGACCGTACACTGAAACTGAAGGGCAAACACCACAGGATAAGGAGGATGTGCAGCCTCTGACTGAAAGCTGCAAGGCCTTCCCCAGCATTTCCCCACTCTGTCAGTCAGCTGAGAGATGGAATGGAATACCAGCCCTTTCCCAAAGGAGGCGAAGTCCATGAAGACTCCTCATTGCTGCTCTGTTGGAAGGAGAGAGGAAAAGCCAGTGCAAATGGGCCCAGCTCAGGTGCTGCACTGTTCCTATCCCTCAATGTAGCTGAGACTGGCAGCCCCAGGCCATGGCTGTGGCGTGTTCCCCTGGGCACTGACAATGCAATTCCGGGCTGCTCTCCTGCTCCCTCACCATGTGCTGAGGCCAGCAGCCACATCCAGCGCACAAGCAGGGAGCAAAGAAGAGTCAGCAGTGCTGTGGCTCTGTCCAGCCCTGCAGACAGCAGGCACAAGTCTTTCTCTGTAATGTATATCCTGAAATAGCCTCCTGCTGGGATAGCCTCCCAGGAGCTGGGGGAAACCTGTATCTCCTTGTCTTTCCTACACTCAAAGCCATGCCTCAGGAATCATTGAACAAGCAAAAACTCACTGTGCCTGGGGGATCAAAGAAAAGCCATGGAGACATGCAGGGGAAGAAATTCTTAAGGGAAACTCAAAGAACTCTATCAAGCAGCAAGTAAAGGTAGGATTTGAGACCTGTCTGGATGTGCTTGTCCACAGCAAGAGAGCAAGCCTGGCATGGAAGTACCCAAAGCCTCACTGGCCAGAGAAAATGAGGCCTTCAGGCAACGTGCCAGAGAGGGATGGAGGTGATGTGACCCACAGGGACTAGGAGAAATTCTGCAGATGCTGCTGGAACATTTCTTGAACAACTCCTGGAGCACATCTGGACACTCATATCTATCAAGGAGAAATGTTGGAGCAATTAAAGACCACGTTTGTCTACAAAAGTGGGAGATGCTAGAATCACTGGTGAAGGTTTAAGTGCACGTAACAAAAAAGAGAGAACAAAACAGAGATGTTGTATAATGCTACAGTGCACCTGCATCTTGAATATGGATTATAGTTCTGGTTCATATCATCTCTACATTGTAAACAACTGAAAAAAGCTCACAGAACAACAGAGGTAATAGGATGTAACAGCTTACACAGGAGGAATGACTAAATTTGCTCTGCAGTCTGGAAAAGAGATGGGTATGACAAAGATGTATAAAATACCGAGTGATGCAGAGGTGAATAGAGACCAGTTATTTGCTGATTCTTCCAACTCAAAATACAGCTTTTGTCAAGCGGAACTAGTGCCACTGGGGAGACAGAAGCAGGAACTTCTTTGCAGAGTCTGACACCCAGCTGTACAAGTCATCACCACGGGGTGCTGAGGATGCTAAACTTGTCATAGGCACAAAGATGGTATGGACAAATACACAGAAGAAAAGTCCATCAAGGACTTGCATACAATAATGCTGCTCTAGCTTTGGATGTCAGTGAAAAGCTGGGGCTGGGCAAGTAGGGGAAATACCACTATAGGCTTATGTTATTCTTAGATCCTTCCCTAGGCATCCACATTTATTTTTATTTTGTTTTGGTTTGGTCTTTTGTTTGTTTGTTTTTATTTTGTTTTGTTTTGAAGTGAAACCAGAAGGGAACCCTGACAGAGCACCTCAACAGCCCCATAGATTTCCTTGGTGGTCAGAGAGTTGGTGGGTCCTGCCTGGTCAGGCTTTGCCTAGGACAAACAGTAGAAAATAGCCAATGGGCTCCCCCCATCACATTTCCTCCTCCTGGAGCTGAGATGGACAGCTCGGCCATGGACAGGGAGAAGCTGATGAAGAGGACCCAGGGCTTGGAACAAAGAGGTTAAAAACGAGAGGACAAGTGTGACCAGAACCTCAGCAAGAGGCTCTGGAGTTCTTTGTGTGTATGTGTAAGCAGGATCCAAGAAAAAATGGACCTTTGGCCAGGCCCAGTACAATCTTCCCAAATGCTACGGGCTATGGCCAGATACAGCACGATATTACTGAGCATTCAGCCAAGAAATGGTCACTAATCCTTTATCAGAGATACCTACATTTCCATAACTGCGCAATCACGTGTCCTATCTAATTCACACCTCTCTCCTTTGATTTGTCTCTCCAGAATCAAGGCTGCCCCACGTGGAGGAGCCACCCCTAGGTCAGAAAGATGGGGGAAATGGAACAGATGAAGCAGGAGGCTGAGCAGCTGAAGAAGCAGATTGCGGTAATGCTGGCAACATTCATGAAACTGCTGAGAGTGTGTCTACCCCCCACTGCATGCCCAAACTTTCCTCCTCAGCCACAAGCTGGAGTTGGCTTTCTTCATCTGCATACTTGGAGCCCTCTGCAGTTCTCCACAGCACTTTAAGTGCTAATGGAGATCTTCACACCATGGTGGAGGGAAGAATGGTAGGGGAAGGGAGAGAAGAGGGGTCAGGGTTCCAAGAGTGTAGTGAATCTGCAGGATCTACTCTGTCTGTGAGACAGCTGGTGTTCTGTCATGTGGGAGGGTCCATGGAAAGGGTGTAGCACAGCAAACCGGGTGCTGAGCAAATTTTGGCTCACCTTCTTGACATTTGACTTGTGTCAAGGTGCCCTAATCACAGGCTAGGATACCCCTGGGCTGGCCCCAATCCAAGCACAGCAAAGCCACAGTTCCTACTTCTAGAAGCCCTCAGATTATGAACCCAAATTTCACTTGTCATTGCCTTCCCCACATGTTTTTAATCTGTGTCATCTGCTCTTGTCTCCTCTCCAGGATGCCCGGAAAGCCTGTGCAGACACAACGCTTGCTCAGGTAAGGGACAGGGCTGGTTGGGCAGGTGACTGTGTAGGGGATAGGCTAGCACCACTCTGAGGGGGCTTTTCTCCAGTCAGGAAGGAGCTAGGAGGCAGAGATGTGGATCCTGGTAGTCCAAGATTAATTCTTTCTCTCCCACCGCTCTTTCTTCAGATTGTGTCTGGAGTGGAGGTTGTTGGACGCATCCAGATGCGGACCCGAAGGACCCTGCGGGGACACCTGGCCAAGATCTACGCCTTGCACTGGTCCACGGACTCCAAGTGAGCATGCTGCTGGTGATCTGCTGGGAGAACGACAGCACATGGGTGTGATGGGCAGGAAGGCTCTGATGGGAAGAGAGCTACTAACATGATCTTGTTCCTTTTTCACAGACTTATGGTCAGTGCCTCACAAGATGGGAAACTGATTGTGTGGGACACATACACAACTAACAAGGTAGGAGTCAGGTGGATGAAAACCAGGATGCTGGAGTGGGTCCCCTTGAAGCTGGTGCCCTTGACCTGTTCTCTCTGCTGCCATGAGTGCTGACACAGTTTCTTGTCCTTCCAGGTTCATGCCATCCCTTTGCGTTCTTCCTGGGTCATGACCTGTGCCTATGCCCCCTCTGGCAATTTTGTGGCCTGTGGAGGCCTTGACAATGTGTGCTCCATCTACAGCCTCAAGTCTCGTGAAGGCAACGTCAAAGTGAGCAGGGAGCTCTCAGCCCATACAGGTGTGTGCATTGCCTGCCTGCAACTGGGTGTCCCCTGTTTCCAAACTTCACCCTTCTATCCCCACCCCTTTTCTCATATGTGCTTGTTCCCGCTTCTCAGGATACCTCTCCTGCTGCCGATTTCTTGATGACAACAGTATTGTGACTAGTTCTGGAGATACCACATGGTGAGTGCTATCTCCTGCATCCTAATGACATGACCTCTGCTCTTAGCACAGCAACAAATGCAGTCCTTCTGCTCTGCAGCAGTCTTCTCTCTAAGGAAGAATTGCTCCTGCATGGGGAGGCCACACAGAGCACCTTAGAAAGCCCAGTCTGTTCTCCCTCCCCTGGCAGAACAGATGCTTCTTTTCCTAGCTGAGGCCAGGTCAATCAGTAGGGACCATGTCATCTGTTTTCACAAAAAACAGTGTCATTTATATCAGAACAAAAAATGTTTTCATTTTATGTGGAGCACACGTACATTCTCCACTTCTCAAGTCTTGCCCACTGTGCAAAGGACACCTGCAGAGACAGTGCCTGGATCCTTTGGTTCCTGGTTCTCAGGGCTCACTCTGCGGTGCCTCTGAACAGTGCTGAGTCTTTATTCACTCCACCCCATCCCAACACCTGCTTTGAAAGAACCTCTTGACTAAAGACAAGTGGCATTTCCATCAGAGATCGGGGTCACACATTGTTCACCTGGCTGTGGCATGGGATCCCACAGAACAAGAGCTTTGCGTCTTACAAGCATGGACACAGCAGACCTTTTCCAGCTGTTTATTTTTTGCTATTTGTGTTCCTCTTACCTCCTCTCAGTATTCCCTTCAGCTGTTGCATTTATGGAAATATGCCAAACCTCACACACCCCCAGCTTTAGTCTAACTCTGCTTTGGCAAAGGTATTGCCAGCAACAGCTGTGACAATATCTCCTGCTGTATACAGCTGATTCCAGGGATGCTCTCACCCATTTTCCCATGACATAGCTGTGGCTTCCCTCCTTTTGTTTGAGAGTGGGACAGCTCTTCAGCCCGGCTGTAGGTCTGTTCTGCCTGGGTTGGCTCTGAGACATTCTCTCATCTCCCCTCCCACAGTGCGCTCTGGGACATTGAGACAGGGCAGCAGAAGACTGTGTTCTTGGGTCACACTGGAGACTGCATGAGCTTGGCTGTCTCCCCAGACTTCAAACTCTTCATCTCTGGGGCTTGTGATGCTACTGCCAAACTGTGGGACGTGCGGGAGGGCTCCTGCCGTCAGACCTTCTCAGGGCATGAGTCTGACATCAACGCCATCTCCGTATGTATGCTGTCTGCACAGTGGTGGGGAGGTATGGAAAATGGGGGCGGACCAGCTCCAAAACAGCCTTGGGACAAGACTGAAACCTCTCACAGTCATATGGGTAACAAGGGTCTCAGACCCTGGCCCCATGATCCAGCCTGAGGCAGGGAGGGCCCAAGTTCACTGAAGTTTGGAGACTGGCTCTTCCCAGGCACCAGAACATCCAAGTCTTGGACAGACAGCCCACCATGGTCTGTGGAGCTCAGCACCCTGACACAGGTGCTGGTTCAGCTCTGCTCACAGCAGCTGTTGGGAGCTGTGGTTCAGGCACACTCCAGCAGCTCTCGTGCAAGATACAAGTGAGGCAGCAGGAATACCTAATTCAGCTGAGGTCAGCTCCAGACAGAAGAGGTGGGGACTTGGGATCACAGGGAGATCTTCTGAAGATGAAATTTTCATGGGAGCAGCTCAGACATTTGGGAGGAAGCATTCCCCTCAGATCCATATAGATGGTAGGACAAGAAACATGCCAGACTAATCCTTGTAGTTAACCCAAAGAGCTTCCTGTGGAGTCTGTTGCTTGAACCACCCTCCACCGACTTCAATTAGTAAAACCCTTCTCAGTTGTCCCATGGCTACCTTGCCAGCCACGTGGTTTTCTGCTCTACCTGCTCCTGAGAAGCCCTTTTTTTGCTCCTCAGAGCAAGGCCACAGAAAACGGGCATGTACGAAAAGGTTGGGATATGAGGGTCAGACAGAGGAAGGCTCTCATAGCCAGAATTATCCCAGATCTCAGCTGGGGGATAATGAGTGGACACTTGTCAAGCGCCAACCCAACAGCTGGAGTTAAAATAATCCTCCCTCAAGCACTGAGATGACTTGCAACAGTTCTAGCCTCTAGGCCATTGGTTTTTTTGGAGTGGAATGGGCTTATTAGGCCTTATAAGCAGTATCAGTCTCCCACTTCAGCAAACTCAACTTCTATGATCCAGTGTCTAGTCCCACCAGGTTTTCCTGCCTCAATGGCTTCCTGGTGGTTAGCAGGGAGGTGATGAGTTGAGGAAAACCTCATTAAAACATGGTGTGTGCCCTCCCCAGTTCTTCCCTAACGGTGAAGCCATCTGCACCGGCTCCGACGATGCCACCTGCCGCCTCTTCGACCTGCGGGCGGACCAGGAGCTCATCGTGTACTCCCACGAGAGCATCATCTGTGGAATCACCTCCGTGGCCCTGTCCCGCAGTGGGCGGCTCTTGCTTGCTGGGTATGATGACTTCAACTGCAACATCTGGGACTCCCTGAAAGCAGAGCGTGTGGGTGAGTGGCTCCTGGAGGTCCCTCTTTCACTCCCTGCAAGGCCTTCTGTCCCTACCAAGGCAAGGAAAAGGCACTTATTTTTTCTAAATGGGACACATCCTATACTGACTGAAAGCCAACTCCCTCACACTTAGGGAGCACACCAGAACTAGTACAACTCTCACTGGTATAGAAGAGCTATTACTTTTAATGTCAGGGAAGTCAAGCCTTTAAATAACATTGTTTCAAGGCAGACAAGAAGGTTCTTACTAGCTAAAACAGCTCACAACCTCCAGTAAAAATTCGTGCTTTCTCCTGCTCTGCTGTTTGCGAGTTCCAGGTGCTCACAGTGCCGCTTGGTGGCCAGGCACTAAGCCAAGCATACACCTGGGCTTCCATTCAACATCTTTGGGTACTCGGTGATGCTTATACACAGAATATACATTTTTCTTTCAGATGTGGTTCCTACCCTCTGAAGATTTATGAATCATAGCCCACTAACAGCATTGCTGATTCTCAGCCTTATCAAGGATCCCATCCTGTCTTTAGTCCTACCTTCACTCCAGGGTGAAAGCAGCTGTGTGAGGATTCAGCTGGCCACACCTTCCCAAGAACTCTGGCCAGTCCTGTGTGTGGTTTACAACCACCACACAGAAGTTCTGCATGTTTGCTCCTATTAGCCACATACTGACTGTAACAGGTTGTACAGGGACAGGGCCATACATGGGGTGTCGGCATAGCCTGCAACGTGTGTCCTCAGCAGGGTCAACCCCATCACCTCTTACAGGCCCCCCTTCACTCCCTGACCCTCTCCTTTCCCACTACAGGAATCCTCTCTGGCCACGACAACAGAGTGAGCTGCCTGGGGGTGACGGCGGATGGCATGGCTGTTGCCACTGGCTCCTGGGACAGCTTCCTCAAGATTTGGAACTGAGGACGGCAGCAGAGAGAGGAAGAGCAGCAGAAGCACGGCCCAAGCCCATGCAAACAGCATCACCAGATGAGCACAACAGAAATGCCTACCTACCACTCCCGCTTGTCTCTAGACACAGGTCACTTGTAGGAGTCTCCCAGAGTGAAAGGGGAGATCGGGGAGAAGCAGGGGGAGCTGGGGAGCAGGAGCACACACACTGGCCCTTCTCTCCACCTCTAAACAGCCCCAGCAGTTTCCAGCCTTGTGCAGGCTTGAAGACCTGCAAAATACTGTTCTTTGTCTCAGGACTTTACAGTACAATTCAGACACCCTGCACCTTCCTTCAAACACCTCTACCCACACTGATACCCATCCTCCTCCTTCAGAGCACCCTTCATGCAACACCCACCCCAGACTAAGCTCTCTCCCTGATTTAACGCTACCTAGATTCTCGGTGCAGCTGTCCTATATCCCTGCAGACAGCCCCAGAGACACACTGGGTTTGAGAGTTCTATGGCACCACCTCAAACCAAAAGCTACTGTAAATTTGGCTCACTTCCATTGGAGAAGACTTAGCTCAAATCTTATCTATGCATATAGGGGGGAAAGGCAGCCTTCAGGCCTGCCAGAATACCAGGGAATATATTTATTCTTTTCTTAGTTCAAGTCTTATCTATGCATAAATGGCAGAAAGGTAGCCCTCAAGACCTGCCAGAATATCAGGGAATATTATATTTATTCTTATTTACTGTCTGCTTCTTGCTGTTCCTTCCCTCTTTGCCTCACTCCTGCATTGTGTGGTGACCCTATCTAACCAGTAGCCCTCAGCCCAAGTCTGTTTAGATCTTCATAGCCCAGGCAAATAAAGAAAACTCACAGAAGCACTGCAGGCTCTATCCTTTCCAGCATTGCAAACGTAACTCCTTTCCTGAGAATATTGCCTGCTGATCTCAACCAGACAACACCTCACAGTCCCCAGGGGAGGGTGTTCCTCACATGGTATAGTTGAGAAGAGGCTGAAGTTGCAATAGCAAGTTGAAAATGCATCCTTTCAAACCTTGGATATTTTAGCTCAGTTACAGGACACAGCCATTTTATTCAGCCCCTATTGCACTTGTTGGTTCTGAGCAACATCCTAGGGAATCCCAGTGCTCTGCTAGGGAGAGCTAGAGATCAAGGTTTAGTAACTAATCACTAGAAGGTCAATATTAATGGACAATATTCATGTTATTTTGGATCTCACCCTCGTGACAGACCCTTGCAATAGATGACAGTGTTTTGCATACCTCAGGTTCAAGTCAGTGTAGGAGCAGTACAACTCCAGAGGTGACACTGTATAAACATCAGTCTCCTGCATTTAGCTGCAGCTTCCCAGCCCATGCTGTTGTACATGGATTCAGGGCCATACCCTTCAGTGTGCCACAGGCAGGGGACAGGGCAGTTTTAAGGCTAATAGAAGGCTGAGCTGTTTGTTCCTGAACCCTCGTCCCAAAAAAAATATTGTGCTGGGTAAGCAGGGGACTCCTGCTGTCCTATCAGGACATACAGTCAGCAAATGTTGAACACAAATTTATTTACTGGAGATAAAAACTCTATGGAAAAATCAATACAGCTGCTATACAATAGAAGAGACAAAGTCTGTGCTGCACATAAAGACATGTCAAGGGGAGGGAGAGCTCTTTCCCCAACAGGGATATGTGAGAAGTGTGACCCCTGCTCTGGAGTCTCAGTCTATTGCAGGATTTCCCCTGCTAGAAAACTCTCAAAACATAGGAGAAAATAATGGCAAGATCCTGAAAAAGGAACTCTCTAGTTCTCCACAAAAGGACACTGTTGGTTCTCTTTGTTTGAGTCGCTCCAAGCACAGTTCCCAGATTTAAGGCTCCTGCTCAGATCCACTGTTGCTTCCTTCTTCTCCCCAAGGTTCTCTCCCAACACCTGCCTCTTGCCCTAGAGAAATGAAGAACCCAAACACAGAGTGTAAAACAAGTTAATTGAGGGTTAGATAATTCTCAGTGGAATATGTAGCCTATTTTCAGCCTTTCAGCTTGGGCTCTCTTGTGACAATATACAGGAGTGATAGGACCTTTTTCTACAGCCTAAAGAGAAAAAATGTACTGAAATGGGCAATATTATGGTAAGGCTAAAGACAGATATTGAACAAGACTTGGAGGCATTTAGGGACAAGACTGACCCACAGAAAAATACTTATGAAGTTACTAGGCTCTAGAGGCCTCGGAGGCTGCAAGTCTAAACTAGGGCCCTACAAGATACAGAAATTGAAGGATTTGGCTTTTTTTTTTTCCAGCTCAATCTCCCTCCCTCAGTATGACCCATTAAGCTTTACCTGGCGAGGGGCAGGAGCACCGGGAGAATTATCATCTTGTAAAATGCTGAGGGGAGAGCGGCCAGTTCCTCCAGATGTCACCATGAATTTGTTGTTAGGTTTGTGTCTTACAGGCTTGCCCACTGGTTGACAGAAGGAAACATATCAGTATATCATGATAAGGCTTTAAGGTCCTGGATTTTAAATGCTTCCTGGCCTTTGCAATCCAGGTTCCTTGCTCGTACAGTAAAGACTTACCCAAGGGCTTCAAGGCAAAGGGATTGCAGGAAGTTTAAATTTGGAAGGGAACCCCAGAGGGCCCATTCCAGCAAGGCCACCTAGAGCCCATTGTCCGGGACCATGTCCAGTGCCACTTGAATATCTCAAAGAATACAGATTCTGCAGCCTCTCTAAGCAACCCACTCCAGTGTGTTATCACCCTCACAGTGAAAAAAAAAGGTGTTTCCTGATGTTCAGGAGCTTTCTGTGCTCCATTGTGTCCCCATTGGCTCTGATCCATCACTGGGCAACACTGAAAAGAGCCTAGCTCTCCCTTCCTTGTACTGTCCCTTCAGGTATTTATATCTATTAATAAGATACCCCCTGAGCATTTTCCTCTCCAGGCTGAGCAGTCCCAGTTCTCAGCTGCTCCTCCTAGGAGAGATGCTCAGCACAGAGCTTTCTGAAGCACAATCTGTATCAGTCTCTCAGCACCACTTAGCCATACCACAGAGATGTGCTTCCCACCCTTGCTTCTAGCTCTTCCCAAGGAAAAACTGAAAAGTACCTCTGAGCAGGTCTCCACAGTCACAAATCCATCTCAGAGAGGGGAAGAGTTATCATATACCTCTTAATTTTGACTTTCAGCTCTGGACAGAAATCGGTTCAATAGCACAAGAGTTCCCAATGGGGTCTCCCGGCCACAGAAGCCCCAGGCGGTGGGACACAGCCGAACTGAGGGATAGGGACAGGCTCTGTCTCGGAGCAAGCCTGGAGAAGGCACCCGAACCATAGGCTGCCGAGAGCCCCGACTCGCTCGCAGCCCTCCTGCGCAGCTCTGCGGGCACACAGAGCCCTGTCACCCCCACGCCGAGCACTTACCCGAAGAGAAGCCGTGCCCGACAGGTCGGGCAGGCCGGGCCGGGGCCGTGCTGGGAGAGGGCGGCCTCTCCGCCTCTCCGCCCGCGGACGGGGAGCTCCGCTGGGCCGGTTCCTCAGCGGGGCCGGCCGCTCCCGGAGGCGCCGGCTCCTGGTCCACGGGCTCGGGCCCGAAGGCCTCGCTCAGCTGCTTCACCAGGCAGTCCACGCTGTCTGCCGGGGACAAAGGGGGACGGGATGAGCCTGAGTCGAGTAGCCTCTCAACCCGCCCACTCCTGCGCCCACGGCGGCCTCACTTACCACTCGACATGGCTCTCATAGGCGTGCGGGAGATGCCGGGTGTGGGTGACCGCGGGTCCCGCTCCTGGCCAGTGGCCGCTGGCAACTCGGCGGGGCTGAGCTGCGGGGTGCCTGCCGGGGAGCTCACCACCTGCGGAGAGGGCAGCCGTGGAGGCAGCAGGCCGGAGACGCACAGGGGGGAGTGGCGGCTGCGGGAGGGCGCCTACCTCGATGGGGGTGCGCAGGATTCCGGCGGTGGGGGAGCGGGGGTCGCTGACGTGCGCCAGGTGCTTGTTGTGGGGCGCGGTCGGGGTGGCGGGGGCGCTGCCGGAGACGCCCATGGCGGCGGCGGCCGTACTGCGCCCCTGCTCTGCCGGACGCGCCGTTCAAATCTCCCGCGCGCCGGGCGGTGCCACCGACCATTGGCCGCTCCTTGGGGGCGGGGCTCCCTGCGCCACGCCTATCTCCCCGCCCCTCCAGGCCGTCGGCTCCGCAGTCTCCGCCCGTCACGTCCCGCCTCGCCCCGCTGTCAATCTTCGGGGACAGACCCGCCCCCTCACACCTCACTACGCTACTATTGGTCGAGAAGCCCGGCACCGCCTCCCGCGATGGCCGGAGGGCGGCTGCGATTGGGCGAGCCGGAGGGTCGGCACCGCGAGCCCGCCCTTCAGCCTCGCTGTCGATTGGCTAGAACCCGCCTGACCGCGCTGGGCTGCGATTGGGCGGGGCGGGGCTGTGGGCGGTGCCGCGGTGAGCCGCTGTCATGGCGGAGCTGAGCGAGGCGCTGCTGTCGGTGTTGCCGTCCATCCGGGTACCCAAGGCCGGCGACCGCGTCCACAAGGACGAGTGCGCTTTCTCCTTCGACACGCCGGTAAGCGCACCCCACCGCCGGCCCGCTCGCCCTCTTGGGCTGCTCCCCCCGCGGCCGGCTCCAACCCCGCCGCCCGCCTGGGCGCCGCCCGCGCGGGGCCTCACGGGACTTGTGGNGCGTGGGCAGGGCGCTTGCCCCGATCAGCGGCGGCCCGGCCGGCCGGCAGCCCCTGGAGAGTGAGTGCCCTCGGCCCGCATCCTCCGCACCGGGGCTCGCCAGGACTTGTAGTGCGGCAGGGGACGGGGGATCGGGACGCGTCCCAGTCCCGCCCTCGGCTGAGAGGGGCGGGCCGGGGGTCCCGCCCTGCCCGGGTCTGAGCCGCTCCCCCCGGCCTCGCCGCGCGGCGTTGCCCGGCAGGCGAGGGGCGAGGCGGTGCTGTGTCATTAAGATGGCAGTGGTCCCTTCTCTAGCCGTCTCCACCCCGCCGGCATCCCTGCACTTCCTGCGCTACCTCCGCCCGTCCTCAGTGGACCTGGTGGGGGGAAGGCAGCGAGACGGCGAGGTCCCCCTTGGGCATCTCCGCGGGCGCCCTTCCAGGCTTAGCCCCAGCCCAGCAGAAATGGGCTGCAGCTGGAAGATACGGGTCCTTCGAGGAAGCGGCACATGGCATCCTGGTCCTCTTGGCCTCCCCGAGCTCCACAGTGATGCCTGACCATGCACTGCCCACTCTGACTCAGTTCCAGCAGCTTCTGAGAGCTTCTTAGTGGTTTCCCTCCCTTCCAGACTCTGCATATGGGTCCCCTGCCCTTTCAGTTTGAAAAGGGTATCTGCTGAATGAGTGTGGTGTTTTCCAGCTGCCGATAGGGTGGTGGGGGCACATTCTGTATCCGTTTCCAAGCTGTTTACCAGATTTTGAACACAACAGCAAAAGTAAACAGTGGTCTGTTAACCTTCCTCACACTGTAGTTTGGCAGCATTCCCTATGGCACTGGGAGTCACGCGTTTGGACAGGGTGCCACAGTTTTGCTGGTAATGATTGTACCATGCTTTGAACTTGTGAACTGTGCATGCTAAGGGCCTTTTACACGATAAACTGTGGAAGCTCAGGCTTTCCTGATTTATTAGCATCCTGCCATAAATGAACAGGCAAATAGTTTTTTTAATACATCATCATGACAGGAGTACCTGTTCTTCTGGGACAGCCAGGCTGGGGCTTGCCATCCTATTTCTTACTAGCTATTCATGGCTGGTATGTAGGAATGAGGTGTTCCATGATTTAATGAATAATGACTAGTCTTCCATGCCTATCCTAGCAGCTGGAATGGCATTCTTTACCACCTCCCTTCAGTTTTGTCCCTCCTTCCTTCCAGGAGTCAGATGGTGGCTTGTATATCTGCATGAACACGTTCCTGGGCTTTGGGAAGCAGTATGTGGAAAAGCACTATCAGAAAACAGGCCAGCGGGTCTACTTGCACCTCAAAAGAACACGTAAACCGGTAAAAAAAAAAATACATATGCTCAAACTTGTTCTGAAATTGAAAGCTGGGTTGTGTCTCTGTATGCGATCAGATACAGCGTTTTCTCTCCTCAGGTACAACTGATGTTTTTCCTGGTGAATTAAGGGACACCAGTGCTTCCATTCTGCTTATGTTGAATTGTTATATGGATTGCCCACATTATTTCTGCCTGATTTCATTTTGTTCTCAGAGTAATCCCTAAGGCTTGCCACAGTGTGCCTGTCCCTCTAACTCTTATTTCCCTGTTTCTTCTCAATGCCACAGAAGGAAGAAGACACAAACTCCAGTGCTGGGGACCCCCCGAGGAAGAAACCAACTCGCTTGGCTATTGGTAAGGAAGCAGCTGTGTACTGTGTAGCCCTTGTGTTCAGCCAGCCATCTGGAGCTGCCTGGCTCATCTCTTTTGCCTTTCCTCTCCTGGGCTAGTGTCCCTGGCCAAATTCACACTTCATGTTTTCCATTATGTCTCAGGTGAGCAGTTTCTGTAGAATAGTCATTAAGGTGATAATTGTGTTCCGTGTCCAAAGTTGTGTCTTGTTTTCCATGGATAAATAAGTTTTGTATCCTCTGCCCTGACTCTGCATGCCTGGCTCAGCTTAGTGTGGGGATAACCAGACTGGGACTGTTGCTTAAGCACAATGTGCCCAGCGTGGGGCTGAAGTAAGTTTGAGAAAATACGTAAGTCTGAGAAAAGTAAGTTTGAAGCTCCTGACAGATAAACTATTTTATAAACTCCTCAGATATTGAATTAATGTTATTGATATAGATGGGGAAGAAATTTATGGGGAATGCTGCATTAAAATTTTTGGCTCAATAGGTCTTATAAAACTAATACTGGAAGAAATACATGTGAACAATAAAACATTAAAAATATTAAAAATCTTCCCTTTTTGGAAGAACAGGGCTGGTGTTCCATTAATGTCTTTCACTTACTGAGAAGGCTGTCATGGCAATCAATGGAGATGCTGCTTATTTGGAGCTGTCTGAGCTGGTAATTTCTGAGCCTTTATGGAGACACATAAAGCAAAGGACAGGAACATTTGTAGCAGTTACAGGTTCTTGGCTTGCTGGAAGCTGACCACTAGAGGGAAATCCATAATCTGGACCGTGAATGTCTTCATTTTGGCTCACTTCTTCCCTGGTGTAGATGCCTGGTAACTCATCTGCTGCCAGAGCACAAACACCCCTATTAAGAGTGTAAGCTGCTCCCTGTTTTGCTGGTGAGCTGAATAGAGCGCCAAAGATCACTTGTAGCAAAATTGAGACTGGAATCTGTTTCTTCCGGTAGTCAGTGCTTTTATGTGTATGATTATGCTGCTTTAGGAGAGATTGAGGCCTGGTCTACATTGAGAGTTATTTCTGCATCCTGAATCCTATGAAGGTCTTGCAACAAGTGTTGTCAGGGACTTGGCAAATACCTGCCTGTGATAACAGCTTAGTGGTGCGAATGGAGCAGGAGAGAGTAAAAGAAGGTATTAGCCCTTTGAGACAATGGTCTTAATTTCAGGAGAAGTCTTTTTATCTTTATTTTAACTGAACTGTGGTGGTTTAGCTAATCCTGACGTGGGAGTTTTTTTTAAAGTACTAGAAAGATCTGGGAACAAAATGTCATTGGCTGCAAAATGTAGCCCTTGGTCTCTTTGTATCTTAGTTTCCCCTCTGTGTGAGGAAAAAAAATCTACAGTGCTTGCCTCCTATGCCTGCATGTTGGTTGATGGACTTTTGTGGTGTGTAGTGCTTAGGTACTACCATGGAAAGGGTGGCAGTGTACCTCGTGGCAAGCTGGTGGCTATTGACCCTCTTCCTCATCTGGAACCTCAGAAGGGGTTCCCTTCTGAGGGGACCTCACCAGTCTGATTTCGTTTGTTTAGGGTTCAGGAATTGTGTAATGCTCTGGGGGATTGTGTATTGCTTTACTCTGAAGTGGTGACAGGAAATCTCTGGGCTGTGCTGAAGAGGCACAGAAGAGGATTATCCAGGTGTGTTGTTGTATGATGCTGGTGACTGTTTTTTAAAATCATTGTATTCATACATAGCAGTTTATGCATAGTGTAAAAATTGTAGGTATCTAAGGAGGGACTTGCAGGAGATAACCATGGGACCGGATATTTTTGTCAATAGTGTTTTAAGGAAATGCAGTAGTGGTTATCAGAGCTTGCTTGAGGCAGAGGCACTGAACAGCGAAAGCTTTTATTCCCTTCAGAGATTTGTTGCAGCTGCAGATGTTCCAATATTTGTTGCAGAGGTTATTGCAGTCACAGCATGCAATTTTTCCAGAAATAAAGGAAATTCAGTTTAAAAACAGAGGGGGTTTAGGCTGCTAGTAAGCCATGTGTCATCTGCCTGTTTTCTTTTGGGATGTAGGATGTGAATGCTTGGAGAACAGGGAAGACCAAGGTTTTCCTCTGAGTACCTACATAATTCAAAAACTGTAGATGAGGGAATCTGCAGAAACTGCAGATGTTTTGGTGAGCATCCATGATGACTCTTTTCAACTGGCACATAACCTTTTATGTATGGATCTCTCACTTCTATTGCACCTCTGGAAAGCACAGCTAGGTGGGCATAGAAACTACTATACCTTTGCTAAGACTCTTTCTGCAATTCTGGATATTCTGGTTCCAGAGTAGCTCCTGGTTCTTCTTGCTTGAGTGCAGGACTCTTAAACTATCCCTTCTGGAAAAGGCAAGAAAGAGAGGCAGGCTTCTTAAAGATGCTGGTACACCTGACCTTTGCCCTGGGTTACAAGATGATCTCCACATGCACCTCTCTGTTCATTGTCTTGAGTATTCTGGTGAAGGATGAACACGAGTGCTTTATCTTGGCTCTGTTCTGGCCCATGCCTCTCTAGAGCAGGTTTGGTTTTCTTCCTGTTGTAGTCAGGGTCTGGAGATTCTGTTTAAGCATCTGTAAAAGGAGGTGGGAAAAATAAACCTATTGTCACTAGGCTTATAATTGTTCCTGGGAAGTCCACACTGCCAGCAGAAATTCTGGGATCCAGAAGTGGAAGATTGTAGATCACTGATTTAGATCTTAGTCATGGTGCCTTATTTCATGTAAGCGCTAGGGAAAGAAGCTTTTCAAGCTCTTTGGTTTCACCTGATACCACAATGTTTTTTCTTGTTGTAGGTGTAGAAGGTGGATTTGACATCACAGAAGAAAAGTTTGAATATGAAGAAGATGTAAAAATAGTTATTTTCCCAGACCATTTGGATATTCCACGTGATGGGCTGGAGGGACTACCAGACATGGTCAAAGACAGGGTATGTTTGGCTGGAGGGCTGTGTTTACTGTTGAGGAAATGTACCATTACAGAGAAGGAAATTGCCCTGTAAAAGAGATCCTGCAGAGCTGCTGTGAAGTTTCAGCTGGCAGTCAGCAGGATTGTTTTGCACTTACACTGTGCTATATATTACAGAGTCCTGGCTTGTGTGTGTACTGAAGCTCCCAAAAGTGCTTCTTGAGCCCTTACCATGGTAGGACAGCCCTTCATGCTTTTTCCTGCTGTCCTAATTCCAGATTGCCAGTGCGATTGAGGCCATCCTGACAGCAGACTCAGCTTCACGGAAGCAGGAGGTGCAGGCTTGGGATGGGGAGGTTCGTCGTGTTTCCAAACACGCTTTTTCCCTGCATCAACTTCAGAATGATGTCCGCATCCCACCGTGGTGAGCATAGTACTGGAACCAGCTGTGTCACTCTATGTCCCAGGCCCTTCTCCTGTGCTGGACTGCAGCAGCAGATGAGACTTCTGTGAGACTCTGAGTGTGCCTTGTCGTAGTAAATTCAGGGGAGATGGCACACTAAGGTATTTCAGGATGCTCAGTATTTTGTAGTAAAAAAAAAGGAATGAGATCACTTATACTGTGGGTACTGCAGTGGGTATTAATCGAGTGGGCCTGGGAGGTAGAACCCAGAGGTTTTCACTCTGACCTCTTTTCCTCTGTTCCTTGTCAACAGTGGCTGGAAGTGCAGCAAGTGTGACATGAAGGAGAACCTGTGGCTGAACATGACTGATGGAGCCATCCTCTGTGGTCGGCGCTACTTTGATGGCAGTGGTGGCAACAATCACGCAGTCGAGCACTACCGAGAAACCGGCTACCCGCTGGCTGTGAAACTGGGAACAATTACTCCTGATGGGGCTGGTGAGAAGGGGGATCCTCCCAGGGTTAGGGATGCCAGGCACCACTCAGGCTGATGCAGATCTCTAGCTATCAGGGTGGTGCTGGCCATCTTGTGACCTGGAACACGCAGTGTCATCCTGTTGTGAACTTTCTGACCTGCTTCTTGTGTGAGGCAGAGAATGAGCTGATAAAACCTTGCCTTCCTCCACACCTCTCTTGTAATTGGAAGGTTTTAGAATAGTTATCCAGGTTGCCATTTCATTTTCTGTGGCAGGGTGTTTATCAAAGAATTGTGTGTCCAAATCCTGAGCGGAGAGTATATGACACAGTAACCCACTTTCCCTACTCCAAGCATAAGTGTACCTCTGTACCCTGATCAGCGACAAAGTTGTCTTGTCGTGTGTTTTGGAGGAATCTCAATATTCTCAATATTCAATGTTATTCTGCCGAGAAAGGGCAGAAACCCCAACTGCTCTGTTGGTCAAAACTCCCAGTTCTGAGCACTTTCTTCATCCAACTGTGAATTTGAGATCACAGGTCATTATAAGTTTCTCTTTTTATCTGTTTTCCTGCATAGATGTCTATTCCTACGACGAGGATGACATGGTGTTGGATCCCAACCTGGCAGAACACCTGGCACACTTTGGGATTGACATGCTCAAGATGCAGAAGGTGAGGAGGAAGTGGTATCCTCCACAGGACCAGAGGGAGAGAGAAGCAGCTGTGAGGTGTCTTAGCTTGATTTCAGCTTTCTGTGGCTATGCAGAACCATTCCCGCTTGAGAAACCCTGGGTTTTTTGTCCCACAGAGAGTTGTCTCATCTGCCTCTCTTCTTTGGTTGCCTTTTTTGCCTTTCTTTCGTGTCTCTCAGGTTTATTTCCTTGGGGTTATGTGTCAGTACTGTGGGTAGGGAGGCTCCCAGGTGCTGACCTTTTTTTGTTAGTGTGTGGTTTCCATCCCTCTTTATAGTGAATGGTTCTATTTCTCCTGTATTTTTTTCCTTCCTCTTTCTGTCCCACGTATTCATATATACGGAAACAATTCTTGTTTCTCCCTCCTCTACTTACAGAATAAAACAGAATGGGTTTGATTCTGTTTCTCTATAGCACTTCACTTTTCACAGCTCTGATGTTTCCTTGAGTTATCTTTGAGGATTTTTCCTGTTCTTTCCCTCCACAGACAGACAAGACAATGACAGAACTGGAAATAGACATGAACCAGCGCATTGGGGAGTGGGAGCTCATCCAGGAGTCTGGCGTTCAACTCAAGCCCCTCTATGGGCCTGGGTACACTGGTATCCGTAACCTGGGCAACAGTTGCTACCTCAATTCTGTGATGCAGGTGCTGTTCAGTATCCCAGACTTCCAGAGAAAGTAAGTGATCTTAATCACTCCTTTCCATTAGTCTGGGATCAGTGCAAAGGTCTCCTAGAGCTTGGAGCTTCTGTTGCAGTAATTGTGCTCAGAGCTGCATTTTTACTAGATAAACCTGGATGTCCCTTAGATTGCTCTGTTTTGCTCTGCAGGTATGTGGACAAGCTGGAGAAGATATTCCAAAGTGCGCCTTCAGACCCCACCCAGGACTTCAGCACACAAGTGTACGTAGAGTTTTGGTGAGAGAAGCAAGGCTGAGGCTGCCTGGATGCGTCCCCTCTGTGCTTCTTTGCTCCAGGGTTCTTCCTCAGGCCTCACCTCTCTTTCCATGCCTGTCACCAGAGACACTGATCCTCAGTGATCAATAAGGGTCTAAGCCAGGAAAGTTCAGCTGAGTGCCATAGGTGGAGAGGACAGAGTGCACACAGTGTTCATGAAAGGCTCTGAAATGTATTATGTGTATTATGCCTGTTAAACTGGGGGGATTTCTGGGAGGCAGCATCTTGTCTGCATGACAGGAAAAAGGGGCTTGCTGTCTGTAATGGAGGAAGATGGCAAAGAGCAAAGGGATATGTAGATTTAGGCAGCCTTATTCTCAGTGGATAATTTACGTATGCTTAAAGAGGCTTCCCTCAAGAAGTACTGTGCAGGAGAATATGCAGAAGGAGGAACACAAGATGTGGGAGGGGTTTGTATTTTAAATACATGAAATCCGTGCTATAGCTGCTCTCAAACAAGAAAGCAGCATGTGGAAGTTTGGGGTGGAGGAATGGAAGGTAGCATTTGTGGAAAGGGAGTTCAGTGGTATGAGAGGATTCTAAATTTGGGCAGCCTGGAGTGAGGTGTTCGCTGAGAGGGGATTAAGGTGAGGCAGCCAGAAAGATTATTGCCTGGGCAAAGGGAGGAATTGGTAAGCTTCCAGACAAACGGCAATAATGGTGGGGAAGGACTGAAGTGAAATGGAATAGCAGGAGAGTGTGGGCATAGGAGAAAATTGCTGAACTCATGCTGTTGTCCATTAAGTGCCTCATGCAGTCAGTCTTTCCTCTGGGAAAACGTGATCAGTCTGCTCACATGGGCTATTTCTGGCTCATTCTCTATGCCCTGTTGTCTCCTGTACAGTCAGACATTGCTCCCTTCCCCACGTCAGGCTGCAGCTCAGCTTGGCTGTTGTGCAGCTGCTCTGTGCCTCAGCTCCAGCTGTTCCTTCATGTTCTACTCAGTGTGCAAGCAGTGGTTGAGATTGGCACCCTGGTAACTTTGAAGTCAGTGATGTCTCCTGGGGCCAGAGAGCAGACCACAATAAGATGATCTTGTCTGGTGCAGCAGTGAAAGCTGCTATCTGTGCGACTGACAACCCGTGGCTGTGTTAAAGCTGGATGGGCTGATACAGCTTCTGGAGCACATGAGATTGAAGAAACATTGATACTAAGAGTGACTTTTGTCATTCCAGAGCCAAGCTGGGCCATGGACTGCTTTCTGGGGAGTATTCAAGGCCAGCTTCTGCAGATGGGGAACAGCAGCCTGATCAGAAGGTGAGGCTTGGATTCAGCATCCTCTTGTGTGTGTTGCATGAGGTATTGTGTGTGTTACATAGCAAAGGAGGGAAAATCCTTTCTGAAGACATGTGCTGGGGCTTGTTCCAAGGCCTGTCACCTGAACAAATGTAGGGCTAAGAGTAGAGTGCTACATGCCAGGACACATGCTTGGCAAATCATGACCAGCTTCCTCTTCCACGCTGTTATTTGCAGGGTATGCAAAATGGCATTGCTCCACGCATGTTTAAGTCCCTCATCGGAAAGGGGCACCCAGAATTTTCCACTAACCGACAGCAGGATGCCCAGGAATTCTTTCTGCACTTCATCAACATGGTGGAGGTAATGGTTGAGTCTGTCTGTCAAATCAAGGAAAAGTCCAGCTTGGTTTTCTTCCCACAGCAAGGGGTGAGGAGTGGAGGTGAGAAGCTGGCAATTAGAGCAGAGGGAGGGAGAGAACACAGGGAAATGGGCCAGCCAGCACCTGCCAGGATGGAGAAGGAGAGGTGCTTGGCCATGTTTTCAGGGCTGATTCCTTGAAGAAGTCTTCTTTGGGAGTGGCATAACTGGAGATGTAAACTTTCTTCTTCAGGAGCGGGAATGCCTTGGCTTCCTGGAGTAGAGAAGCTGGCTTTAGTTTCCACTTTACTATCTTTTCCAGGGGACTGGGTACAGAAGTGAATACTCTTCAGCCATGTCCTGTGTGGCATCACTATTACTGCAGATAATTTTTGTTGCCATTCTGATATTACATCTGTCCTAATCTCTCCTCCTTCAGAGGAATTGCCGCAGCTCGGAGAACCCTAACGAGGTCTTCCGTTTTCTGGTGGAGGAGAAGCTGAAGTGCCTGGCCACAGAAAAGGTGAAATATACCCAGCGTGTGGACTATATTATGCAGCTGCCTGTGCCCATGGATGCTGCACTCAACAAAGGTCAGTAATAAGCCAAGACCAGAACAGTAGCAAACCCTGTGTTTGTATATTGTACTATTCTTACAGAACTCCTTAAATGAGAAAGGGACTTCTTTGCCACTTCTGAGGCCAGATCCTTCTCCTGCTTTTGTGGGATCAGGCTGATTTCTTCAGAGGTGGTGTGACGCGGTGATGTCCCTCTAGAGCCTTTCCCTCGGACACCACAAGCTGGGTGATTCAGCAGCAAAACAGGAGTGACTGCAGTAGCAGAACAATGCTCTGGAAGTTGTGCTCCATTCTCGATGGCGTATATCTATAGGCCTGTTCTGCCTCTGGGTGTAGCTTACACCAGTCACTTTGTAGGTACCTAGAGGTGGTCCTTGACTCCTCTGCTTTATTCTCTAGACGAACTGCTGGAATATGAGGAGAAGAAGAGGCAGGCAGAGGAGGAGAAGCAGCCACTGCCTGAGCTAGTGCGAGCCAAGGTGCCTTTCAGCTCCTGCCTAGAGGCCTATGGAGCTCCAGAGCAGGTGGATGATTTCTGGAGCACAGCCTTGCAGGCCAAGTCTGTGGCTCTCAAGTAAGTGTGTGTCAGCTGGGCTGTGATGAACTGGCCATAGCTGCATCTTTGGAAACTTTCTGTGGTGGGTTGCAGGGAAGAATTACTGAAGCTTTGTAGTCCTCCACACCCCGGGCCCATAGAACACTGAAGCAGAGAGGAGACCAGTCCATCAGGGCTGGAGTGGTTGCCCTCACTTGGCAGAACAGCAGTGCTAGTGAAGTCCTAACCATCAGATTTCAGTTGCTGAGGGGCTATGAAAATACAGTGAGATTCCAGAAAACTAGTAGTTTTTACTGGAAATTTAAAACTTATTGTTGGAATCAGTACTGACTGTATGGTGACACTGATCTTGCACTATCTCTTAAAAGTTCTTTAAGTTTTTAACTGTTAAGATTTGAGCAGAACACTGAGTGTAACAGATGTATGAGTTCTTTAAAAGAATGCTAACTAAAATGGTAGTAGCAAGGTTTTAAAAACAGCTTTGACTTTTCTCACTGCCTGTAGCACATGCAATAGTGCAAAGTTGCAGGGAGAATGTTACAAATGTAAACAGCTTTCTGCTGTGATGTTACTGAGTGTTCTTTTGCAATGAAAGTCCTCAAAGAGCTGGAAGTGTTTTTCTAACAAATACTCCATTAGAAAGCATACTATAAACAAAAGGATTGCATTGAAAAGTAATGTTTTAATTTTTACTGAGCTATATTCAAAAACTTTCATTGCTTAATGTAGTTCTACAGTATGTTGCAATTATCACCTGGTAATGAGTATCTGTCTCACTTATAGGTGCTTCTCTCTTCACAAACATTCTCCATTTTTTTATAGATTCCAGACACTTTCTCTCTCAGATTGTCTAACTAAATAATGTTTAATCAAATTCAGTTAACTTAAAATGCACTGCTGCTGTTTCATATCCAAAAAAGTGCTCATGTGCTTGAAAGCTTGTCAGTTCCTGCAGGTGTATCTGTTGGTCTAATAGAAGATGTTATTTCCTCTACATTCCTTAAGGTTAGACTTTTAATTAAACAAAATCTCATCAGGCTAGTAAAATACAGGATTGAAAGGTAGAGAATATGTACTATTTTTACTCATCCCCAAAATTTGCATTCCATTTCATCTCGTCAGGGCTTCTTCCTTAGAAATGGTTCTGTTTGAGGAGCTTTAAGCTCAGCACAGGAGACCTGCACAGATAGGTGTATCCTCCCCCTACCCCGCTTAGGACATGGCTCTACCCTACTCTCTGGTTTCTTGAATCAGCTACATGCCCTCAATCATTGCTGACAAGGTATTTAAAAATATTATGTGTCTCTTTCAGAACGACACGGTTCGCCTCTTTCCCAGATTATCTGGTCATCCAGATCAAGAAGTTCACTTTCGGTCTGGACTGGGTGCCCAAAAAGCTTGGTAAGGAGGATGAGAAATACAGAGCATATGTGACTGGGAAGCATATATGGATATTGTGGTCATTACTGCCAAGTGGAAAGTAACTATCCCAAAAGTTGCTGCAGGCATCCCCAGGGACTTACCCTTCCAGATCTCCCAGCCAAGTCTTTCGTTTGTGCCCCTGTATGGAGGCTGAGCAAGACCATATCTTGCAGATGTTTCCATTGAAATGCCAGAGGAGCTGGATATCTCTGCACTGCAGGGAACAGGGCTGCAGGACGGAGAAGAAGAAATGCCAGACATCGCACCCCCACTGGTGACACCAGATGAGCCCAAAGGTAGCCTGGGGTTCTATGGCAACGAGGACGACGACTCCTTCTGCTCCCCTCACTTCTCCTCTCCGACATGTTAGTGATTCTTCTCCTCTCTTCCTGATGCCTGACTCATTTCCTTGCTCTCATTGCCTTGTGTCCCATGCTTGCAGTTTCCCACTTGCTCAGACTTTCCCTGTCCTTTTGTCAGTGATTGCCAGCTGCCTCCCTTGCCTGCCTGTTATGCAAGGGTGTTATGCAACGGGGTTTGTTGATTCCTGTTCTGTGCAGGATGCAGAGGGTGGCATGTCCAGTGCATTTAGAGAAGGCAGGGCTGGGATTTATACAGGATTTAATTGGTAGGGGTATTTAATTTTCACAAACTGCAGTGGGAGGTTGGGTTTGGAGCCTAGGGAAGAGCCAGTGCTCCTGAGTTCGTGGGTTGAGTCATTTTGTTCTTTGCCTGTGTGTGAGTGAGACTGCTCTTCTGAAGAAGAAGGGTGGTCGAGAAAAGCAGAGAAATGGAACTTGGTGTGAAATGAAGCCAGGAAGTGGTGGCTTTGGAGGCTGTGTGACACTAGACAAAATGGAGCCAACAGGGATGGGTGGGAGTGGGTGGCTTTAACTTCTGTCTTCCCACAGCACCCATGCTGGATGAGTCGGTGATTATCCAGCTAGTGGAGATGGGCTTTCCCATGGATGCCTGCCGCAAAGCCGTGTATTACACAGGGAATAGTGGGGTTGAGGCAGCCATGAACTGGGTCATGTCACATATGGATGATCCAGGTATGAGGCCACATAGTTGTGGTGAAGCTTAATGCTTTTGGGCTGTTGTTCTTGTGTCCTACTACCACAGTGGAAAACTGAAGTAGTTTGGACTTGGACTGTGCCCTCTTGGAGAGATCTAACTACTCTGAGCTGTGTTCTGTTTCCCGCTGCAGACTTTGCTAACCCATTAGTTCTCCCTGGATCCAGTGGACCAGGGTCAACTATTGCCTGCCCAGACCCTCCTTCAGAAGACAGTGTGGCCACCATTGTCTCCATGGGCTTCTCCCGGGACCAGGCTATGAAAGCGCTTAGAGCCACGGTGAGAGCACGGGTGACATCAGAATGCAAGGATTTTCTCAGGAATAGGGATTCCCAAGTTCACTGTCTTCCTCCTTCCAGAACAACAGTCTGGAGCGTGCTGTGGATTGGATCTTTAGTCACATTGATGACCTCGATGCAGAAGCTGCTATGGATATCTCAGAGGGGCGCTCGGCAGCCGAGTCCATCTCTGAATCCATCCCTGTGGGTCCTAAAGTGCGCGATGGGCCTGGAAGTGAGTTCCAAGCCATAGGAATGTGGATTTTGGAGAGCAAACTCAACATGACTTAGTCGTTCCTGATCCATGCAGTACTGCAGTTTTTAGCAGCAGCAGCTATCACAGAGGTGGTCTGGTTGTAGAGGTGGAAGCAGGGAGGAAGAGGGCAGGAATGGCAAAGTAGTCTACAACCTTCAGGCTGGGTGAGGATTACCTGGAGGCCATTAAGAGAGAGGCAGGGGAAGTGCCATCAGTTGAAAGACAGGAAGGGCTGTTGTGCTTTTATCCAGTGGTTCTGGGAGGTTTTTTTGCCTTTTTGGTTCCCACTGAAAAAATAGTTCCAGTCTGTGTGCTCAATTGCCAATGCCAGTGGTGCTTGGCTGCTGGGTGCCATAGGGAGGGGGAAACCCTGCCTTACTCATCCAGCACCCATGGCTCAAATAAAAAGTTGGAAGAGTAAAGGCTAAGTGGAAGTTACCATCTCCCATTTCCCTCTATGTTTGGCCTTAAGACCACTCACAGTCACACTTCATGAGGATCCAGTTCTAAATTATTACCCAGCAGATCTTCCTTCAGGGATCCTTCTCTAGAGAGGGCCTTGCAGAGGGTGTTAGGGAGTAAGATATCTTTCCTCTTTCCCTGACAATCCTCTCTTCCCTCCTTTTTCCAAGAATATCAACTGTTTGCCTTCATCAGCCACATGGGCACTTCAACTATGTGTGGACATTATGTTTGTCACATCAAGAAAGATGGCAGGTAAGGATTTCCACAGTGTAAGGGAATTCTGAGGTACTACTTTCAATCCCCATCTCCTGCTGTTTCCTGAGACCTCTTGGAGGGGTTGGGGCTGAGAGCAGATGAGTGGAATCAAGTTGTGTCTTAACCACAGAATGGCTTTCCTGAGCTCCTCTTGTGCCTGTTGCAGGTGGGTGATCTACAACGACCAGAAAGTCTGTGCTTCTGAGAAGCCCCCCAAGGACCTGGGCTACATCTACTTCTATCAGCGGATTCCCAGCTAGAACATCCTCTTGCTGTGGTGGGGGGAGAGTGGGCTGAAGGTGTCAGGGGGGAAAGGGGT
>VZRN01001093.1:171440-182037 GCA_013397935.1 Dasyornis broadbenti | reverse complement strand
CCCCGTTTCCCCTCCCGGCAATCATTTCAGACGTGAACCCAGGGAATTGCAGGAGGGGGGGCAACCAACGAGGATAGGTGGTGCTCCCAAGGGCACTCTCGGGAGGTGCTGTGGGATGGAGCTTTCCCTGGGGGAGCGGGTGGTAGTGGCGAGAAGGCAAGGCTCAGTCTGGGCACCGCTGGGGAAAGGATCCAGCCCCAGACCAGCCCAGCACCCCTCCCCCCCAGTCTCCCGAGGTGTTGACATAAACACGGGCGCTCAGGGAGAGGGAGGGAGGAGAGGGGATGTTTTCCTATTTGCACAGCCCCACACCACAGGGGAGGGGGAGAGCAGGGAGAGGAGGTGACAGGCAAGCAATAGCTGCATCAGTCACGACACTGCAGCAGTGCGGGCTTCCTGGGAGCAGTGCCCAGCCCGGGGGAATCGCAGCAGCACACGGGACTGGTGGCAGTGCCTTGGGGGAAAGGTCTTCACCGTGCTGGCCTGGTGGAGACAGGGAATTGCTGCCAGAGCCAGCTTCACAGGAAGGCACAGCAGCAGCACCAGCCTCCCAGCGTGCGCTGCCCAGCGTCCGTTCACGGGGGGCTGCACAGCCTCCTCTCTCTCCCTGGATGTGGTCTTTGGCCTCCCAGCTATGGCTCCATCCCAATCCCTTATCCCAGCTTATCCGCCTCTGACCTCCTTTCAGGACAGTGCAGCTGATGCCAGGGATTTCAGGGTGTTTCTGTTCAAAAGAGGGCAAACACATGGGACATGGGACAGCAATACAAGTGGAGAAAAAGATTTAAAGGACTAGAGGAGAGAGGACATCATGTAAGTGATGGGGTGGGGCAGGCAAGGCTGCATTTGGGCTTGTCATTTGGCTTCCTTGGAGCTGGCTCCAAGAGGGGCAGGTGGATGTGACCACAGGGATGTGACCAGGGGCAGCATGACCACATAAGCAGAGAGGCACAGCATCTGGCACGGGTTTGCTGTCAAAGATTACTTTAAGTGGGGTCCTGTCCCTCACAAACCCGTGGAGGCTGTTGAGGCACGGCCAGGACACTGCTGCAAAGGAAGCTCGCGGCTGGCTGCACGGTCATGGCTCACAAGGAAGTTCCTGTGGCGTGTGCCAGATGGTGCAAGGAGCACTGCCAAAGCGACTGATGGGGGATCCCAGCCCAGATGGACATGGTGGAGGGCCATGTGCAGGTTCCACAGAACCCTGGAGTTGCTGACTGAAACTCCCCACATGAGAAGCTCTAGCTGAAGCTTCAGAGCAACAGCATGATTTCATCACACCCCTGTGATTTCCACCCACCTGGAGCAGTGGGGTCGAGCGCTGACTCCAGCTTCCCCCATCCTAGTTCTTCGCTCCCCTCAGTACTGTGATGAGCTGTTCAAGCTCATTCCCCTCTCCCCCTGTGCTGAGGCCCTATGCTGGCTTTATCCCTGCTCACACACACGGTGGAAAGGTCTGGCCTCTGCCTGCCCTTCTCAGGGCTGAGGGAATCTGTGGGAGCCAGGGGAGGAAAATCTGGCAGTGCTGGGAACATGGGAGCACCTCACTGCAGCACTCTGGCATGGCACAGCCCCACAGCTGGGGGCAATGAGAAGGTGGCATGGGGGGAATGAACTGGTTTGGAACCCCTAGAGAGCTAACTGCTGCAAGAGAAGCTCTTTTCAAACAGCCATCATCACCCACCAGTCTGTTTTCTACTTCAGGTTTAACCAGGTGCCCCAAAATGGCAGGCTTCTTCACCCCCCTCATCCAACAGGGATACAGCCCAGTCTCATCTGCTTCCCTGTCTCAGAAGTGGAGCAAAGGGTCAGCAGCTGGGCCAGCTCCCCCCTCCCTTCAGAGCCCTCTTTCCCATGTCTGAGGCACCGTGGCATTCAGCAAGATGGCTCCTCAGGCTGCCAGGCTCCACACTCCCACCACCTCGGCACAGCCTGACCCTGCAGCTTACGGGGGACACAGGGAGGCTGAGCAGGTGCTCGGCAGGGGGGACATGGCTGGGATCTGGGACAGCCAGGCTGGGATGGCTCCCCTGCTGTGGGCTGGAGAGGGGCTGGGTGTCCACACTGTCTGGCTGCCCCCCTGCCCTGCCTATCACGCTCGGCTGGCTCCCTGCTTGCTGCACAGGGACACAGCAGCCACTTGCTGTCTGGCCTGGCAGGCGCTGTCCTCGCCTCCCGGCAAGGGGACAGGAGATGCCAGGAGCTGGTGCCCTGTCCTTGACGCCAGAGCCAGGGGCACCTCCCCGCTGCGCCAGCTGATCCCTCCCTCCCTGCTGCCCATGGCACCCTCCCCATCCCTGCCATCCAGGCTCATATCGGGTGCTCTGCTGTGACGCAGGGAGAGAGGGAGAGAGTGCACCCAGTTTGTCATCTGCAGCAGAGGGGCAGAGTAAATTCAAATAGATAGCCAGTTCCTGGAAAAATGTTCATAGATTCCTGTAGTCTGGGTGAATTTCTAAGATTCCTGGGGCCAATAGTTTTAGCCCAAATTCATAAGGTCACTTTTCCTTGAACTCCCTTCTTTCCATCAGTCTAGACATAGAGTGGGTGAGCACCACATCCTGGGGTTTCTCAGAGCCGAACATATGCTGTTCTCTCCCCAGACTCACCATGGCAGTCGAGAGGATCCATGCCCGTGAGATCCTGGATTCCCGTGGGAACCCCACCGTTGAGGTGGACCTGTACACACACAAAGGTATGTAGGTGAGGATAAGAGATGGAGGGAAAGCCCTGCCCACCCTGGCAGAGCTAGAGCTGTGCAGCAGCCTGCCTCGTTGAGAGCACAAAGGGTCCTCACTGGTGAGCCCCCAGCAGACAACAAGCCAGGGAAAGAGGCAGAGACTAAAACTCTGCTCATGGCTCTGCTTGTGCCTGTGCTCAGCAACTCTGCACACATGCTGGACAAATAACAAGAAGACAGCTGGCTGTCCTGTGTGTGACTTGAGCCACAGGCCTGCTTGTAGCAGGGACAGAAGGTTTTTTTATCATAAATATATGCACCTTCTCATCATACCCCTGCAATGCCCTGCCGAAGCTATGCTTTTTGTCCTGGGGCACAATAGAAGTTTGGTAGCACATCCTTGGCCCTGCTCATGGCAGGAGTAAACATTTGTCCCTGAGATCTCTGTGCAGGTATGTCCATGCATGGGTCTCAACTGCAAGAGCTCCATTTGCACTGGGCCCAAAACTATTTGGGCTGAGGGGTGAGGAGTAGTGAGAGGCCAGAGCAGGCATCCAACCATTGTCTTCCTTCTTCAGTGAGGCAGAAACCTCAGTCTGAGGGGGAGGATGCTGAGGGTGGCTGTGAGTCAGGCTGCCTCTGGAACCAGGAGGAGGGCTGAGGAACCAGACTTCCACCCATCATACACAGTTCTAGGATCAGTGTGAATCTCTGGGTGCCTGACATCCAGGTTCCTCAGTCTGGAAGCCCTGGGTGCATTTATTTCTGCCACTGAGGTGCTCCACCTCTGAGAAGACCAGCCAAGAGCAGCCAGCAGGGCCATCCATTTGCACACCCAGTTGCTGCATCCTTTCCTATGAAAGCAGGGCAGAAGCAGGTGCCTGAGGGTTTTTCCTCTTCACCCTTTGCTCGTCTCATACCCCTGTTTTGCTGTTTCCCAGGCATGTTTCGAGCAGCCGTCCCCAGTGGAGCGTCCACTGGTATCTATGAAGCGCTGGAGCTGAGAGACAATGACAAATCACGTTTCCTTGGAAAAGGTGGGGAGATGCCTGGTCCACATCTCATCCTCGGGGCTGCCTGTGTGTGGGGCTCTGCTGGAGGGTGTTGCTCATCCATCAGTGTGACACAGATGTGTCCCACTGCCCTCACGGAGACCACAGAGGCATAGACCTAGCATAAAGTGAAAGATCAGGCCTCAACCTTCCCTCACTGTCGCCCTCTCTCAGCCTTTCTATCAGTCCTCTCCCTCCCTCTTTCCACTCTTCTCTCTGCCTCACTGTCTCTCTCTCTCTCTCTCTCTTTCTTTCTCTGCCTCTTCCCTTCTTTAGGGGTCCTGCAGGCCGTGGATCATATCAACAGCACTGTCGCCCCAGCTCTCGTGGGCTCTGTAAGGATTTCTCTTTGTTCTCCCTTGTCCAACGCTTACTCTGGTCCGTCTCTGTCCCCTGATCTCTGTCTCTGCCTCTCTTCATCTCACTGGGTTAACAGACATAGCGATGCTCTCTGTGAACCTGGGCACACCCCTCCTGCCCTCCATGCCTGTGTGTGTCCACAGCGATCTTTTCTCTGGGAGGAAAGGATTTAACGCTTCCTAGTCCACCGCAGCATCCGTACAGCCTAACTAGTCCCCTCGGTGCTCCCTGTAGAGCTCACTCCCTCTTTCAGCTGTGCTCCCCCTCAAGCACTGAATCACATCCACATGTCTGTGGCCTCATCCTGGTGTGATGAGCAATGGTTCTATCGTGCAGGGTTTGGCACAGCCTTGCAGAGCAGTGGTGTCGCGTCTGCAGCCTGTTTACACCTGAAAACCTGGAGCCTGCTCTGAGGAAAGATGGGCTGAAGCCACATATTACACGCCATGTAGCCCATGGTTGGCTCTGGCTGAGAGCCCAGTTCTCTCCAACCCTTAAAAATACCCAGCCTGGTGGAGGGCTGCCTGTGTTGGGTCTAATCCTGCTCTCCACCTCACTCCTGGGGATGACTCCATCCAGTCTACATTTGCTTGCTTGAGGTTGAGCATGTACTGTTGTTCTGCCTAGCTTCTGTGTGGCCACAGCACCACAAAGCTCCCTGGAAGCTGCCAAAAGGCTGGGTAAATCCCTGAGGGAGTCCAGCAATGCCTGGGCTGCAGCTGACCCCCTCTCCACTGTGAGTACATCTACACTGCACTGCAGCAACACCATCGTAGTTACCTAACCTGACTAAATACCAAGGCACTAGTTTCCAGAGCTTTGTGTGTATATGTTCCCCCACAAGCTGAAAAGGTCCTTGTACCCCCAGCTTCTCCATCAGTGCCTCCTTTCCTGCACACCAGAGCCAGGAGCTCTTCCAATCCTCCCCTTCTCAGGAGCTGTTTCTTTCTTGCAGGGTCTCTCTGTTGTGGATCAAGAGAAGATAGACAATATGATGCTTGAGATGGACGGCACAGAGAACAAATGTAATTCATCCCTCTTTTTTGGCCTGGGAAGTTATGAGCATGGGAGGCTGCAGGGCTGGAGCGGGGGGCACTGTCAGAGCTGTGGTGAGCCCAAGGCTGGGCTGGCAAGGGCACCCACTGTGCAGGGTGTTGCCACCTGAAAAGCCTATTTCCTCCTTTGCCCACAGCCAAGTTTGGCGCCAACGCTATCCTGGGAGTTTCACTGGCTGTTTGCAAGGCAGGAGCTGCAGAGAAGGATGTGCCCCTGTACCGGCACATCGCTGACCTGGCTGGCAACTCTGACCTCATCCTTCCTGTGCCAGTAAGACTTCTCTGTCCTTGACATCGACCTTCAGAAACTCCTAAAGAGTGGTGTTTCCAAAAGAAACTTCAAAGGATGTATTGGGAGGTAGATAAGGAAGGTATATGGGACTGAAATATCAGCTGAGTGCACTGCAGTTGTCAGGGAAGCAAAGCAATGCCCAAGATTTGTCAAGTGTCAATTGGAAAAAAAGGAGCCTGAGGAGGATACGGCAGAGGTTGTGGTGGGAGGCTGACTGAGGATCTCATTTTTAGCACAAGAACCAGAGGGCATCATGTGAACCTTTTGGGGCACAGCTCAAAACAAGGGCATATGGGTCTTCACACCAGGGAAAGCTGCCTTGAGAAACTCTTTCACAAAGGGTATTGTGGATGCTAAAATTTTCTCAGGGTCAAGGAAAAATCTCAAGAGAGATGGACAGCGTTGCTGATAAACACATTCAGATAAACACAGTACAAATAAATACACATAGTGCGGGAGATCTCTGAGACAGAAACAGGTGGGAAAATCCTCTCCAACCATGTGCTTTGAGCCACTACTGGAAGAAAGACTCTAGGCTTATGTGCCTTTGGTCTGATGGTTGTAGCTGATGTGCTTATGTTACCCTGTGGGATGTGGCATCCATGGGCATCTAAGAGCCACCTCTAAGTAGTGCCAAGACTGGTTCCTTCAGCTCTGACTCTCTTACGGACTCTTCCAGGCTTTCAACGTGATCAATGGAGGTTCCCACGCAGGCAACAAACTGGCCATGCAGGAGTTCATGATCCTGCCCGTGGGAGCCGAAAGCTTCCGCGATGCCATGCGCATCGGAGCCGAAGTCTATCACAACCTCAAGAGTGTCATCAAGGAGAAGTATGGCAAAGATGCTACCAATGTGGGTGATGAGGGAGGCTTTGCCCCCAACATCCTGGAAAATAGCGAAGGTGAGAGCCCTACAGAGATGGGGTACCCCTGCCTGCAATGCTGTGGGTTCCTATGCCCAGCCCACAGCATTCCCCAAAGACTGATTCAAAAGATGATGCCTCAGTGTCATTGATCTCCTGTGTTAGGGGGTGGTTTCTAAGCTCCTTCTCTTTGGCATGGCCTTGATCTGCCACAGTCTCTCCACACAAATTTTTAATGCATGCGCACACTTTTACAAGGCCTTCCACAAACTTGTCTTTGAGTTGTGAGATTGCATTTTAATCCTCCTTGTCCCTTTGGACATAGCCTCTACAGCTCCTTGGCATGTTTCTGTTGCGCTCTGGGCTCCCTTCTACTTCTCCATCACACCACCAGACTCTTAGTGGCTCTAAGGACCTTCCCAGGGGAGGCTCCCACCAAAAGGCAGAGCTATCTGCCTGGGCTGACTCTCCTGACTGCAATTCTCCTCTCAGCTCTGGAGCTGCTCAAGGAAGCTATTGACAAGGCAGGCTACACAGACAAGATTGTCATCGGTATGGATGTGGCAGCCTCCGAGTTCTACCGTGATGGAAAATATGACCTGGACTTCAAGTCCCCAGATGACCCAAGCCGCTACATTTCTGGAGATGAGCTGGGCGACCTCTACCAAAGCTTTGTACGTGATTACCCAGGTGAGCTGCTGTGTGGGGCAGTAGGCAATCAGCACTGGTGCTGCACACTGACCAGGCACAAACCTTCTGTGGTTCTGGGGTGGGAAGGGAGGCAGCTTTGACTCGTGTCTCTGCTGTTGTCCTTTCAGTGGTCTCCATTGAGGATCCCTTTGACCAAGATGACTGGGAGGCCTGGTCTAAGTTCACCGCCAATGTGGGGATTCAGATAGTGGGAGATGACCTGACAGTGACAAACCCTAAGCGCATCGAGCGAGCTGTTGAAGAGAAAGCCTGCAACTGCCTCCTGCTCAAAGTCAACCAGATTGGATCTGTCACAGAGGCCATCCAAGCGTAAGTCCAGCCCACTGCCCTTGTTGTCCTGTGAAAGGGTTGGTGATGAGCCACAGCAAGGTGTCATGCTGCGCACTGGGTGAATAGACTTGTGTCTCCACCAGAGTGTAGGATGCTGAGAGTAGGAGCAGAGGGTTCCTGGATCCTACCCTGTGCAGGTGGTGGTTATAGGAGTAGGAGCTACTGACTGCATTTCTCACTCCTTGCAGCTGCAAGTTGGCCCAGGAGAATGGGTGGGGTGTGATGGTGAGCCACCGGTCTGGGGAGACTGAAGACACTTTCATTGCTGATCTGGTTGTAGGACTGTGCACTGGGCAGGTAGGTGAAACCCAGGCCATGCACAGGCCTGGAGGAAAGCAAAGGGGTGTCAAAACAGAGTCCCCTGCTCTTCATGGGAAACTGGTACAAGTCATAACAGTGTCTTACAGTGTTTGCTTTGGGGACTGCTTTACAGATAAAGACGGGTGCTCCCTGCAGGTCTGAACGCCTGGCTAAATACAACCAGCTCATGAGGTAAGGGGCTCCAGTGATGGGAACACAGAAGAGAGAATGTGGGAGTGATGAACTGGGGTGGGAGAAGCTGAAATCCCAAGGGCAGATGGGGCTCGTGGGTGAAATGTTATGAAGACAAGGCACAGAGATGACAGTAGGATCCCGGGAAGGCCTCTGGGGTGGACTCCTTTCCTCCTGCTTGGTGTGAGGGTACAGCCCTGCAGGAACAGAAGCTGGCAGGAGCTGAGCACCTCTGGCATATGTCAGCTTCCTGCTGATGAGCTGCCTCTCCGGTGCCTTGGTGCCTCCAATGCTCTCTCACTGCAAGGGCCTGATGAGTGCTGTCTCTCTCCTGCAGGATTGAGGAAGAGCTTGGTGATGAAGCACGCTTCGCTGGACACAACTTTCGCAACCCAAGTGTTCTTTGAACATTGTCCCCAGGGCACAGCCACCCTGCTGCTCCTTCCCACCTCACAGACTCTGAACCTCCCCTTCCCTCCACTGCTCCCTTTTTTGCTCTTTCTCCCCACTCTGTCACCTGGTTTCCTCTCATCTCGAACCCCCTCAAGTTCAGGTATCCCTGGCTAGATGTTCCCAGGTGAAGGATGAGAGAGCGGCCTACACCCTGTCCCTTGCTGTGGGGTCATAAGCATTCCTGGATCTAGGCATTGTGTGTCTCTGTTGTTTGTGCAGGGCCATGCCTGGGCCTCTCTGCTCCTGTGTCAGACCACGGGAGCGTGTGCCCGGTGTGTCCCCTCGTACGCCGAAGCATGTGCGGTGACCATCTGTGCGTCGGCCGGTGTGCGCAGACACTGCTGCTCCTGTAGCTGTGTCCAGCCGAGTGTTGCCAGTGGCTCGCTCTTGTTGTGCATGTGTGTAGGTGTGTGTGTACGTATCCTGGCCTACGGCGTCCCTGTGCCCCAGGCGTGTGTCTGCACCGAGCCCTGGTGGGACCCGTGTGTCCCTTGCCTCCACCCTGGCAGTGTCATGTTGGGCTGTGCTGTGTTGGGCTGTGCTTGCCAGCAGCTTAGCGTTGAAGTGCACTGCTGTCCCACACTGGGTGTGCGTGTGTGTGCGTGTGTGTGCTGTCAGTCTCTGGCTCAGCACGTTACTGTGGGGCAATATATTAAAGCACATCCGTAAACAAACCCATGCTCTCATTTGCTTCTTGTGACCTTTTTCTCTCTGTTCCTTTCTCTCTTGCACTCCTTCACCCTCCCCTCCGCCCATGATGTCTGCTTCACCTTCTGGACAGCCCATGCTCAGCTGAGCAACAGACAAACTACAGATCCCTAAACTCTATTAAAATGTATTTCACACCTGAGTTGCCTGACTTGGCCTGATGTTTATCTCTAGATGCCAGTGTTTGGGAATTGGGGATGTTTTGCCATCAGAGCAGGAGATACTTACACAGAAAAGTAACAAAAAAGAAGCAGAGGGGACTGCCAAGGGGAAGAAAAGACCCAGGTGTCCTCACCTGCTTTCACAGCCTTGCCCCACAGCCAGACTGCTCTGTTGGCCACCAGCTGGGAAACACCAAAGGGAAGGCATGTGGGATGACTTGCCCCTGTCATCTCTACCAAACCATGTTGCATGAAGATCTGCTGTGCAAGGATTTTAATCGTCCCTTCCACTGATGTAAAGACCTTAGGGTTGGCCCTCAGCCATCTGTCTGTTGGACTCAAGTGATGGTAGACTGGAATGGCAAGTCTTTGAGAGAAAAAGCTGATTGTCCTCCCCCAAAAGGGGCTTGTAGAGCAGAGACTGAAGGCATAGGTGGGATGTTAGTCTCAGCTCCATCTGGTTTCACAGGGAGATCTCAGCAGTACTTGAGGAAAGTCGTCCGTGCTCCAGCCAGTTCCCCAGCAGGCTGGGTGCCAGCAAACCCCAGCACTTGCTCAACAAATAGCTTTGTTCTGGACTGACTCCAAGGAAGGCAGGAGGCTGGGGGTACTACTGTGAGAAATCCAACTGGAGAATAAATGATAAAACCACCTTGCCCACCATTATATTCACATTAGTAGCCCCACTATGTTCTTGGGCACACTCAGCTCCTGCCCCACTTCCCTACAGAAAGTTTCAAGACCATTGCTTAACTCTTGTCATTTGTGATGGACAACGACAAGGATAAAGACTGAGGTTGCTCAGCAAGTCCCAATCCCCCTTGACTGTGTCCTAATGCGTCCTTTAAAATCAAAAGACAAAACTTTAAAACACTGGCATTTCACTGCTGATTCTTTACTAAATAGCATAGACTAAGGACTAAGTCCAAGAAGTGAAGACAAAGACTTTGGCACACATGCCCAGAACTGAGAAGTGGGTGGGAGGGAGAATGTGAGGGTAGAGACAGGATTGGTTTCCAGGGCATCACCAGTGCACACAACACACATCTCAGTGGCAGGGAATACCTCGTGCCCCGGCTGCAGGCCGGCTCTCGCCCATGCTCTCTGGGAGGTGTAGTCCTGGCGCCGCGGAGGGAAAGCTCTGCTCCATTTTTCCCCGCCTCCGCGTCCCCCTCGGCGGCATCCGGCACCCCGCGGGGTCCTGTGGGCTCCCCCAGCTCTCTCCCACGGTCACGTCTCCCGCAAAAGCGCTTGTGTGTGTGACAGTGCGGTTTTCCTGAAGGAATGTGCATTTTGGGTACAGGCAGTGGGGCTGTCTTTTCCCGTTGTACACCTCACTGCTCCTTTGTTTTAGATACTGGGATTTTGTGAACGGTATGGCTACTGCTTAGCAATCAGGGCAGGTTTTTTGGGGGAAAAAAAAAACAAAACAACTTTCTT
>VZRN01001093.1:147229-165987 GCA_013397935.1 Dasyornis broadbenti | reverse complement strand
GAGCGGGGCCGGGGGGGCCGCGGGCGGGCGGGAGTTGCGAGTTTGCGGCCCGGCGCCGTGCGGGGAGGAAGGCGGCAGAGTGCTGGAGTGGGACCGGCTCCCGCCCTGCCTACCTGCCTTCGTGGGGGCCTCGTATTGTCCCCACTTCCCCAGGTGCGGCCGAGGAGCGGGCAGGAGAATCTGGAAATAACGTTTCCATCGGGGCACCGAGAACAGTGTGGGCTTTCCCGCCGTGTCTGCAGCGGGCACGGGGAGGATTCACCCTCTCTCGCTGCCCTCTCCTCTGACACGCCAGGGTGCTGCTTGGGGACCGGGGCGCTGGCGAGACCCCGTACGGCTGGGTGGCATCAGGGTGGCAACTGCACTGCCGCTGAGCTGGCCCAGATTCGTCGGTGTGTCCGGCTGGTTGTCCATTTGCTATTCAGGATTTTTGAAGAAGTGGCATCTGGGTTTCCCACACTGCCCTTCTGGCTGTGCCATGGAGCTGGTGGCGGTTCTGCCCTGCTGGCTTGTGCTGGCCTGTGGCCGGCTCGGCTGCTGTTGCCCAGTGAATTGCCGGCTGTATTTTGCCGTGTGGCCGCTGTGCTGTTGAAGTGGCAGCCATTTGGTCACCGTGGCATTAGTTTGCACGCTGCCTTTGCTTGCCGTGGCGTTCTGTCTTGATATCTATTGTACGTTCCCGAAGTTGCTTCCCAGATGGGCAGCATGTCTTTCCTTGCGTTTGCCTGAGTGCTGTGACTGCCTTGAGTTCCGCAGCCGGTTAACTCATTTGCCAGTATGGGTACTGTAAGAATTTGTATGGCTTTTGTCTGCAGGGCCTGTTTTGCAGGGCTTTGGTTCTTGAGCAGCATGTCCTTACCGAGCTCAGCACCCAAATCTGTTGTCATTATCTCTGGTTGTATTGGGTGGATTGCATGCGAGCCACTATGCTTTCCAGCCTTAAAAAAGTGAGGAGAAAGTAGTGGGCCATTATCCTAAGGTGTGTTGCAGGAGAATGGAGGAGGAGAAGTCAGAAATGTCATTCGTTTTGTGTCCACCTGAGTGGTGGAGCATGGCCACACACCCTTCAGGTGTGTGCTGCGTAAAGCTGCAGAGTTCAGTCTTGTCTTCCCACTAGACAATCCCACAGTTGTCTAAGTTGAAAGCTGGATTCACCTTTCTTCTAAGCCCGAGGGTGTTGTGCATCACTGCCATGCTGCACACACATTCCTGAGGGGCTGGAGCTCCACGGTCATTACCCATGGATAGGACGCATGTAAATGTGAATGATCAAATTGTTCATTGGAATTATTTTCATTCTTTTTGCCCTTGTTTCTCGGCCAAGTTGTTAATTTTTTTTTTGTTTGTTTTGTATCTGTTACTGCTGGTGGCACAACCAACCATTTGTGTATTTCCCCAACTGTTTGGGAATGACCTGGTCTTTCAAACCAAACTTTCCCAGTTATGCTTCATGATGGAGCTTTTCAAGCGTGGCCAAGGAGTGAACTTGTAGTACCGTGGTTCTTGCTGGAAAATGTAAAAACCCTCCAAACTTTTGAAAATTAAATGTGCAGTGAATCTTAATGAACAAGATTAACAGGTTTAACCTGCTGCAGTGACCTGCCTTTACCTCTCTTCATATGCATTAACGTCCTCCCCTGGGTTTTGTATGCGTTGGATACCTCTGAAAGGTTCTTGCATTCTCACCTTTAGGTTTTCCTGCACAAAGAATTACTATGATGTTTCTTGTGGGTGTACTTGTATTCCAAAATGAAAATGGTCATGCAAAGAACTATGATTCTATAGCATGGTGGGATTGCTGTACTAACAGCGACCTGATCTGTATTGTTCTTCAAGAGGAGGAGCATCTAGTCCAGTCGGACTAGATGATCATTGTAGGTCCCTTCCAACGGAAATATTCCATCTTTATTTTATTTGTGGAGGTATGAAATATTCCATCTTTATTTTATTTGTGGGTGAAATGCATCAGGCAGGTTTTTCTCTTCCCAAAGTTCAGCCCCTGTCACTCCTTGTTCAGCTTTCCAGTTTGTCCTGGGGCCCTCTTATGTTCATCGGTGTTTTTCTTGGGGGTGGAGGTGATGTTGAGAGGAGCAGTCCACATGGAATACAGAGCTGTGTAGGCAAGGTTTATTTATTTACCAGATCTGGTGCGTAGTGTGTTCGTAAATGCAATCTCTGGAATTGGTCTGTGCACATGTTCAGCTGTGCCCCTCCTTAAATACCTACCTGAACGTTTACCCATCTTATATTATTCCTCCTTGTGTAATGCCTTTTCTTCCAATAACCTGTTTTTCTCTTCTATCAGACTTTATCTTCCCCACATCATTACTTTCTCCCATTCTCTTTTGGACAAATAAACTATTTTCTTGCCTTCATTGGATTTTGTGGTCTCCTTCTTCCTCCATTAGCAGATGCTTTGGAGGTATGAAATATATTTCTTGTGTTTATCACTTCATCTCTTCCATCTGTATTTCTTTGAAGACTGTGTCTAGTGAAGTAAGAAGAGCAATGCTTTACAAACTTTTTAAAGGCTAAAGGAGAAGGCAACACAAGTTCCAGCTGTGTTCAAAAGTGGAGGCATCTCTGAAAAAAGTGAGCACACTTAAGATATATATTCTCTGCCAAATTATTTCCTGTGATCCCTGCTGGAGTCTGGTCACAGTGGATGGTTTAACGTGAACACAAGATTCTCCCTCTCAGTGCCTTCCCTGATTTACTGAGGCTGGAGCAGTGCCCAAGTCATGTGTTGCCAGGCTGGGCAGGTACATGTCCCACTGCTCTTTGTGTCATGTTGAGATGAGCACTAGAGAATCTTTCTGTCCTTCCAGTCACTTGTTGGGCAGCTGTGGGCCCACAGCCCATGTTCTCAGTGGGGTGTGTATGGAGAATGATGAGACAGAAGGTGATGTTTCCAGTTCAAGTGGCTTGAGCTTCACCTCCCTATCTTAGTCTGGTTGGCTGTTTGGTCTTTGAATATTTGGGGATGAGGATTTGGCCATGTTGTAAGTTCAGCAAAAGTCAACTGTGGGAAAGTGATCCCTTCAGAAGCCTTGTCTTGCTTCCAACTCTGATAATCCTCCTGCAGAAGTTTCTGACCATCTGTTTTCTCTGTGTGTTGTGGCAGCAAACACTGATTTGTTGTTGTCTCCTCCTGTAAAAATATCAATGTGTGATTGATTGTTGTGGCAGTATTTTCACCTACAAACCAAAGGCTAACTGCAATATCTTTTCCTAGCAATTTCAGCCAATGATGGTCTGTCTGGGCTTTGCTGAAGAAGGGGCGCTGGTTGCTCTCAATCTTACTTCATGTCTCTTGCCCTGGTGGCATTCTTCATCACAGATAGTTCAGCTGGAAAATTTTAGTCTTGCACTTCCCTGCTGTACAATGCACTTGGTGATAGCCTGTTTCTTCTGCAAGGTCTCTCTGTGCTATAGATCACTTAAGTGAAGGTTGCATTTGAGCAACCTTCATCTGTTTGGACAGTGAATTGGATTTACTGTGTGTGTATATATATATATATATATATATTTATGTGTGTGTGTATATCACAATATATATGATAGTTTGTATAATGTAATATATCTTATATAAAATATAATGTTATATAGTTATTACATTTTATATTGATATACATATAGCAGAGTATATTGGATATAAAGTGTATCTATAGCACAGTATTTTGGATATACTGCGCGATTTTTTTCTTTCAGGCAGTGCAACAGATGAAGTGATTTACCTCAGAATTATTCAGAGTTTGCCAGACACATAAAGAGGGCCCACCCTCCATGAAGAATGGTTTATCCAGTCATCGTTATCCATCAGGCTTTCCTCATACATTGCTAGACCATTGCTTTCAAAGTCCATTTTCACCCAGAGCTAGACCCCATCAACTTTTGGCCAAAATCTGACTACTAATGAGTTTAATATTGAAAAACCTGTTCTGGTCAACTGGCTGGTCTGTGCAGAAAACATTAATAGTATTTATTTTACAATAAAATAAAACCCTAAAAAGATTTTCAGTTATCTGCTAGGTTCCTATGCAAGGTTTTCAAGTGATTGACTTCTCCCACTTTTCAAATTCTATATCCAACACTGTTCCTGTGTTGGATTTGTCTGGCTTTAGCTAGATCCATTGGTCTCTTTTGTGTAGGTTAAAGAGCTGTCAGAAATCTTCTCCCTTTGTAGTGCTCATAGGCCATATTCAGGTCTCCTTTTTAACATTTTCTCAGGTAAGCTATATATGTTCAGCTTGAGGCTGTAAGGGGGAGGAGTTTATCAGGTTTCTCAATACTTCAGCATCCTTTCTGGAGTACACAGGTTAAAATGGCATGCGCTACTCCCATAATAGCCCCACCAATCCTGTGTATAGTCAGGTAAAAATCACCTCTCTTTTCCTCCTCCTGAAGAATATTAATATTCCTTTCTCTGTTCGCCAGATTTCACTCATTCTGGAAAAGCCCTTTTAGAAGTCTTTTGCTAAGAACTTGTGTTCCAGCCACTAATTACAAGGTCTTTCTTGATCTTATGTGTATTCTTGGATTTTCATGCTTGAAAGCATTCTATATTCTTCTGTTCTTGATGCAAGAACCTTAGATAGCGAAGACACTTGTCTTTCTGCACAACCTCATTGCAGCAGTAACACTGGCTGGTCTGTGCCAATGTCTCTTCTATCATTGACCGTCTTACCTGCCACAAACTTTGTTCAGGTTTCTGAAGACTTTGTTCAGTTGGTGCCTTCACAGCTACCAGTGATATTCTCTGTTAGGCTGCCATTGCCTCTCACTGGTGGGGCCTTGCTTTGTGACATTTATTTGCTGGGATAGGTCGTGCTCATGCCATAGCTGCGCACCAAGCTTTATCCCACAGGTTGGCACATTCTGCTTTACAGAGATTACCCAAGACATTAAAAATATCTTAGGCAGTGGTTTCACTTGCTCTGGTGCTTTTTCTCCTGACAGTGCAGTCTGAGCCTGGTTTGGGCTCAGTCTCTGTGCTCTTGAGTGGGTACACACTTGAGAGGCGAAGGCCTGTTGTGGTTGGTAAGGCAGGTGATATATATCTATGGACGGTAGCATTTCAGCATAGATTGCTTGGGATCAGGGAGAATTTTGAATACTTGTGACTTCCAATCCTTCACTGTGTCATGACCAGGAAAACCTTGATTTAGCCATAAACCTCTGTTTTCTGATTTCATAAAATCACAAGGACTAAGATCACCATGAATTTGGTGAAGTATATAAGGCAAAAGCTCCCCTTCCTCCCAGGGGTAGTTCAGCACTGGCACAGGTTCCCAGGGAGGCTGGAGATGCTCAGTTCTCTGAGGTGCTGACAGTTTACTGTGAACAGGGCATTTGAGTGGAGACCTCCAGCAATCTCTTCCAAGGCAAATCTTCCAGGACACAGTGTTGGGTTTTCATTCCTTCAGCCCCAGGGGTGAGGGCAGTATCACCCCACTTGGCCAGTCCTACAGACCAAGGAAAAGCAGTGGGATCCCAAGCCCAGGAGTGATTAAAAGTTTACCAGTATCTCTGCTCTGCTGTACAATTGTTCCTGTGCCCACCTCTCTGGCCCTAGTTCACTCCTTTCATTCTGGATGTGTCTGTCCATCTTCATGCTGTTCAGATGCTTGCCCTTAGCTCACGTGGCTCTTGCGTTGTCTTTGCTGTCAGTCATGAATCCTGAAAAACAGAGAATCTAAAGAGTGTCCCTTGGGTGAGTGGTTGCAAAGTCATAGAATCATTTAGTTTGGAAGAGACCTCCAAGATCATTGACTCCAACCATTAATCTAGTACTGTAATTTTCTAATCTAATCCAATCCATTCCAATCCAATCCAATCCAATCCAATCCAATCCAATCCAATCCGATCCGATCCGATCCGATCTGATCTGATCCAATCCTGTGCCATTTTCCTCTGTTACTCCTACAGCTTCCAGCTGTTTTCAGTGGAGGACCTACCATAGCCAGATACGGTTTCTAGCTATCCAGGAATTGTCAATTCTCTCTTGAAACTGTCTCCCATCAAATACATAGAACTGTCTAGCACCCACAGAGTCCTTTGATTGGAAATTCTGCAGCCACCTGTTTCAAGAACTACTTTTTCTTCAGTTGGTTTTGAACATGTTTCTTGGTAGTGTTGTTTGATAGTCATCAGTTTTTGTGCTGGAAGAGATAGTAAAAAATTATTTCCTACCCAGCCTCTATTTTTCATACATGGTTTTACAATCCCCAGTCACATCCTCACTTCACTAACCTTTTCTCTGGACAGAGATGTCTAACCCACTCAGTCATGCCTCTTCATTGTCCTTTCTAGTCCCATGGAAGGAGCAGAATTGCACACACATACCTTATATGAGAAAGCCACAGGTTTGTGTGGGGGCATAATGATGTTCTCTTCAGGAAATTCTAGCATGCAGTTTACTTTCTTGATGGCTGCCGGATGCCAAGGTGCCATTTTCATGGATCTGCCTCTTGTATCCAAAGGGTATCACTGTTGAGTTGCATTGGTCAGGTCTGAGTCCATATGTCTCTTCCAGCTGGCATCCTCCTTTGAATCTCTGAGCAACCATCCTGTGATGTCTTTGTGTAATTTACTTTGCATTCTTAGCAAAGGGATCTGTGTATCAAAAGAGGGGTGTGAGATATTACAGTAGACCCTTGGCCCCTAACAGCTCCACAGGTAAGGTGTGCTCAGGTGTTGCAAATACAGAAGATGCTGCACTTCATAAAATGATGAGTGTGGGGAGTGTGATGTGTCCTTTCTCTGAATCATGCATCCATAGGCTTCCATCCCACAACCACAAGGCAGAGCCCAGTGTGTTTTGTATTATCCAGCGCTGGGCTCTGCCAGCCTGTATCTCCGAGAGGTCTGGAAGTAGTTCTCTGGGGAGATAGAATGATTCTTCTGGGATTTTTAAGTAAATCTGTTACATACTTAACAGTCATTTTACTGTGCCCTCAGGAATTGTTTTATGATTTACATAACCTTCTTTAGTACATCTAACCTTCATTTAGTGAATCAAACTTTATTTTCAGTTGCTTTTGCAAAAATTAGTATCATCTTCTATGCTGTAAATTAAGCTATTGTTAAATGCATGAATGTTTTTATTATTTATTACCTTGCTTTAGCTCTAACTGTTCTTATTTCACTCTGCTCATCAGAATGTTTTTTTCTGAGATACATTTTTATTTGAATGGAGGTTCCAAAATTAGAGCTTTCATACTTAAAATAATATTCCTGCTCCTCATGTTTGTGCAAAATTAAGAAAACAAAACATTAATATAGGCTTAATAAAATGTAAACTGGCTTTATCTCCTAAGACTGCCAGTGCTCTGCACATTTATTTTTAGTATTCTTATTTGGCACCCTTTCCTGAAGTGTGAGCATTTAAATTTTTATTTATTATTTTACTGCAGAGAAGGAGCACGTAAGTAGCCAAGTGAATTTGTCAACAAATATATGAAAGAAAAGGATTGAAGCTGTTGCCTCAGGATGAGTCTCTTTTTTGCATGGGAGGTGCTATTTTAGAATAGCTTTAGGATATTTTATACAATGATAGACTGGTGTGGGTTGGAAGGGACCTTAGACATAATCCAGTTGCAACTCCCCTGCCATGGGCAGGGACACCTTCTACTAGACCAGGTTGCTCCTGGTCCCATCCAGCTTGGCCTTGAACACTTCCAGGGATGAGGCACCCACAGCTTCTCTGGGCAACCTGTTCTGGTGTCTCATTACCCTCACAGTAAAGAATTTCTTCCTTATGTCCAATTTAAACCTGCCCTCTTTCAGTTTAAAACCATTGCCGCTTGTCCTGTCACTGCAGGCCCTGGTAAAAACTGTCTCTTCATCTTTCTTATAAGCCACCTTTATATAATTAGAATCTCAGAATCACAGACTCATTAAGGTTGGAGAAGACTTCCAATATCATCAAGTCCAACCTTTGACTGAACACCACTTTGTCAACATGGTGGCATAACTTCCCTAGGCAGCCCATTCCAATGCTTAACCACCCTTTCAGTGAAGAAATTCTTCCTGATATCCAGCCTGGTCCAACCTGGACCTCCCCTAGCACAGCTTGAGGCCATTTCCTCTCGTCCCATTACTTGTTGCCTGGGACAAGAGACTGATCCCCATCGGGCTACAACCTCCTTTCAGGGAGTTGAGGAGAATGATAAGGTCTCCCCCAAGCCTCCTTTTCTCCAGGCTGAACATCCCCAGCTCCCTCAGTCACTCTTCATAGGACTGTTCCCTCATCCTCCTGCCAATACTGCTTTTGGTGCAAGACATGTTTGGCTTTCTGGGCTGCAAGTGCGTGTTGTCAGATCATGCCCAATTTTTTGTCCACCAGTATCCCCAAGATCTTTGCCACAGGGCTGCTTTCAACCTTTTCATTCCCCAGCCTGTATTGATCCTAGTGATTGTTACCCTGACCCATGTGCAGGACCTGCACTTCACCTCATTGAATTTCATGAGTTTCACATGGTTGCACTCCTCAGTCCTGTCAAGGTCCCTCTGGATGGCATCCCCTTCCCTCCAGTCTATCAACCACTCAACTTGGTGTCTTCTCCAAAGTTGCAAAGGGTACACTCAATCCCACCGTCTCTGTCATTGATGAAGATATTAAATAGTATTAGTCCCAGATCCTTGGGGGAACCTTTGTTCAAGGTTTGCACTTTGACATTGATCTGTTGACTGTAACTCTTTGGATGGGGCTGTCCATCCAGTTACCAAGTCATGGTGAGTGGTTTGGCAACTATGTCGGCCAACTCCCTCAAGACCCTGGAATGCATCTCATTGAGTCCTATGGACTTGTGCATGTTCAGTTTCCTCAGGTGGTCTCATACCTGACCTCTTACTATGGGACTGTGAATCTGCTTTTACATACGTATCTACATATCATACATATCTTAATACATAGATCTAAATCAAGAGAGTCCATTCAGCTTGTGCACTAAAAGTGTGTGTAATTTGCCCTCTGGCACAGAGTGAAGTTTCTGAAAGCATACATTTACATTTATTGTTTAAATTTATTTTAACACATCGCATAGTGACCCATTCTATGCTATATTTTGAAGATAGAAAAATCCAGTGAAATTCCAGTATGCTGCCAGTATGAAATCAGTGTCTTTGTAGAAAATAACAAAAATTGACAGCTGTCACTGTTTTCATACTGGATTTATGTTTTGACCTCTGAGCAGTACTCACAGTTTTCACTTCAGTTGCAGGCATTTCTCTCTGAGTTTGCCACATTACATTGTGCTGCCAAACCTCCCTGGCAGGGAAGGTCTCAGCTCTTCTCAGCCATGTCCAACGACTGCTGTTGGTCGTATGTGCCTGTCCCTGGCCCTGTGGAGGGCTCTGCAGAGGACTGGGAAGTGTGTGCTCCAGTCTTGGGGTCTCTGTGTGCAGTGACCTACATGGGAGTGACCTGCAGGAGTCTTATTCCTTGATTAATCAACTTTCCAGTCTTGAGTTCACAGCCCCTGTATCCACCCAACATTGTAGTTATTTTGTAGGAGACAGAAAAATGCCTTTTTTTGAAAACTACCTTTCATTTGTATACCCTCATGTATTGACTCTTAACAAGATTTACTGAATATGAAAGATTTGCCTGTCATGGCAATATTCACACCCAAGATAATATTAGCCACAAATGTTTGCCATCTTGATATTCAACCATTTTGGCTTCCTAATCCCTTTGCTCACAGAGTCATTTTCCCTTTTACAGTGTGTCACGCTCCAGGTATGTATCAAAAGACTGTGACATGCAGCCTGAACCCCGACCTGTTTGTTCATTGCTGTCCAGCACTGAACATGGTGCCCTTTCCCTTCCTTCCTTCCCTTTCTCCACCATGCCCTATAGTGGAATGCCAGGATTCAAGCATGAAATCAGGCAATAAGCCATTGGGAAATGCTGTACTTCAGGTTATCTGATTGCAGTATTTGGGACAAAACTTAGTGTTTTCAAGACCCTACACAGTTGTTAAAACTGATTACATTTCTGGATAATTTCCCTTCATTTTACATAATGAGGAAGATTGAGATAAGAATTAAAATTATTTGGGACCATCATTCACTGGGCAGTCATATATATATGCCATATATATATATATATGTATGTATATGTATATATAGCTCTGGTGGGCATTCCCTTCTTAGTGATCTTTATCCGTCAGGAGGGATCCTTTGCTTATCATTCCAGCTTATTTTCAGGACACTTTCAAGCATCTGCAATGTGTTAGAAAGCAGCTATGCTCATTTTGCCCCCCTGGTTCCTCCCTCCAGTGCTAATTCATCCCTTTGTAGAAGTGGGAAGAGAAAAGACAGGATGGGAACACAGAGCTATTGAATTGCAGAGAACCGAACTCTAGTTTAACTCTCACATCTGATTTCTGAGTCCCTGCCTTTGCAAACCTAATGCTTTTGATTTCACTTAGGATTTTGGATGTGATTCCTACATTTTGAAAAATGACTTAAAGAGTAGTCCCTGTGTACTTTAAATAGTTCCCGACTGAAGAAAACAAGAGGTTTGCACTTCAGAACATCTGTACTTAGGCTAAAGCAGGCATTCCACTGACTCCTTACTCCAAACTCACATGGACTAGCATCCAGTGGATGATGAATTTGTTTATAGTAAACAAACTAAACAGACCCCATCCTGGCAGGGGAAGATGGTAGCCTCTTTTTTCTTAAATGACACAGATTCTGAGAGTCTTGAGCTCTCACTTCTCCTGTCACTGGCCTCAGGGAGGGCTAGCTAGACCTTAGCTGGCATTTAACCTTCTCAAGCAGTCCGGAACCCTAGACTTGTGCTGCCCATCCTGGGGCTTTCTCTGCCATTGAGTGCCAGCTGAAGTGTCAAAACTCTCTGAGGCTTTGGCAGCATCTTCCAGTCTTCCCGGTCTCAGTGGAAGTGGGCTCCCTACTGTTGGGACATGTACTGGGTGTACCCATGTATGCAGCCCCAGCATGTGCAGTGCTTTGGGCATGTGACTTGTTTGTCTTTTACAGTTCTGGCCAGGCCCCCAGACAGCATCCCAGAGACTTTTTTCCCGTTTCATCTGCTTCTGTCACCATCTAGGAAGGTTTATATCCTCCAACTCACAGCCTAATGTATAAATGCTATCCTGAGCCAAGGACAAACATTCAGCCTACTTTCTAAGAGAGGTAAAACCTGAGTGCTTCTCATTTGAGATGGACTTCCTTCCAGTGTAGTTAGTGGGAGAATTGCTCCACGTGACAGCCTGGGAATGAGAGAACCTATCTGTGTCCTTCAATAGAAAAGGAGCTGGACCTCTAAGCTTCCGGCTGCCAGTGCAGGACAGTCCAGGCTTTGGCAGGGAGAATTGCTTGGAGCTAGGAAGGAGGAGGAGCGGGGTCCATTTTGAATCCCACGTGGGGGATGCGTGTTGAGTGTGTGTTGCTTGCAGGAGACTGCACCAGGGCTTACAGGAGAATATGGAGGGGTTTGGGCAGTAAGCCAAACCAAGCTGGGTTGTATGAAATGCAAACAGAAAATAGCAATTCGCAATGTCTCGTAACTCAGTCGAACCTGTAAAGGGCTTCACAGGGCTAGGGAAAGGTTAAAACTTCCACAGCAGCCCTGTCACGTCTCACCTCCTAACCAAAACCACAGAGCCCTATGGAACCCCTCAGAGACATTTACAGGGATCTTTGGTGATGGAAGAGGTTAGGTGTAACTTTGCTAATTGCCAAGGCTCACATTGCAAGCTTTTATTTCCGAGATGTTAAAATTAGAAGGCGGTGTTGTGATCCTCTCATCTGGCCATAATAGTTGGTGTACTGAGCCTAATAATGTGCGCCTCAGTTCTCTTAAAAATTTTGGAAAAGTCTCACTGTCAAAGTGACAGAACCTTCTGCGTCAGTCAGTGGTTGATTGTGTCTCCTGAAACATCCCTATTTGTTTCTGGCTTTGTTTGTTACTGCATATTCAGCAGTTACAATAAATACTGAGTGAGTATCCCTTTTAAAAAGAGAAGTTTCAGTCTGTGGTTGGCTGCATGTTATTTCCCTGACTGACTTCTCTGGGAAGAAGATGGTAACTGTCATTACAGGGTTGCTGGAAAGCTGAAGTGAGACCTGTGTGCTGTGTTATCACTTTAGCTTCATTGGTGTGGGAGGCGTGGGTGGTATCCCTGTGGAATGCAGGGAGCAGTGACATTAGAAGTGTGCTGTTGCTCCTGCTGTGCCTTCAGAGCTGAGCTAATACTTGCAGGTTGCCACCATGGCGTGAGTCAAAGCTGAGTTAAATTAGGATCACCGTACTTATTACAATATTAGTTTCATGTAAGAAATGTTGATTCTCGATGCTTATCTAGAATAGCATCAGTGTAACTGGCTGAATTAGCAACCAAAGGCCAAAGCGTGACAGAAATATGAGGCTGTAAAACAAGTCGGCGGGTGGGGATTGGGAGTGGGCTCTGCCTCCATTAGGTCAGTTATAAAACCATCATCAGTTATTTTTCTATTAAAGAAGAGGTCTCAGTTAATGAATTGATGTGTGTGGGAATTAATGCTGGATGAGTCCCCTGGGGCTTTTGTGATGAGGGTCAAATAAAATATTAATGGAATTAAAACAAACAATCCCCTGCTCTTCCTAAGTACCTTCTGGATGGGTTTCTGTAGGTATTGGTCAGGGAAAATGTGGAGCCCCAGGAGAAACAGGCCGGTGTCATTACTCCCTTTTCATGGGCAGGGAGATGAAGGCAGTGGAAAGCAGTGACCCTAGGGCCACACAATTCAGCAGCAGCTCTGCACAAGAGGTCTGAGAGTTCTCCTGTCCAGTGCTTTTCTTCTGATCCCTGGTTTCAGCTCCCTTCTCAGACAAATGGAAGTCACCCAGATTGCTTCTGCAGTGCTTGGCTGGAAGCTGGTCTTTCCCAAACTAGGACGGTCTTCAGGAGTCCCAAATCTTCTTATTCACAAAATTTCTCTGAGAGAATAAAAGCCAGTAGACATGTTTTTTTTCTCCCAATGCCTCTTCCACAGGACATACTCCCTTGTCTTTCAGATTGTCCATTCCAGAGGCTGAGTATAGCAACTCAAATGACAGGCTTGGGAAGGATAAAGTCTTTTTGGTTACATCTGTGCAGTGCAGAGCAGTACAAAAGATCTTTAGCTTGCTGGATTCAAGCAAACTAACTTCTGAATCATTGGCTCCAGTTCCCAGGCTAACACAATCACAGTATTTTCATACTCAAGAGTAGGAACTGTGTGATAAAATAGGGTGTTAGGTATCTACAGTGCTTTTGGACATGGCACAAAGCTATAAATTGTTCCAGAGGGATCTCAGAAATCCCACTGCTGCAAAGTGTAAGGATGTGCTCTGCATCCTTGGGCATGACTCGGTCTGCTACACTGAGAAACATCCAGTGTATGGAGGAGAAGGAGACCCTGGCAGATACTCCAGGCTAAACAGAGCTGATGATGTTTGTGTCATGCAAAAGCAAAGTTAAATGTGTTTTCTTGCACCTATTTGTGTACCTTGGGCATGGAACAGCCCAAGCAAGACTTCTCACAATTTCTGCATAATGTGGTGCATGAGTGCATGTGGATGTGCTCTGGAGAGGGCAGGACTGTACAGTGCCCTTCAGCAAAGGACCACTGGGACTCATGACACAGGGCTAGTGAATGACAGCACATGGCTGGGTAAGGGTAGTGTAACTTTCTGTACGGACAAGTTCGAAGAGGAACTTACAGAGTCAGAAAAATTGGCAATTGGGAACATTTTAAAACACTTTCCTGTTATTTTTCCCGAGGAAATGAAAATACTGAAATTATTTCAGAAGGCAGTTAACATCCTGATAACCGTTCCTCCTTGTGTCCTCCACAGCAGCGTTATTGGGCCCTGAATCATAGAATTAGATAATCACAGAATGGTTTGGATTGGAAGGAACCTTAAGGATCATCTACTTCCAACACCCCTGCCATGGACAGGGACATTTTTCTCATGACCAGGTTGTTGAAAACTCCATCCAGCCTGGCCTTGGAACACCACCAGGGTTGGGACATCCATAGCTTCTCTGGGCAACCTGTTCCATTCATCATCCTCAGAGTAAAGAATTTCTTCCATATGTCCAATTTAAACCTGTCCTCTTTCAGTTTGAAGCCATTAAAAATAGCTCATATTGTGCACATAGCACTCCTAGAAACTGGAAGTCAGATATGGCAGTGGGCAAATCTTTTCCCACTCTGATGGGAGAGTTTATTGCATTCTTGGTAAAACATCCTTGAGTATCTGAATACGGAAACAATAATTTTGTCATATTTCTATAGCAAACCACAAAAAGATGTGCTATAGTCCGTTCAGTCTTTCTGCCTCCTCATCTGCTTGTCTGCCTTTCAGGATTCCGTGGGACCTTACTGCGTGGCTGGTGAAAGCCCCCCTTCCACAAGAGCTGCACACCTCCGTCTCCTCAGAAACAGCCGAAGAGGGTTGGGGAGTCATTAAAATTTATGTTTTCATCAAACCGGGCCAAGGAGAATGGGGGTCCCACACCCAAAAGAATGAAGACACGACAGAACAAGGACTCAGTACGTGATGTGGGAGAGGGAGGTGGGACATGAGAGCCAGGCTGGAGTTGTGGGTTGGGCCTGAGGCTCCGTGCAAAGCTAGTGGGCATGAATTTGGCACAGTGGAGTGCAAGGGATTCAGTGACTTTGGGAGGCTGGGGACAGGGCAGGAGTGGTGGGAGATGAAAAGCAGGACTGACACAGTGATTCCTCTCTTAGATGTCAATGCGGAGTGGACGGAAGAAAGAGACTCCGGGGCCCCGAGAGGAGCTCAGGTCACGGGGTCGAGCTTCCCCGGGTGGCGTCAGCACGTCCAGCAGTGATGGCAAGGCTGAGAAATCCCGACAAGCAACAAAGGTAATATCAGCTATAAGAAAAGTGTGGGGTGGCCAAGGACTGCCCAGACTGGATAGGGTCCATTTGAGGATCCAGGGACACAGACCAGAAGAGATCCACCAAGGAACCCATGCTGAGTTAGCTCCTTGAAATGGGCAGGATCCCTCTTTGCTCTCATCCTCACCATCTTGCACTTTCGTAAGAACTGGTATTTAGTCTCACCAGACCCTTTGGGTGCTAATTTTTGACATATCCTGGCTCCATGTTGCTCTGCTAGTGTCATCAACATACGTGCTGTGGTGGCTGTGTCTCACCTGCTGCAGTCTGTGAAGGCCTGTCAGGTTGGAAAACTTCCCCGTGACCCTCCACCTCCCTGTTGTTCTTGTCTGCCTTGCAGAAAGGCCGGTTGGAGGAGTCCTGCACCCCCAAGAGCAGCAAGCAGGGCCGAACAGAAGAGATCTCAGAGAGTGAAGGGGAAGACACCAGCGCTCCCAAAAAAACCAAAACCGAGGTGAGTTCTCCCTGCTGTGATTGCTGGCATGTCCCAAGTCCAGAGCAAAGGAGTCTCTAGTTCCCTGCCTGTGCTGCTCATGCCTACCCAGTTCCAGGTTCCTGCTGCTTGGGAGCCTCGACACCTTGGGTTTTGGACTGCAGCTCTTCCAACCTAAATGGCATCTGTCTGCCTACAAAAATGCCACCAGGAGTGATGACTTAGCAGATGGAAGCTCTCTGTCTCTTTTGCATTGTATTCAGGGGGCTGCCATGCTCTTGGAGCTGGAGATGTGCCCTGCCTTTCCCAGCTTAGTGGCAAGAGCCTGGCTCCATGCACAGCCACTGGTTGGGTTGGAATCAGCCTCTCCTGATCCCCCAATGCAGTGTCAAATGGAGGTTCTTATGTCATGGTGAGTTCCAGGTGACAGTCACGCAAAACCTGCTCATGCACACACAGAGTAGTGGCAGGGCTTTTCCGAAACACTGACAGCACCAGGCTGGATTGGTGGTTGGGTGGTTGGAAGAAGACTCTGCTCTTATTCTTTCCCATTCCCTGTTAGCCTGTTCAGGGAATTGGCCTTAAAAGGCCTGCAAACATGGGGATATTTGCTCACGGTAAGAGGCCATTGTAATTAAACCACTTTGGTTACACTTTTATAATTTCTCCACGTGGACAGTCTGTTCAGCTCAACAGTGATATTTTTTCAGCTTAGCCTCCCTTGCTAGAGTGGCAGTTGTTAATTACCCTTAACCATGATGATTACATAATCACTAATGCACATTGTCTGAAGCGACAGGTAGTAGGGAGGAGCAGGGATTGGGAAGCGCAGGGGTTACTCCTGGAGGTAAGGGTTGGAGCAATGAGAGAGGTCTGTGGGAGAGCTGGTCTCCTTGACCAGGGAGAGCTCTGCAGGGGCAAGAAGAGTGATTCTGGGACTGGGGTCTGTGTTGGGACCACTGTGGTGTGTGCTGCTCCATGCCACCGGTGATACCATGCCCTGGCCGACTGTCCATCACTGCTGATGGTTGTTGTATCTGTTTCCTCTCAATCTTGTGTGGAACAGCTCCCTGCTCTCCCTCGTTGCCTCTTTACACAAGGTACCTATCATTACCTCCTTCCTGAATGTGGAATGCTCAAGAAGGACCAGAGAGCACTGGAAAGGAGGCAGGAGGATTGGTATTACTTATACCTTGCCAGACAGTGTGTCCTTCCTTCTGTGGGGTTTTCTGGTGCTGGGGTTGGCAGAGAAAGGTCAGAAAGCAAGTTCTCTGGGAGCTTGAATTGTGTCACGTGTGGTCTGGTAGGCCTCATAGTGTCCCTTTCCTCCTCCTTCCTGCTTCAGGACTTGCCCTGTCCTCCATCCCCGTCCGATGTTGACAGCCTTGATGGCCACAGCTTCAATGATGAGATGAGCAGTGACCCACGGGACATTGACCAGGATAACAGGAGCACCTCACCCAGTGTCTACAGCCCTGGGAGCGTGGAGAATGACTCCGACTCCTCTTCTGTGCTGTCCCAGGGGCCGTCTCACTCCTACCACCACCCTCCGCTCTTCCCCCAGAGCCCCCCGGTAGCTCCCCCTCCTGACAGCCTGGCCCGTCCACCAGAGCCGAGCTTTGGGCTCCCGGGTGAGGTGCACCCCCAGGGACCCCCCACAGGAAGTTACCATTCCCAGCTGGAGGGCCAGGCCTCCCGCATTTTCCAGGCCCAAACCCCACAAACNTCCCCCTCCTCCTCCTCCTCCTCCTCCTCCTCTGCTGTTGTTGCCTCTTCTGCTCCCCCTTCCTCCTCCTCGTCATCTTCCTCCTCCTCTTCCTCCCACACTCCCCTTTATCCTACAGCCAACATGGTCCAGGTTGGGGCTAAAATTGCCAGTGGAGTGGGGGGGCTCCCAGCAGCAGGGGCTCGTGAGCAGACCCTCAGCGCCAAGCACAATCCACCACCCACCACTCCAATCTCACTGGCATCGGTAGGAGGAGGGCTCCCTGCTCAAAAGACGCCCCCAGCCAACCCTCCAGCTGCTCCGCCGGCCTCAGCCCCTTCCTTCCCACACGTCTCCTCCAACCTTCCTCCACCGCCGGCCCTGCGCCCCCTCAACAACGTGGTGGCCGCCTCCAGCTCCCCAGGGATGGTGGGCCAGGCCCTGAGCAGCCATCTGCCCTCACCCCACAGCATGGCGCAGGACAAGGCACCAGCCCTGGCCCCCTCCCGCTATCCCTACGCCCCGCCACCACTGCCAACCTCCAGCTCCTCTGCCCAGTACCCCCAGCCCTCCCCGGGACAGTCCCTGCCCAGCTACAGTGCTTCCTATGGGCATTCTTTCCCCCCGCCCAGTGGCCTTTCCGTCTCCAGCCAGCCCCCCAAGTACACCCAGCCCTCCTTGCCCTCGCAGCCCGTCTGGAGCCAGGGGCCACCCCCTTACAGCCGTCCCCTGGGCAATGCCGGCTCCCACCCCGCTGCCCCTTTCCCTGGCCAGTCCCCCCATCACCAGCAGCCACCCCAGCAGCACCACCATGGCCATGGGAGCAGTGGGGGTGTCTCCCCAGCAGCTGCAGCTCCTCCCCAGCCCCCCGGGGGCTACGCCCACGGCCTGGAGTCCAACAGCCATCACCCTTCCCATCCCAGCTACGGGCTGCGCCTCTACCCTCCACACAGCCAGGCCACCTACAGCCAGGCTCCCTCTGCCACTGCTGCCGCCGCCCCCTCTTCCTCCTCCTCCTCTTCCTCCTCCTCCTCCTCTTCCTCATCCTCCTCTGCCACCTCTTCCCAGGGAAGCTACCCCAGCATGTGCACTCATCCACCGGGGCAGAGTCCTGCCACCTACACGTTCCCGCCACCGCCACCCCCCTCCCCTGCTCATGGGGCTGGCCCTCCGGTCACCTCCGCTGCCACCACCCTCTCCACTGTCATCGCCACCATGGCCTCCCCTTCTGCAGCCCCCTACAAGACAGTCTCGCCCCCAGTAGTGCCCTCAGCTGTGGCCCCATATGGGAAGCGGGCGGCCTCCCCTGTCCCCACCTTCCAGCCCCCGGCCCCCTACAAGCCAGGCTCGCCCCCCACTTCCTCAGCTGCCCCTTTCCGGGCAGCCACCCCTCCTGGCTACCGGGTGGCCTCCTCCCCTGTGGCAGGGGGCTACAAAGCCCCCTCACCTGCCCCCTCTGCCCCACCACCCTTGCCAGGGAGCATGGCTGCCCCGGCCCCGCCACCGCCCCCGCTCCCCCTCAGCGCTGCACAGATCAAGCAGGAGCCATCGGAGGAGTATGAGCCCCCGGAGAGCCCCGTGCCACCTGCTCGCAGCCCCTCGCCACCCCCCAAGGTGGTGGATGTGCCAAGCCATGCCAGCCAGTCAGCCAGGTGAGAGGAGGCTGGTTCGTCTGCAGGATGGGGAGGGACGTAT
>VZRN01001093.1:122229-142036 GCA_013397935.1 Dasyornis broadbenti | reverse complement strand
GCGGGACGGGGCGGGCGGGCGGTGCTGTGCCGGGGGATTACAGGGGAAAGGGCTCGTGAGGGCGTGGGCCTCGCCCTCACCGCGGGGTGAGTCGGCCCGGGTGCGGCCCTCGCGCAAGCCCAATGGCTGGGAGTGATTTCAGCTCTTTTAGAATTTGTCCAGTAGGTTTCCCGCGCTCGCGGGAAGCCGCTCCTACCCAGCGGTGCAATGGCAGAAGAGGGCGGGAAGGCGCAGGCGCCCTTGGGGCGGGCTGGGACGGAGAGGCCGGCGGTACGTGCGGTACCGGAGCTGCGGCCGCCCCGCCGAGCCCCATGGCGGCCTCCTCGCAGCCCCCTGTGCCGCCGGCGCTGAGCGCGGAGCAGGCAAAGGGTGAGTGCGGGAGGCTCCATCTCCCGGGCGGGCCGGCGGCGTAGTGCCCGTGTCGCGTAACCGGGTGCGGGAGGCTGAGTGCCCGTGTCCCGCAGCGGTGTTGGCGGAGGTGATCAAGGCGTTCGGGGCGCCCGAGAACGCGCAGCGCATGGAAGAGGCTCGGGATAACGCCTGCAACGACATGGGAAAGATGCTGCAGTTCCTCCTGCCCGTGGCCACCCAGATCCAGCAGGACGTGATCAAGGCCTACGGCTTCAGCAGCGACGGCGAAGGTGGGTTGTTCCTCCGCCGGGCGGGATGCTCCGGGCCCGCCGGGGCAGCGGGGCCTCCTGCCCACCTCCTTTCCTTGCAGGAGTCCTGAAGTTTGCCCGGCTGATCAAGTCCTACGAGTCGCAGGACCCGGAGATCGCCAGCATGTCGGGAAAGCTCAAGGCCATGTTCCTGCCGCCCATGACACTGCCGCCGCACGGGGTCGGCACCGGCGGAGTTGCCGCCTCCTGAGCCCACGGAGTTCTCTCGGTGCTCCGGCTGGCGGCCTCCTTCCAAGGTGCAGATCCGGTCAGCCCTGGGAATGGGACACTTGAACAAGGATGACGCTAACCTGAAAGGAATGGGATGCTTCGTGCCCAGTTGTGTGTCTGCTCGTGAATAAAACGTGTGTTGAAAATGCCCGTGTTTTCTGAATAGCCGTGAGCTCAGCAGTGCTGCTCCCTGGTGCAGAGGCAGGTACAGCAGTGCTCTCTGCATTACACCTTCGATGCTGTTTTGGGAGGCCCAGTTCTGCAGGGTCTTGACTGAGTTGTGAACCATGTTCTGCAAAAAGGTTTGTGCAGAGCCCTAGTGTGAAGCCCTAGGATTTGATATAAGGGAGACTTTTTCTTAAAATAAGATATTAAGCACTTTACAAGGGCAAGCATTTTCAGATGTGCTGTTTGAAGCATACTAGGAAATGTGTCCCTCAACATGATCTAGTGCTGTTCAGCAAGTGCTGTAAATGCCACTGCGGCCCTTGTCCCCAGCAGGCTCAGTGCTCATTTACTCCTGCCCCCAGTGCCTGTGGCTGCCTTTTTTTGGTGGCTGACTGTGCAATCCAGCACATTATCCTTAGTGAAAAAGGCAGCAGGGAGATGCAGCAGGGGAGCGGCTGAGCGTGGGAGGGCTGGGCCTGCCCCATTTGGCTGCAGCCTGGATTAGAACAACACAAACAACATGAAATTATTATCTCACGTTTTTTTCGGACTGCAGAGGGATCAACCTAGTGGAGCAGCCTCGCTCCATTGCAGTTTTCTTTCCAGTGTGATTCAGACAGACATCAAGTATGTCTACTTGTAGCCTCCTGCCCTGCGTGCCTGTTGCCCTTGGAAGAAGTGAGGTCTTTGGAGATGGGGGGAAAGGGCGGGGGGTGAAGGAGCCAGGCCTGGGAGAGCCGGGAGCTGCAAGCCAGGTGTGAGAGAGCTGCGTCGGGTTCTGCCTTCTGTGCTTTCAGTTACAAACCGGGCAGGAATGTAGCCAGCGAGGGCGTGAGCTCAGTGGATGGGAGGCAGGAAGAGCAGTCGGTGCCTTCCGTCTCCATCTACCTCTCCGAGCTTGGCCTTGGCCTTCCCCCACCCCTCTGATTATTCATTAACTACAGTCCAGGAAGTGCTTTGCAAATGGTGAAAATTAAGCCCTCGGCTTGAGGCCTGAGGTTTGCCTGACCTGGAGCTACCTTCTTAGTCTGCCTGGGAGCAGGCGGAGTTCGGGACTTGGCCTGTGCTCCTCAGACACAGGTGAGTCACGGGAGGTGCTGCGCCTGCAAGCGCTGCCGGCTGTGGCTCCAGTACCCCGGCGCTCTCCGCCATGAGCATCTAGCCCTGTCGGGAGGATGCCAGGCCACCTCTCCTCTGTCAAGGTCTTTGATCTCTCTCCCAAATCCATCTCAAGATCTTGTCTTGGTAATTCCAATATTGCTTTATTTTCTTTAGTAGGACCCCCTTGGTTGAGGGCTGTGGTACTTCCTCCACCAGCTCCTGTCAGTCCTCCATCAGTGGGGATCTGAGAGACAAGACCCTGATGCCATCCCGTGGGTGAGTGCTGTGAATGTTAGTTAGGGCAAGAAAACAAGAGTTGTTGGTGACAAAATAAAGATATCAGCAGTAGGAGTCGGGCACAGAATGGAAAAAACCCACTTGGTAATAAGAGCTGCAGGGTAGCCAGAGGATTGGAGCTCGCTGTGCTTTAGATTGTTACTGCTGTTACTGTTGCTCCTTCTCACTTTGATATAGAGCAAGCAGGGTTTGTGATACCCCGTCCACTGCAGTTCCTCTGCCACCCTGCAGCTGCAGCATCTCTGAATGGTTTTGCAAAGAGAGAGGTTGGCTGCCTGGCCTTTTAAATCCTGGCTATTCCTTTATTTGCTGCAGTCTTTCTAGCCCTTTATGGAAGAAAGAGCGGGACATCCAATCCTCACAGTCACTCCAGACAGGCACTCTTCTCTGGAGATTGTCATGGCAGGGTGTCAGGAAGTGGGATTTGCACTGGCATTACTCTCTGGTAAGGATTTGGGCAACCATAGTGGTCCAGCACTGTCCTGGAGCCCCATGGCCTGATGGAGAGCATCTGGCTTTGGCAAGTCACAGGAAGATGGTCCTTCTGCCCATTCCCAGGTAGCCTTTGCTCTGCACTAATGACTGAACTACAGTGGAGTGCTGCACAGAACAGCGAAACCTCCTGTCTGAAATCATCTCAGTGCTGACATTTAGAAGTAACAAATGCAATGCTCATTCTCAAAAAGGGTACCAAATTTGCTCCCCAAAATGTGAGGGACATATGAAACAATAAAATTGTTATCTGAGCAAGAGGGTAGACAGCATAATGGAGAAAGCAATGAATGTGATACTAAAGAAAGACCCAGCTTCTGCTTTTGTAAAGGCAAATCTGGTCCTCTAAAACTGGAGGGTTTTGAGGGACTTAGCAAGCTTGTGGATAAGTTTGCTTGGATTTAAAGAATTTGACAAGATTTTCTCAGTAGTCTTTAAACAAGGCTGAAGTCACAGTATTAAAAAAAAAAAAGATGAAGGTTTTCTTCGGTAAAGAATTACTAGAAATTAGTAAATGGAAGGTGGAAATTACCCCATTTTTGCAGCAAAGGGAAGTCATCAGTGGTCAGATCACAGGGGCCTAATCTGAAATATACATAGTTCAGTATATTCCCAAGTGTTCTGGGAGTACAGCTGGGTGAGGTGAGAAAATTGGATGATAGTAAAAATTTATTCAGGTCAATAGGGTGGGAGCTGACTGAATAATTTCAGAAAGACCTTATGGCAGTGAATGAGTGGGCAGTAGAACAGCAGATGAAGTTTCATATAGGCTTATGTAAAACAATGTTCATACAGAAAAATAATTCAAAATTTGCATATAAAACAATGACTTTGAACTAATTGTAACCTCTCTGGAGTGAGACTTTGATCATATATGTCTGTGCAGTTGTTAGCTTAATGCTTGATTTTGATGAACATCAGAAGTCATCACTGTCCATGACTCACCAGCATCTTGAACACCACAGTTCTGCGCCCACCTTCACTCTTATCTCCGAATGAAGTTGCCAGAATTGGAAATATCTCTGAGAGAGACAGGAAAGGTGATTACATATGTAGAATAGCCCTGTACAAAGAACACCTCAGTAGGGCTGGATTCTTCAGCCTGGACACGAGCTGAGAATGGATACAGATGTTAGAGGTCTGTTATCATGAGCAGCTTGGAGTGGTGGGGAAGGAGGGGTGGGCGGGGAGAAGCAGGAATCACTCACTGATTTTTCTTTCTTCACAACAACCAGGTGTCAATAAAAAGACAGGGAGCAGTTTGTAAGCAAGTCAAAGGAAGGGGTGGCTGTTTCTGTAGCTGAGCAATGGAACTCCTTGCCAAGGATGCAAAATTTTTAATGATTTGATGGTTCACTCTACAAGTAGCTGCTAAATAGAGGCTTAGAAAGTATAAGGGCAAAAGAAACTCTATAAATAACCTTTGCCTCTGCTCTTCCATTGACAACCATTTTGACCCCTGCATTGCCTAGTCCCACACCCTGCTCACAACAGAGCTTGCTCCAAAACTAGCTCAGGTAGCTCAGGGCCTTGTGCAGGTGAATCCTGACACCTCTCAGGGTGGAGGTTCCCCAGCTGCTCTGGGGACCTGTGGCAAGTGCTGAACCACCCTTGTGGGGGAGCATGTGTGCAGTTTTTCCTGATACCTAATCAGAATTTCCCTTGCTGCAAGTGATGCCTATTGCCTCTTGTCCTTTTGTTGTGCCCCACAAAAAAGAATCTTACTCATCATCTCTAAACCCCCACAGCCCCTTTTAGGTAGTCTCAGACAAGTGTTAAATCCCTCCTTACGCATCTCTTCTCCAAGCTGAATAAACCCAGCTTCTCTTCTGTGCTCCAGGCTCTTCACTGCCTTCGTGGCGTTATGCTGGATTCTTTCCAGTTTCTCAGTGCCTTTTCTTTTGCAACAGTCCAGATGTGTGTGTCTTTTAATTAGCTATTTCATTTATCTTCTCCTGTAAATTTCTTCCTGCGCTAGCTGTGGCCTGGTTCCATGAGGGATTTACAAGATGAGGTTCTAACACCTGTGTTGTACTGAAAGTCAAACAACAGTGTAAGAGTAGTCCCTTTGCAGTAATCTCTTGACCTCTTAATTATATTAAGAAAGTGTTTTAGTGGCTCCATTATAGTCTGCTGTTCTATGCTGCAGCCATTTGGGAGAGCGACCTCGAAGATACCAACTGATGGCTTCTCTGCAGTGATATTTCCCTCCCTTACTGGTAGTTTTTAATTAGATGGCCCAGACCAAAGACACCAGGACAGCTGCATGCATCCAGTCCTTTCCTAAAATGAAAGCAATCAGAAGCATAAACTCATCCTGTAAATTACATGATATGGGATTTGTGTTCATAAAAATATGGTCATGGATTACACTGCACCCTGTGGCTTGTCCTGCTGAGGGGTACTGAGTTACATGGGATAAGTGCTCTCTCACCCTTTCTTATTCTCATCTGACCTCTTTGCTACCTTGTTCTTTTCCTGTTCCCTTGTGTCCAACTAATGTTCAGTTCTTCAGACAGATTCTCTCCTTCAGTCAGTTCATAAAGTGAAAGGATGCCTCAGTTTTGGTTTTTGCCTGCCTTGGCTTCATATTGACTCAACATAATTCAACATACTCTTTTGATATCAGGGAATTCTCTTTTGGAACTTCTGCCCAGAAGTTCCTGCCTTTTCTCCCTTACCTCTAAACAACACTTGCTTCCTGTGCCAGTGCTATACTGACTCTGATTTAGGTGCAGTCTTTCAGGTGCAACTTCTACAACTTTGTGCAGAAGTTGTTCCTTTAAGCCACAGGTCATGTGCATTTAAAGTCTCCTTGGTTTTTAATATCAGTCCTAAGTCAGTACATCTGGCTCCCTGTAGCTCACCGCACCCTGGCTCACCACATGCATGAAACCAGAAGCATTTCTAAGGAAGCTGGTGTAGGTGCCTATGTTGCCTTTCTAGCAATGAAGTTTAGCTTCCCACTCGTCTCTCCTGTACTTCCCTTTGTTGCTGGTTTCTGTCTCGGCCACGAGTTTTTGTCTAGGTTGTAGCTAGCAGCCTGTTCATCTTTTTGCAGGATTTCCCAGTCTGGTGGTGTACAGGGAAGTCTGCAGCTGCTGATACTTGAAATTAGCAAGGCTCTTGCTGTTCCTGCTGCCCACACCACCACTCAGGGTAGCTGAGATGGCCCCAGGGAAAAATCAGCTGGATTGCACTCTTAGGCCACTGCTTAGCTCCCATTCTTTCATAAGACTTGCAGACCTTGAAACCAGTGTTGTGGACAGGGCAGTCATGGGCCACAGTTGGAAACAGCTAGGTAACTGGAATGGTTAGTTTTCCTTCTTCGTACCTGGTTGTCCAGGTTGTCAGCTTGAGCCTCAGTGTGCTGTGCTAGGATCTTGGAGATCCTCAGCTCAGCTCCCTCGGTGCTGTGTAGGCTCCCTGTAGGTAGTAGCTGTTTGTCGTGGTCTCTGCCTGCCTTTCTGGGAAGCTTCTCCTCCACCTCCTGCCCTCCCCATACCTTTTGAGCTGCCACTGCCCATGCCAGTCCCATCCCGCGGCAGGCTGGTTTCAGGCAGGCACTGCTGTGCTCAGAGCACTAGTCTGGACCTTGAAGTCTGCAGCTCTGGGTTCACATGGATTCCCCCTTGTTGCTTGTACAGAGCACATAGGATATTTGGGACCACTTATTGCTCATTGGCCTTTTGGGGAAGAAGAGGAACACAGGATGTACAGAACTGAGTTTTGTGAGCATGGCGGGGACCCAAGATGCATGCATAGAGTCAGCCCTCGTGCAAAAAAGACAGGGACCCAAAAATAATAGGGGGGATGGGGAGGAAAGACACAAAAGGAGAAGCAGAAGTATGTGCAAAGCAGCTTGGGGCCGGGGAGTGGATGGCTCAGAGCACTTCCTGTTCCCGGAGCCGCGCGTGCCTGGCTGTGTACGGGCTCGCGCCTGCCTGTGCCCAGCAGCACTGCACAGCGGGCCAGAGATCAAGGCACCTATCCAGGAGAAAGCTGATGGAGAGGATCTGAATGGACTGACAGTAGACTCCAGGAGAGATACATGGCCAGCTCCCAAGAGGCACAAGAGCAGCTTGGTGTTGGGTACTCCAGCACAGACCTCCAACTTCCCTTTTCTTACCAGTGCGAACTGATTTTTCCTCTGTGTTTTTTGAGTTGCTTTGGTGGCAACCACTTGGCCATCTCTTCTTTCTCCCTCCACAATGGTGAGGTAAGAGGGTCGGAGAGGTCTGTGTGCGTAAAGAATGGGACCAGGGAAGTAGAATAGATCAGGGTGGGGATCGCCCTGGAAGCCTTATCTCTAATGCGTCTCTGTGGACCCTTCCACAGGTTAGAGGAGGCATCAGGTAGGAAGGGATGCTGTTGCTGGCTCTCACCTAGGGATGCTGACTGGGGTCCATTCTTCACCTTACAAGTCTCCACAGTAGTACCTGGCTTTTTTTATTCACTTGGTCTTGCTTTTATCTTCTCTGCTAGGTGGTTTCACCGTGATCTGAGTGGGCTGGAAGCTGAAGCCTTACTGAAGGGACGAGGTGTCCATGGGAGCTTCCTGGCCAGACCCAGTCGGAAGAATCAGGGGGATTTTTCTCTTTCAGTCCGGTAAGTAATTTGGACCTCAATTTCTGTCTTTGCAGTGTTACATACACAGATTGCCTAGATCCTCACATGTCCTGTGGCATCTTTATCCTCTATTCCTTTTCAAGCTGTAAAAGGACCTCAGCTTCCCAGCATCTTCTAGACCCTCCCTCAAGTTGCCCAAGGAGCTTCTCTTTCCATCTCCATTAATGGGGATGGTTTGCTCTGGTTCCATGGTGGGAGGTAGTGCAGGACACTTTACTGCCCCTTTTCCAACTGCCTCATTGGACTACTCTGTGCTTCATTCCACAGGGTTGGTGATCAGGTAACCCACATCCGCATCCAGAATACTGGGGATTTCTATGACCTATATGGAGGGGAGAAGTTTGCCACCTTGTCAGAACTGGTGGAGTACTACACACAGCAACAGGGCTCTCTGCAGGACAAAGATGGAACCATCATCGACTTGCGATACCCGCTCAACTGTTCTGACCCAACGACAGAGAGGTAGAGGGACAGCAAGGCACCTGCTGTGTCTGTGATGTTTCATGGCCTCCTTTCTGTCCTGCCTGCATCCCCAGCGCAAATCCTGCAAAAAGTGTCTCCTGCTTTCCCTAGCCTCCTATGTGTCCAGGGGGCAGCATCCCCAAGAATAGCTGGACTCATCACAGCTTACCTAATGGGGCTCTATTTTTAATTCTGGTTTCTGGTTGCCTTTGCTATTTGTATGCTGTTTCTAGAAGGAAAGGTTGTGGTGTCCTTTGTGGGTCTGCAGTGGTCTGTAGAGGGACATGCTGTGTGGAAACCCTCAGTCTTGCCCCAAACCTCTTTGGTTATTCTAGGCCTGGGTGACTCATGTAGCTGAGAGCAGGACCATGTTCCCCTGCTATTCCTGGCCTCCTTGGTCTCCTTCCTGTCCCCGTTTTGCATGTGTCTCTGACACAAAGTTCCTAAATCAAATCAGGTGGTTTTGCCCTTGCGTTTTGCTTTCAGGCCCTTTGATGCAGCTCAGGGAGCTGTCGTGCCCTGCTCTGGGGTGGACAAGTCTTTCTCGGAGAGGTCCTCCTCAGGCACCTGGAGGCAGGGAGCAGAGATGCCCTGGGTGAAGCATCAGGGTACACCCCAATCTGCTCTGGGCTCAAGCTGCAGAGGCGCCAGGTCTGCTGCTGGCTGTCCTCTCCAGTTGAGGCCATTGCATCGTGGCCCTGCAGTTTCCTCCCTTCCTTCTGCGGTTGGAAACTTACCCACCCCCCCCTCCGGGGCTCTTACGAAAGCTCCTCTCACTCTCTCCCCAAGTGATTTTCCGTCACGTGGCTTTGAAGAGCTGGGCTTTGCTGGGGGAGGGAGGAATGGGACCCATTAACCCCATCCTACCTGTGGAGGGGAGGCTGGGAGACCTCTTTGATGAGCAGGAGGGGTCAACTGATTCCCAGATGGCATCTGAGCACACGGTAGCTGAACACTTCTTTGAGAGGAGGTTCAGAAATTATTGACAATTGCGCGCTGAGAGTCTCCAGCTGCTTCTTGCAGTGTGTGAAGTGAGGGTCAACAGAAGTTGCTTGCTGAGGCAAATAACCATGTGAACCTCTTGCTGTGTGTGGAGGAATGCGTTGCTCTGACCAGGTGCAGGGGTGAATGAATGCCCCAGCTGCTTCTGTGACTGGGGCATGGCCTCCTGAACTCCATCTCAGCTCTTGGGAACAAATAGCCCCCTAACAATGTAGAGTTCACCAGTACCACCCCATGTCTTCCCTGTTGGCTGTTCTGTGGGAAGCAAATCCACTTCCACAGTCCTATGGCAAGGCAGGGAGCACCTTGGTCAAATGGGGATGCTCCTCACCTTGTGCTGGGAGGAGAGGAAGGAGCTGCTGAGTGTTTGCACTGACAGGAACGTGCACATGGATCAGCTCCTGGTGGTTCCTGGTGCTCACTCCCATGGCTAGGGTGATTGCTGCAGTGTGATGTGCCCAGAGAATGGGAATTAGCCTTTGAGTGAAGAGGTGACTGAGTTTTAGAAAGAGGAGTTGCTGGAATGGTTCTTTAATGGATCTGATCTCAACACAACCATCTGGATGCTGCTAAATCTGATGGGAGAGTTTCTGACTCAATGGGGGTTTATTTTTGTTTCTCTGGTGTTTGAGTTTCCAGAGCCCCTTGCAGCAGTAAGGCAACAATCCCAACAATGCTGTGAGGTGCTGACACACAGACTACCCTTCCCCAACTGGTCTTCCAGGCAGAAAGTATCGCTTACCTGTGCCTGTGTGTGTGACACAATGGATCCCACTTGGTGCTTTTCCACTGTGTCCTTTGGTACCAGCCTTCTGCTCCCTAGGTTTCTTCTGCCTCCACCTCATCCCTTGCACTTTCCTCTTCTCACCAGCTCTCTACCTTCTGTCTCATCTGCTTTTCCCAAGATCCTGCTCCTTCTTCCCTCTCTCATTCTTTCCTCTCTGTCTCCCCCTTCCTTTCTTCCTCCTTCACTCTTCCCCAGTGTTGATGTTCTTCACCCATCAGCTCAAGGGCATCCACTTACTGCATCTCCACCCCTTTTCTGACTCTCTCTTGCTTTTCTTGCTTTTTTCCTAGGTGGTACCATGGGCATCTGTCAGGCCCTGCAGCTGAGTCACTTCTCCAGGCCAAAGCCACCCCTTGGACCTTCTTGGTGCGGGAAAGCCTCAGCAAACCTGGGGATTTTGTCTTGTCTGTCCTCACTGACCAGCCTAAACCTGGGTCTGATGCTCCAGCTGGGGCCAGCGGTGCCTCTGGGGCCCGGCTTAAAGTCACGCACATCAAGATCATGTGTGAGGTGAGCAGTGGGAGGGCAAAAGGAGAGGCAGTGGTCTGATGGATGTTACCAACCTGGATGTCACAATTTCTCCTATTTCTTTCATTTGGGATGAGGAGATTCCAATGAGAGAGAGCAGCTGACCTTAAATGAGATTGGAGGGCAATTTACCTCTCTGGGCTTCCGTCCACTAAGAGCACTATGCTGAGAGCACTGTGCCATGAATTCTGTGTTCTCAGGGCAAACTCACATCTGACCTCCCTGCCAGTGGAAATGCTTTCCTAGATGGTGCAGGGTGGTGCCTATGGATCTGCACTCCAGCACTACCTTTTTCCTGAGCATTATCAGCTTTGTCTATAGGACAGGCTAAGAGAGTGGGAGCTGTGCAGCCTGGAGAAAACTCCGGGGAGATCTTATAGCACCTTCCAGTACCTAAAGGAGGCTTATGAGTAAGCTGGAGAGGGTCTTTTTACAAGGGCATGGAGTGATAGGGCAAGGGGGAATGCCTTCAAACTGAAAGAGGAAAGGTTTAGATTGGATATTAGGAAAAAATACTTTACCATGAGGGTGGTGAGGCATTGGAACAGGTGGCCCAGAGAAGCTGTGGATGCCCCATTCCTGGAAATGTTTGAGGCCAGGCTGGAGGGGACGCTGCACAATCCGATCTAGTGGAAGGTGTCCCTGCCTATGGCAGGGGAGTTGAAAGTAGATGCCCTTTATGATACCTTCCAACCCAAACCATTCCATGATTCTGTTATATTATGAGTGAGACATTACACATTCTTCCTCCGTTTAGAATGGACGCTATACTGTTGGAGGTGCTGAAACGTTTGACAGCTTGGCAGATCTGGTGGAGCACTTCAAGAAGATTGGAATTGAGGAGATGTCTGGTTCCTTTGTGTACCTGAAGCAGGTAAGTCCAGTTTCCTGGTTTTAGGGGTCCTTTGGAGGGACTGATTTGCTGTTTGTTTCTGCTTTGTGTCCTTTTCCTTCTTTTCTTCACAGGGCAGAGTGGACACTTTGCTCTCCAGCAGCATCTGTCTCTCTCTCACCTATTGTGTTTTCCCATCCCCAGCCCTACTATGCTACGCGGGTGAATGCTGCTGACATTGAGAACAGAGTGCAGGAACTGAATAAGAAGACAAGTCTATCTGAGGAGACATCCAAGGCTGGATTCTGGGAGGAATTTGATGTAAGAAGCTGATGGGGGACATTATTTGACTTTTTGGGAATTCTGCATGCACCACCTCATTCTCCATCCTCGATTTCTTCCTGTACACAAACTCCTTGTGTGTCTTGTTAATTTAACTCTGAAAGAAGCCTCTGTTTGGAACCTGTTCCCCTGGGGAGTGAGTGTCATCTTCAAGTGAACCCAGTGAGGTAGAAATGTGCTTTTTTATGGTTGGGAGAATGAGTCACCAAGACAGTAAGGGCACAAACCTTGGACTTCTCAAATCTAGGTTTGGTTTTCACTTCTCTGCTCCGCCACAGCATGCCCATGTGTCATCAGAGCCACCACTATGCCTCCTAGTGCCCACCTCCCCCATCATACATTGTGACCAGGCCATGACTATTCTTTCTTCTGCTCTCAGAGTCTGCAAAAACAGGAAGCTAAGCACCTGTTTGACCGTCATGAAGGTCAGAGACCTGAAAACAAGAGCAAGAACCGATACAAGAACATCTTGCCCTGTGAGTCTTGCTCTTCCACTATAAAAAAACCCAAACAGACACAGACAAGCAATGAAGAGCTGTCTGAGTCATCCCTGGCCCTGCCTCAGCCTGCTCTGTCCTCCAGAGCAGGTTACGAGGTGTGTGGCACTGAGGATTTAAGCTGATGAGAGAGGCCACAGCCTTTTCCTGTCCTTGAAGGAAGGAGGGAGGGCAGCAGCAGATTCATCAGCTTCTGTGGTCTATCACAGAGGCAGAGGGATGGGAGGATGGAGTGAAATTGGTCGGAGCCCAGAGGTAGAGCTGAAGATATGGGGCATGCACTGGGAATCATGACTGAGATGGCACAGGGCAGTGAGGGAGCTCCGTGTGGCTGTGCATGGAGTATCTCATTGCACTGTTTATTCTTTCACTGCACCCCCAGTTGATCACTCCAGAGTCATTCTCCAGGGAAGAGACCCAAATATACCTGGATCTGACTACATCAATGCCAACTATGTCAAGGTGAGACTGTTGAAAGATTGTGCCCAAAGTGAGGGAAGGCTTGCCTGCTCCTGCAGCCCCCCTGACCTTCCCCTGTCCACGCTCAGAACACCTTGGTCAGCCCAGACGAGTGCACCAAGACCTACATCGCCAGCCAGGGCTGCCTGGATGCTACAGTCAATGACTTCTGGCAAATGGTGTGGCAGGAGAGCACACGCATTATTGTGATGACAACACGGGAGGTAGAAAAAGGCCGGGTAAGTAGCAGTCTGGAGGTGTCTCTTTTCCCTTTCAACCACTGCTCTGTTTTTTCTTTCTCTCTTGCCTTCTGCCCATCCTCACCCTACCCTCTCTGCCCACAGAATAAATGTGTGCCTTACTGGCCAGAGCTGGGCAGCACAAAGGAGTACGGCCCCTACCTTGTGGAGAACACTGGGGAGCACGATGCACTGGAGTACAAACTCCGGCACCTCTGTGTGTGTCCGAAGGATAATGTAAGTGTGTCTGACCAAGGGCTGTCATCCAACCCCTGGGTCTAACAGCCTCCATACATCTCAGCCTGGGAACTGCTGGGTGCTGTGATGATGCTGCTGTTCCCACCTGGTTTGGGCTGGAATCACATTGGTGGAATCACCAAGAAATGTGCAAGAGACAGAGATTCTCTCTGGCTTCAGACCCTCCTCTCCCTGCGACAGAGGCCAGGGACGGGGCTGGGTTGCGGTTTTACCAGCGGGGTGCTTTGCTATTCTCAGGGTAAGGCTGTGCGTGAGATCTGGCACTACCAGTACCTGAGCTGGCCTGACCATGGTGTACCCAGTGAGCCAGGAGGAGTCCTCAGCTTCCTCGACCAGATAAACCAGAAGCAAGAGAGCATCCCTGACGCAGGGCCTATTCTGGTACACTGCAGGTTGGTACAGAGGCTGGAGTTTGATGCATCCTCCATCCCTTATCTAGGGTGAGATACAGAAAGTCTCTCCTGCTGCTTCCAGCTGTACCCCAGGATTTGTGAGTGAAACATATACCAGTCTCAGTATTTGCTTTTTTTCCTCTTCGATGCCCTCAAACCAAACTCTCTACCTGTTGAACCCATGACTCTTTTGTGGCATTGCTGAACAGCTGCTACAAGAGCCACATCCTTCCCCAGAAGCAGCTGCATTTTGTTTCAGGAGCTGTCTTGCTCTGACTTCTGCTTGTCCTCTCCTTGCAGTGCTGGGATTGGCCGTACTGGGACTATCATCGTCATTGATATGATAGTGGAAACAATCTCCACCAAGGGTAAGAGGACCCTAAAGGATCTCAAAGTGAACTGGCCTACCCAGTAGGGCTGCGCCATTAAGTTCAGCTGCAAAGGGATGAGAACTACCACGTGTATCAGTGGGAGAAGATCCTGCCATGGGCCTGAGGAGGTTATTCTGCTGGATCTCTGTACCATATCCACTTATTATGGCTTCAGCCATAGTTCCCTGAGCTTTGGCTATTCCTCCAGGGCCAGACTTGAAAGATGCTGAGCAGGGGGAAAGATAGGCGGTCCATACAGGAATAAAGAGTACGGAAGGAGGTGGAAACTTTCTGACTGACCTCCACTGTGGCTGCTTTTGGTAGAGAACTGGGAAAGGGGGCAGCAAACATGTCCGTAAACTCTTCTGGTGCTTCTTACTAGGGCTGGACTGTGACATTGACATCCAGAAGACCATTCAGATGGTGAGAGCCCAGCGATCTGGGATGGTGCAGACGGAGGCCCAGTACAAGTTCATCTACATGGCCATCTGCCAGTTCATAGAGGCAACCAAGAAAAAGCTGGAAGTTATCCAGGTGAGAAAGGGGGCTCTACTGTCCTGTGAGCCTAAGCCCTTTGTGGTGCTGGCACTGAGCCCAAGCGCTGTTTCCCAAGTTTTCAGCTAACATTGGGACCTACATAGATTACAATGGTGCACTAAGATCTGAGTCCCTGTTCTTCTCTTCCAAGACTTTTAAATTCAGGGAACAAGTTCATTAGCAGCTCAACTACCAATCCGTTCTGAAGTGCTTGACAGCAGTAATTTTTAATGCAGTTACCTCAACTATGCTCTGAAATACATCACCAAGTGCTGTGTTGTTGCAAACTCAGTTTAGGACAAGCAAAGACTTTCCTTTCCTCTCCCTTACTCTTTGTCTTTCACATCTGGTTTTGCAGCTGCAAGATCTTTTCCTGCTGTTTGCTAAGTGGCTTTTTTTTCTCTCTCCTTGTAGCCTCTGGCAGGCTCCAGTAGCTCCTGCTGTTATAATATTCTTTAGCTGAAATTTGGCACTCGCAGGCATTCCAATGCCTCCAGAGATTTGTTGCCCCACTGTTGCCTCCTGTACAAGGCTGCTTTGCAGCTGCTGCTCACCTCTGAGAGCAGCGGTTTGTGCGCTAAGCCCGGACACTTCAGCAATCCACCAACTTCCACTGAGATCCTGGCACAAAGAGGGGTTTAAGAGCCAGAACTCTTCCATGGTGCCCTACATCTATCTCCTAGACCACACTCTTCTAAGCCTGTTTTTTCTCTCCTACAGTCTCAGAAAGGCAAGCCAAACGAGTGCGAATACGGGAATATTGCCTACCCCCCTGCAGTGAGGAATGCGCATGCCAAGGTTTTACGAAAACCCTCCAAGTAAGAGCTCACCTAAAGCAGAGACCAAGCTCTGCTCTGCCTCTGCTGGCATGGCTGGCTTATTCCTCTTCCTCACATTTTCCCTTGCTTTTCCCTGGTCTTACAGGCAGAAAGAAGAGTCAACAGTGTATGAGAACTTGGGGAAAAAGGAGGAGAAGCGGAAACAGCGCTCCTCAGAGAAGAAGCTGAAAGGCTCACTAAAGAAAAAATAATCATAGATTGCAGGTAGCCCCATGGGGTTTTGAACCTTGGTACAGGACTGGAGCTCACATCCTGGCTGGCCTGTCTTGCATTCCTTGTTCTTGAACTGGAACAAAGCCTTCCCTTTCTCTTCCATGCCAGCTTTCAGTACCCTGAGCCAGAGTGCTTTCCAGCTCAGCTGACTGACTTCACGGTCCCTTGCCTGTGCAGGCGAGCAAAGTCTCTCGCTGCCTTCTCATCATCCATTTGTAGGAAAAAGTCACGCCTCTCCTTTCCTTGCTCCCTGAGCACTGGGGCCCAAACTCACCTCTGCTGTGTCAGCTTCAGGGGAATTCTTGAGGAAGAGCTAAGGAAGGTCATCCCCGGAGCTACATCTCTGCCCACTGCTGTGAGTTAGAGTTTAGCCTGTTTGTGTTCCCTGAAACCTCAGCTTTTCAACTGTGGAGGTTTTGGTCTGTTTCAGCTTGGCTCCTCTGCAATTCAACAGGAAACTTCCTCTTTCCTCAACACCAACCTTCTCCCCCTCTGATCCTTTTACTATCTCATCCTTCACCTGGATGCTGTAAATATACCAGAATTTGATGTGATGGCCATATTTTCTTCTTTGTTTGTAAATAAACTTGTATTTGTTTGACTACTGGGTCCCAGAAGACTTTTTCTATGAGTATAGCTGTACTCCTGATGTCACCTGCAGCCCTGCATCGACTTAGGACAGCTCTAGCTTAGTTTTTCTGATTTCCTGCTGCCTTCAGGCTCCTGAACAGAAGCTGTGACCAATTATGGTGGCTCTTCGGTGTGATGCTCAAGTGTTGGTGGTCGTCAGGGACGTCAGAGCGTGGAAAGTCAGGTGTTGCAAACTCTGATGCAGCTTTTGCATCTAAATTTTACTTGTGGGTTTTCAATACTTGAACAGACAAAGTCACAGCTGCTCTGACCTTGTGCTGGTAACAGTGCCACTTGCAGCAGCAGCAGCCTGGACCAAAGGCCTCCAGAGGCCCCATCCCACCACGAGTTATACACAATGCAGTGGGAGGAAGGACACTGTGTGCTGTCATTTGATACGGCAAGAAATTTGGTTGGAAGCATTTGGAAGACAGAAGACATTTTGAGAGCAGACCCTCATTCCATGTGCTGGACTTTAGCTTCCCTTAGCCTGTGAGCCAATAGGTCTGTGCATTTTCCAGTTGGCTTTGCAATTCCATTGCCACTAGAGGACAAGCAGGAAAGGGACGGTGGGGAAAACAATGGGCACAAGTAAAAATGAATGCAGGGAAATGTACTGGGTTTCACCTCTGAACAATGCCAGATAACCTCTTTTAAGCAATGGAGAAGAGGCTAAAGTGCTAGTCTAAGGGAACACCTACCTTCGCCTTAAGACTCCTGGGTAGCTTCAAAGGACAGGATCCAATTGTCTTCCTTCTTAAAAAGCTGTCACAGCCTAAAGCAAGGCATACCAAGGGTTAGCTTAAACTCCACCTGATGCTGGAAAATGAAGACATCTTGTGGAACAAGCACAGATTACTGAGAACCTCACTTATGTTCAAATGTGCCCACAATGTCCAGTCTACAGAAAATTTAGACTGAACAAGAACTTTCCTGATTGCACATCAAGAAATACAGCACTGACATGAAGCAATCTACTCATCTTTACAGAGGCTCTGTTACACACAAATACTTTCGGTGGCTATTTGTGAATGCATTTTCAAAGCTGATTCAAAGAATTTGTGCTTCCTTGATGTTCCAAGTCAAAACATATGGGTATTAGTTATGGCTCTGATTGCCAGTAAGTTTTAAACCAGGAATCCATAGATTATATCTGTTCCTTTAAACATCTTGCGCTCTGCTTCATCAGAGGAAGAAGTCCTTAAAGGCCTCTCTTCTTCACTGGAGAGCTCAAGTTGGGAGTAGTTTGTAAAAAGAGATGGTTGGCTGTAAATAGACATGGTCTTGTGGGTGGCTGTCTTGACCATCATGACGATGAAATGGCTGAGTTTAAAATCTTGGTGATACAAGAAAAAGTGTAAGTAAGGCTACGCCCCTGGACCTGGGGAGAGCAGATTTCAGGCTACTCAGGGAAACAGTTAGTAAGGGCCCCTGGGACTCTGCTTTTGAGGATAGTGGGGTACATAAAAGCTGCTCACTTTTTAAGGGCCTCCATTCAAGAGCACAGGAGAAGGCACTTACAACACATCAGAAGTCTAGCCAGTGAGGCCAGCTGGCTTGGCTGAGCACAGATCTCTTGCAACTTAGCAGAAAGGGTATGGACTTTGGAAACAAAGACAGGTTATGCAGGAGGTCAGACAAGGTCTTTGCCACTCTAGGGAAAAAAAATCTGTATGGCCCAAGCTCAAGTTGAAGCTGGCTGGTACTATGATGGGTAACAAGAAGCATTTTTAAGTATGTTAAATAACAGAAAGAAGAATAACTGGTCTGTCCCTTGATGAGGTGGGTCACCTCATCCCCGAATAGTGATGAAGCAGACATTTAATGCCACCTTTGCCTCTTTTTTTGACACTGGCAATGGGCCCTTGGGTGTCCGGAGTCCTGGGCTGGATGGCCATGGCTGGGGGAGTGATAAACTCCCAGCTGATTTCAAACTTGTATGGGATTTGCTGCTGCAACTGAATACACAAAAGTCTATGGGTCCCAATAGAATTCCTCCCAGGGTACTGAAGAGTTGGTCAGTGTTACTGCGAGACCTCTCTCAGTTATTAATCAACAGGCCTTGGGCATCTGGAGAAGTAAATGTGGAAGCTGGCAAGTGTTGTCCCAATTTTCAAGAAGGGCAAGAAAGAAGCCCTTGCTAATTACAGGTCAACCAGTCTCACTCTGGTGCCTGGTAAAACCATGGAGAAAATTAGTCAGAGAGCGATCAAGAAAAAGACTTGAAAGACAACGCAGTTGCTGATCAGAGTGTGCATGAATTCTTGACAGGAAAGTCATGCATTAGCAACTCAATAACCTTTCACGACAAGGTTACCCACCTAGTAGTCAAAGGGAAGGCAGATGTGCGGTTTTTAGCAAAGCTTTTGATACTCTCACCATATCCCTCTGGATGGTGTTCAGCATACAGCCAGACATGTACACAATGTCATCCATATGAAATTTAACATGAACAAATGCCAGATTGTGCACCTGGAATGTTGTAATCCTGGATGTAAATACAGATTGAAGGATGAGACTGGAGTGCAGCCCTGCAGAATAGGCTCTGGGCATTTTGACTGATGGCAAGTCCTGCCAGCTATGTTATACTGGGGCTAAGCTATGTTATATTAGGCTAAGAATAGTTAACTGGCCAGGGAAGTGAGGGTCCCACTGCACTCAGGTCCAGCCTCACCATCACTACTGTGTGCAGTTTCATGCTCCACAACACAAGGAGGATATAAAACTATTATAATGTGCCCAAAGGAGGGCAACAAAGACAGCAAGGAAAGGCGGAACTTATAAGCAGCAGCTGAGAATACAAAGTTAGTTCAGCTTAGAGGAGACCAAGGGCTGGCCTCATTGCTATCTACGTCCCCCTCATCAGGGGCAGCAGAGAAGGAGTTGCTGATCTCTTCTCTTTGGTGTCCAGCAACAGGGCACAAGGGAATAGCTTAAAGCTGCATAGGGGGACGTTCACATTGGATATCAGGAAAAAAGTCTTCATTTACAGGGTGGCCAAGCTCCCCAGGGGAGCAGTCATGACCCTGAGTCTATCTCTGTTCAAGATGTATTTAGACAATGCTCTCACCTATGGTTTAACTTTTAGTTTGCCCTGGACTTGATGATCCTTTTGAGTCCCTTCCAGCTCATGATATTCTACAATTCTATGACCCTGTGATACCTCCAAATTCTAAATCTTAGTACAGGGCAGTCCAGAGAAACAAGGAAGAAGCTACCCCTAAAGCACACAAGACCTTGCTGTTGAAACCCAAGCAAAGGAGAGAGTTTAGTCAGTGAAGGAAGATTTTTTTTGCTCTTTTCAGCCAGGAAAGCAGAGAGGGTAAAATGCCCAAGATGTAACAACAGAGGTCAGGACACAGTATTGAGATGCTTCTGTGGCCTGGAAAAGCAGGAAAATCTACCCTCATCTCTAGCCCTTACCGGCAGCTAGGGAACCAGCCCTGGTCACCCACAAAGCTGTATGAGCATCCAAACCTCCTCCTTCTCTCTCCACACTGTGATCTGCCAATGACCACGAGAGTATTTCTTTCTTTTGCTCCTTTCCTTTCATCATCCTCATTCTGTTTTCAACCAAATAAAGTCTCTGTTCCACCTCCCACTACATAAAATAACCTCTTATTTTTCATGCACTAAGCACACTTAAGACACAATATAAATTTGGTTGGTTTTTTTTTTTTAATTTTTACAAATGTTTGAAAGCATCACTGAGCAGACAGTGACACAAGTAAGATATTCCAGCAGTGACAGGCACCCAAAGAATGGCATTGTCCTGAATTCAGTCCCAGGTTCTCTTGGGATCAAGAGTGAAAGAGAAACAAAATTAAAAAAAAAAAAAAAAA
>VZRN01001093.1:97192-122160 GCA_013397935.1 Dasyornis broadbenti | reverse complement strand
AAAAAAAAAAAAAAAAAAAGAAAAAGAAAAAAAAGAAAAAAAAAAAACCCTGGTGCTGATGGCAGCAGAACTCCCTCTCGGCCAAAAAAGAATTTTGATATCCTACAGAAATCTAAATATTAATGAAGATTAGAGGCAAATGGGTTAATACCAATAAGCCCCTTTGCCCCCTTCTCCAAACTTAACTGGTGGGATGAGGAAGGAATTACAGCTGCCTAGAGGCAGAGCCCATTCCTGTAACTGAATCACCACAGATGGAGGAGGGGCATGGGGACCAAATCCGGCTACTGGATTAAAAACTTCATAGTGAGGGCAAAAAGTACTAGTGGAGGGAGTTCAAAGATCCTCACTCTTATCTTCTGCTGGTCAGCGACGCTGGTTCTAGGAATCTTCAGCTTCTTTCATTTCTTCCCTTTGAGTAGGAGACTGTCACTGAAAGGGAGACAGAAGGGAGTCATCAGTCCAGAACGCACAAGCAAGGCTGTACCAGCCCCTCAATATGGATTCTGAGGTATGGGGTGTCACACCCAAAGGATCTGGACTTCCAAGTCCTTCCTATCAGGCAGGTTTTTTTTTCCAAAAGCCCCTTAAATCTTCTGGAACAAGTATGACAGAATCTGGTCAGAGGAGGAAGGACACTATAATCAAAGATCCCACAGAAAAGAAACCAGCTCTGGTTTCCCTTCTAAATTCTGAGAAATATAAGCTTTTAGCTGCATCCTGTTAGCTCAGTTGGTACTGTCTTCAGTAACCATTGGACAGATTAGGCAAAGCCACCAAACTCCTGACAACCCCATTTCCTGCCTTCAGAGCTTTCTTGCATGAACTGGAAAGCTTTTGGAGAATAACTAAAGCATCTTCCCCAGAGATCATTAACCCAAACCAACACAAATTCCCATGATCATCTGCCTGCCTCCTTACAGCCCTCTTCGCTATAATTGCAGGATGCCCTGTATATGTGATAGATCAGAGAGTGTTCCACAGTTACTCCCGCCTTTCCTATGCAAGGCTTCTTGTAGGACACACATGAAGCTCCAATTACTGCATACTCCATGAATATATTTGTGTGGTCCCTACAAGGAAAGCTTCAAGTTTCACATCACAAATGGGAACTGAGGTAGAGATTGGAATAAACTTGTTGTGGCCAAAAAGGCCCAGGCCAGAAACATCCCAGTCATGAGGAAACAGCAACACCCTTGTTCCAGTACTAACAAAAGGATCAAAACATACAGTGCCTTACCTTCCTCTGTGTCAGCAGATGCAGTAAGGGGTGGAGGATGGGGAAGAAAAAAAAACAAGAGTAAACTGATTAGATTTAACAAAAATACCTATTTCCACAGTAAGAGAGGCTGCTCCCTACTTGGCTGTATCCTCTGGCATCAGGCTCCTCTCAGAAAAAGATCCTGAGAAAGCTCCAAAAAGGGGAGCAGCTTACTAGGTAGGGTGCACACAAACCCAGGCAACCTGCCCCTTTACCTGGTGAAGCCCTCATCCTGCAGGTTCAGTACCAAGTTATCTGCTGTGAGATACACACGGTTTTGTGAGGCAGCAATCTGAAAAAGAAATCCATTACAGACATGGCATCAAGGACTAAAAATGCACATGAAGGAATAGTGCTAGGAACCCATCTCCCCCTCCAGATACAGCGCTCTTGTTTTCTTCACTTAAGATCTCAGTTAAACCAACACAATCACCCAAAACAACTCTGTAACTTCCTGACTTCCCATCCCAGAGCCATCAGACTTTCTGTAAGAAGCGCTCATTCTGTCTCTCTGTCACAAAGACCTTTGATCCCACATTTATCTGTCTCCCCTTCTCAGCCTGCAGGGAACCAGGACCTTTTGGTGGCTGCAGCTGAGGGTGGGCGATGGAATCTGATATGGATCTGGCCTTGTCATATGAAGGGCATGAACTCTGAGCCTCACATCTAATTGCAGATCCTTGCTAAGTCTTAAGCTCTACTTGAGCAGAGAAGGGCTGGGCAGGAACAAAGATCAGGACAGGGCAGATCACATTCGCCTTAAATTCATCATGTGGCCACTGGGCTGGGGGGACAGCACAAGGACTGCAAAAGGACAAAGGGTATTCTGCGCCCCAGTGCTCACCGTTTTTGAGATGTTTTGAGCAGCTCGAATTTTACGTAGCTTGATGTAGCCTGGATTCCTGCTGAGAGCTTCCCCAAGGTACAAGGGAACAAAAGTTAAGGAAAATCCTGCAAACAGAAGCCGCTTACCCTCAAGGAATTCTTCCTAAGCCGTATTAAAGAAACATCTTAGTGGGTAAAAAGCAGTTTCTATCCCAATAACATGGGCCTTTGGCTAAGCATACTTTTAACTGCCCAGATGAAGAAAATTATGGATTTCGATCACACACAGCCAGTAAAAGTTCAACTTCAAAACAGGGAGCATAGGCCCATGGCCTTCTCTGCTCTGACCTGTAACCTCAGATGAACCTCACTCCAGCCAAGTGAAGAAGGCGGGGAATACAGAACAGTGACCTACTTGAAGCTATCATCCGATCATAGTCTCCTGAGCATGAGCCCAATGTGACAGATTCTCAGGACTGCCAAGCTCACAAGCCACATCCCACAAAATCTCCTGAAACAGGATATCATCTTGGCAGCTGTTGCTTCCCCCTCTGCCTGAACTATCTTCTGCTTCTGCTCCTGCTTGGCCTTCTCCACCAGGAACTGGGCGCGCTGTGCCTCCTGCTGGGCTGCAGGGAGAAGGGACACAGGCATTGAAACCACATTGGGTCTTCCATCAGAACCTGAGCGCTGAGGCCCAGGGGCTCTGCTTCCCAAAGAACAGGTAACATTCTGGGACCACATCCCAGTACAAAAACAAATCTGAAAACACTTTACCTTTTCTTAAGTAAAACCCACAGCACCCAGACCCTCCACACATAACCCCCACAGTGAGTAACAGAGTCCCAGGCAGAAGAGGAGCCTTAGTCTTGGGAATTCAGTCCCTCTGATGGTCAGTCCCATGAGCTATGGCTTTCTCGTAACACTTGTAAAATAAACCTGTTCAGCTCTGCTACTAAAGAGGCTGAGATTTGTAACCATGTATCCACACTGATACAGTGACACAGCATTGACACACTAAACCAAATTCCATTTCCTTGCTTAATAGTTCAGTGAAAAGGCAAAGGCAATCCACCCTTTTCAGGCACCAATGGAACTCACCCACTTGCTTAGCCTCCACAGCTGCTGTGTATTCACGACTGAAACTAAGCTCTGTGATAGCCACATCATCCAGGATGAGGCTGAAATCCTTGGCTCTCTCAGTCAGTTCTCGCCTAATGAGCAGAGACACCTGAAACACAAACATAGCAACACGAGTAGTACCAAGCACAGAGTGTTCCTCACTTCCTCCACACTCCAAAAATGAAGCACAACTGCTCTTCACAGTGTCAGGAGAGACATTCCCTAACACAAGCTCCAAACCATAGACACCAACACCATCTCTCAGTAACATACCCACAGCCACATACGGCATTTTCAAAACTCTATTATAGCTCATTTGTAGTTACTACTTACCTGTTCTATAAAAGTAACACTGAAAGTAAAAAACCTTGAAAGCATCTTTTGCTTTCACATCCTACCACATCTAGTTCCACAGTTCCCACAATTTTGGCAATAAGCATTTCCTACTCCACCTTAGATTTGCTGCTGTTTGCAGGCTGACTGTCTCATAATAATTGCATTCCAACACAGAAAAAAAAAAAAAGACCATATAATTTTTTAAACCTGTATCACATCTCATAATTATAGTAGCTACTTCACTTTTTTTAGCTACTTTCAATGGCTGTTACTGCTAAATACTTTGATTTATTCTACGTTTAACTTGCCAGCACCTATTTCAGGCAGGCTGACAAGTCCTGCACCAAATATTGACTTAAACAGAAACTATTGCTACAGTATCGCATGCTTGCCCAGTCGAGCATTTGCTTTTATTTTTACTGCAGCTGTTTCTGAGCAGAACTCTAAATAATGACACAAACCTTTCCTGTGTGAACTGCAAGTGCACAACTACAGAAAATCACTTAATTTGCTTCTGATTACCAATCCTTTCAATACACATCACTTTATAACAAGCACTGGATGGATACGTGACAAGAAGGCAAATGCAACTCAGTTTGTTCAAAAATTTCAGAGATCAAAGAATGATTCTTATTTGAGATCACAGATGCTTAAAAGCCTTTGCTTCCAGTAAAGCCAAAACTCTCAGATATTTGCTGTCACATCCTCTCCATGCATTCTCTCTCTACATGAAGACTAACAAATCCCTCCAATGCATTCCATGTGGATGAGCACAAAGGTCTGAAGCCTCAGTGAGGGGGCTACGGACCAGTTCTCATAACAAAACCTGGACACTCAGTTCTACTCTTCGTTTCTTTTGTTACAGATCAGAAACTAGTTAAGAAATGCTTTGAATTTCATCTAACAACTTCTCCTCTTCAGCACCCTCCTGGTCCTGCAGGACCTTCTCTAAAACCTTTTAGAACAAGACCAGCACCTCCTCTCTGCCTCAGCTGCCAAGGTGATGAGCACTCTCACAATCCTTGGCAATCAAATTATTAGAACACAAACTTCTAGAAACAGGTGTTTTTAACCTAAATACTTTTACCATTTTGCAATACTCCCCCAGATGACACTCTAAGCTTTTTCTAACTAGTGCCTGCAGGGAGGATGCCAAGACAACTCAGTCAGGCTCTTCTTAGTGATGCCAGACAATAGGACAAGAGGCAATGAACAGAAACTGGAACACAGAAAGTTTCACCTGAACATAGGAAAGAACTTCTTCACTGCGCAGGTGACTAAGCATGGGAACAGGTTGCCCAGAGAGGTTGTGGAGTGTCCCTCATGAGATATTCCAGAAACATGTGAGCACAATCCTGTGCCATGTGCTTTGAGATAACCCTGTGTGAGCAGGGAGGTTGGACCAGATGACCCACTGTCGTCTCTTCCAACCTGACCCTTTCTGTGCCTATAAACAGAAGTATTTGCTACCCTTCTGTAGCATCCATCACTGACAGGTTAGTGCTTTATTAAGTGCTCGCTTTTATTGTTTTTCAGATCTTTCAAAACTGTTTAATTTGCTCCGACAGTTGTTCTGAGATGCATATTTTTAAAGCCAGTTCCGCTGTTGCCTGTGGATCATGACATAAACCAGCTCTCCCTCCCACACTGTTATGTTTTGGTGCAGTTTTGTGCTATGTACAAACGGACCCAGTTTTCTCCTCAGAAGCTGACAATACAGTATTTGTACCTGTATTGGAATCAAACTGCATGTGGGACACACCTTCCATGCACTATCCACCAGATAAATACAGTTATCCTTCCTTTATCTGTCACCACGTTCCCCACACCCATAGTTCTGCAGTTCCTTTGCAAGCTGTGCCAAGCCTGCCCTGCAGGGCTCACCTGGGCTCTCTGTGTGATGAGCTGCGAGGCGTTGAACTTGGCCACGACGCTCTTGAGCACCTCGTTGACGATGGAGGGCAGGACTCGCTCCTCATAGTCCAGCCCCAGGCGCTGGTACATGCTGGGCAGCTCGGCTGCGTTGGGCCGCGTCAGCACGCGCAGGGAGATGTTCACCATCTGCAGGTCTACGGGGACAGGGAGAGGGGTCAGGGGGCTGCAGGGAAGCGGGAGAGGGACTGTAGTGACTGTGAGAAACTGTAGTGACGGGACAAGGAGCAAGGGATGCGAACTGGAAGAGGGGAAATTTTGACTGGGAATTGGGAAGAAATCATTTACGGTGAGGGTGGTGAGGGACTGGAACAGGTTGCCCAGGGAAGCTGTGGATGCCCCAGTCCTGGAGGTGTTCAAGACCAGGTTGGATGGGGTTTTGAGCAACCTGGTCTAGCGAAAGTTCTCACTGTCCATGGCAAGTGACTGGGGATAAACGGTCTTTAAGGTCCATTCCGACCCCTTAACATTCCATAATTGCGTGAAATGCGCCAGCACTGCAGCCAAATTCCTCTCCCGTGCCTCCCACCTCGTGGCCTCTCTCTCTCACCTTTGGAACCGGTGGGGGAGGAGATTTTCCGCGGCCGCGCTCGGATATCATAAATGATGGGATACTGGAACCAGGGGATCCTGCGGGGGGGTGGAGGCGCGTTAGGGATGCGGGCCTCTGCCGGTCCGGGGGGGCCGGGAGGGGGCCGGGGGACTGGGCCCTACCTGAAGTGCAGCCCCTCGGCCAGGATGGTGTCCTGCTGCACGCCGCCGATACGGTTGAAGAAGATGGCGCGCTGGCCGCCTTCCACTGCGGGGAGAGAGCGGGGGCTTGGTCAGCGCGGGCAGCATGCGAAAGACTCCGAGGGGTTGGGGGGGTACTCTACTCACCAATGAAGACGGACTCTCGCACGCCGTAAGCCAGAGCGCCGGCACCCAGCAGCAGCTTAAGCGCGGTGCCGACGCCGCGGGGCCCGGTCGGCAGCCGCCCCGCCAGGTCCTTCAGGTTCTGCGCCATGGCCGCCCCGCCACCACCCCTGCCGGGAAGGACACCGGAAGGAGCGACTGGCGCAGCGCTCCGGCGGGAAACCGCGGCGCCGGGAGCGTCCCCGTTGCCCCTTCCCGCCCCCAGCACGAGCCTTCCGGCGCGGCAGCCCCGGCGCTCCGGAAGCGGGTCCGGCCGGAGCCAGATAGAGAGCGCGCCCCGGCGCCATCTTGGGCGGCCGCGACGGGCAGGGCGGGGCCGGGGCGGGGCCGGCGGGGCCGCGTGACAAAATGGCGGCGCCCAGGCGACCACGTGGGGACGCGCAGGAGGGGGAAGATGAAGCGCACTTGCTGGAGGCCAAGCGGCCCCGCGGGCAGCGGCGGCTCGTGGTCGTGCTGGAGGGGGCGAGTCTGGAGACCGTGAAGGTGTGGATGGTGGGAGGGCAGGTCGGGCCGTGCCGCGTATGCCTCCGCTCCCCGCTCACCTGTCCCTGCATTGGCTGTAGGTGGGGAAGACGTTCGAGCTGCTCAACTGTGACAAGCACAAGGCCCTGCTGCTGCGGAACGGCCGGGATCCCGGGGAGGTGCGGCCCGACATCACTCACCAGGTACCCACTGGGCTCGGCGGCGACTGTGGTGGACTGGGCCGCTTTGGGCAACCCGGCGGGCGGCTCGGATATTGTCCCGCGGGTCTGGGGGGCCGCTTGTGGTCCTGGAGCTCGGGGGCGAGTTTGGCCTCCCTCGCTATACTCGTGGCATTTAGGTTTAGTCGCTATTTGTGTCTGGGCTTGATTTTTCAGCATTACAGTAGAGCGCCTATAGCTGGATGAGCTTTCAGCCTCAACATCGGGCCCTTCTGCATTTGTGGAGGCTAACCCTTAATTTCCCCCAGGATTCTCTCTCTTGTGCCTTTCTATTTCCACTACCTCGTGCTTTTCAATTTCAGAGTCTCCTGATGCTCATGGACAGCCCCCTGAATCGGGCTGGTCTGCTGCAGGTTTATATCCATACCAAGAAGAATGTTCTAATTGAAATCAATCCCCAAACCAGAATCCCAAGAACTTTTGATCGATTCTGTGGTCTCATGGGTAAGTGACTCAAGCTTTACACCAGCTACAGAAAAATGCAGGAAGGTGGTTTGGAGTGGAGGAACTTTGGGCAAAGTCAGAAACTGGTACTAACCTTGAAACATGAAAGTGAGAAAAGAGAAAAGAAGTGGAAGCATCTTTCTGTGATGTGCCAAGATGCATACCCCAGCTGTGTTCCTTAGCACAGTGGGGAGTTCCTGCAGGAGGTTGTGCTATCAGCAAGATAACTTGTTTCAGACAGTGATGGTAACTCTAAAAGTGGACTTTTTGTGTATCTCAGCTCAAGCAAAGCACAGGGTTCCTCCAGCAAAATAACAGACAGCTTAGGTGATTTTTTTTTTTGTTTTCTCTTTGCCAGTTCAGCTGCTGCATAAGCTCAGCGTTAGAGCAGCTGATGGACCTCAGAAACTGCTGAAGGTAAATGTTCTGTAACTGCTCACAGCTAACATTCCAACATTCTAACAGTGACATAGGAGGGATTTTTGGGGAGAAGTGGAGGAGGGAGAGGTGTTTTTTTTTTGTTTGGGGGTTCTGGTTGTGGGCATGGTTGCTATTCTGCCCTATCACATCATTGCTGGGGGTCTTGGTATCAGGGGGGCTCTCCCACATCCCACTTGGCTGGCATATGCTGTAGGAGCTGCTGCTGCAGGAAAGAGACCCCAAACACAGCTGTCCTTGGAGGTGAGGGGTCTTTCTTCACGTGAGTCTGACTGCTGTGCCTGGACATTGACGCTTTTCGGGTACAGCTTTTAAAATGGCAGAGAGAGGTGGAAATGAAGACGTGATTAACTCAATTGGCTTCTGCAGTCACTGAGGAAAAGACTGGATAAAGTGCAGGGACAAAGGACGTATCATGGTATAGGATTCCTCGGATGAAGAACTAACTTTGTTGTTGGAAAAGCCAGAAAAGCAGCAGCCTGAGGAAGGTGGTGGTGATGTCATCTTGGCAGAGAACACTTGGCCCCAGCCAGCCCATCTGCCTGAGGACATGGGTCAGCAGGCAGGAAGAGACAAGGAGCAGCCTTTCCAGCCTTTCCCACACAGGACTCTCATGAACCTGGCTCAAGTAATGTGCCAGAACAAGGAGCTGCTGGACTGAGGCAGGACCTCACTGTGCTGTTCCTCAGACAGAAGCAAGATTCCCAGATGTGAAGAAGAATTAATCATCAAGAACTGATCAAGACTTAAATGCACTTTGTAACTTTCTTCTGGAAAATCTGGATTCACCGAAGAAAGAGAGTAGTTTTAAATTCCAGCAGAAGCCTGTTTGCTAGCCAAGACAAGGGTATCTAAAGGGGACTACAAGCCCTTCATGCCTACTTCAAGAGCATCTTCTGGATACACACCGAGTCTGGCAATATCCGGACACACCTGCTGGGGTTTGTTCTGTCCCTCTGCCTGGGGATCCTGACCATGCTGTGGCCCAACATGTACTTCATGGCTCCCTTCCAGGAGGAGGAGGTGTTTGGGATACTCTTCCTGGGAGCAGTGCTGTGCCTCAGCTTCTCCTGGCTATTCCATACCGCCTTCTGTCACTTGGAGAAGGTCTCGTGGACTTTTTTGAATTTGGATTATTCAGGAATTGCACTGCTGATTATAGGGAGGTCTACTACTCGGTCTACTGCTCCCCACAGCCTAGCGACTCATTTACCTCTCCATCACCTGTATCCTGGGCATCTCTGCCATCATTGTGACCTCAAGTAAAGGCCAAGGGATCTGTAGGAATGTTTTTGCTCAATGACCTGGGTGTACTTGGTGGGTAATGCAGGGGGACGGGGAAGCAGGATGTGTACCTCAAGGGGATTTGATTTTTGGGTGAGGACAATCTGTAATGTTGAATTGTGTATGTAATGTTGGTTGTGGAATGACACTACCACTGTATTTTGTAAATACCATGGACGGTGAGGGTGGACTGCTCCAGATGCACCAGTCATGAGCTCCTGATGTAGCCTGCAAACAGCTGATTAATTGTTTGTTTGTTGTTTTTAGCAAACAATGGGCCTAGCTCTGTGTCAGGGTCTGTTACCTCTACACCCTTATTAACTTTCTACTTTCTGTAGGTGATTAAAAACCCAGTCAGCGACCATCTGCCTGTGGGCTGTATGAAGATGGGTACCTCTTTTGCAGCGTCACAGGTGTCAGATCTGCGTGAACTGGTTCCTGCAACGGAGCCAGTTGTCATTGTGGTGGGAGCTTTCGCCCACGGGTCGGTAAGTGTGTGTGTTCCTTATCTGGAGTTGTAAAGTTCTCTTGTTCTGAGTATGGATGTTTTATCTGCCCTTTTTTTGGCTTGATTCACCCCCTGCCCAGCTCCCAGTTTTTCCCCATAGGCTTGTCAAAATAAGGCCCAAACCTGCAACACTTGGGACTGTTCTCCCTCCCAAGAGAGGGCATTAGTGAGGACTAGTAGTTTCCCTGCTGTCGAAATACTGTGCTTCTCCAGTTGTTAGGGTTGGAAGGGATCTCTGGAGATCATCCAGTCCAACCCCCTGCCTAGGCAGGGTCACCTGGAGCAGGTGACCTAGGAACACGATCAGGTTAGGTTTGAATGTCTCCAGAGAGGGAAACTCTATGACCTCTCTGGGCAGCTTATTCCAGTGCTCTGCCATCCTCCACATAAAGTTCTTCCTCCTGTTGAGGTGGAACTTCTCATGCTTTAGTTTATGGCTATTGCTCCTTGCCCAGTTTCCGGGCACCAGAGAAGAGCACCATCCTCTTGGCTCCAACCCTTGAGATATTTATGTGTATTCATGAGATGCCCTCTCAGTCTTCTCTACATTCAACAGGCCCTGCAGTCTCTCCTCATAAGAGAGATGGTCCAGAGTCCTAATCATCCTTCTGGCCTCTGCTGGGCCCTCTTCAGTGGCTACTTGTCTTTCTTGTACTAATGGAGATGGGGCTTAGTGAAAACATTTTGCTTGATATTTTTTTTTTTTTTTTTTCTATTTTTCCCCCCGCCTTCTTCTCCCAGGTCAATGTTGACTATACAGAAAAGATGGTCTCCATCAGCAACTATCCCCTCTCTGCTGCCCTGACATGTGCTAAAATTACTACTGCCTTTGAGGAAGTGTGGGGAATAGTATGAGCTTCTGCTGCTACTGCTGTCATGATGGACTTGTATACAGTGACTCCACATTGTGGAAAGGCTCTTTAACTTGGGTGTGGACCTGGTGCAACTTTGGGATCCCGGAAACGACTTCAACTTTGTCCTTGTAGCTTCTGAAGCAGAGACTTTAAACAGACTGCCCCACTGACCCTTTTCACTCCTAGTAAAGGTACCTTTTTTGATTAAAAAGTGCTTGTGAATTTTACTTTCTCATATTTCATATGTGGGCAGGCTGGATCCCTTTATAGAAGGGACTTGGCCCAAATTTGTCACAGAACTGGAATTCTTAGCTGTGCCCTGCTCACCCTGGTGCCGCTCGGTCCTGTAGAATCGCCTTGCTCGGTGGCATGTGACAGTTCACACTCCCACACCGAGGCACCCAAGAGGAAATGAGTTGAAGCTGATGTGAAAAAGACCAGGAGCAATTTTTATCTTAGATGACAAACGTAGAAAAGTCAGAAGGTGGCTCCAATCCAACGCAGCACCTGCTGTGAGTGTGGTACAATCATCTGGTATCAGCGGAGAGACGAGTGCCGGCCGCAGGGCGGCAGAGATAAGGCAACAGACAGAAGGTGGAGGGTCTCAAGGAGGCTCGCTCGGATCCCCTCCTTTTGGGTCTCTGACCCTGTGCTTTCTCCTTCCCCCTCCTTGCGTTGAAAAAAAGTCATACTTCAACACAGCAAACTTGGCAGGTGTTGCTTTGCTTCAGGAGTGTTAAATCAACTCCTACGAATGCACAGGTGGTACAATCTGAAAAACAGAGGAGTGCTATATTTGCTTCGGTTGATTTGATGTTTGCCTTCCATCTTGGGCTGCAGCACTGCTGCCCCACTTCATACTGCCTTACCTTTTGGCCGTTATTCTGCTCTTTTTAGCTTTTCTTTTCGTGGCACAAATAATCTGCGCATGTAAGGCAACACCAGCAGTAAGGTGAAGAACAACACGTGGCCGAAGAAATAAATAGATCTGTACACCTGTAAAGAGAAAGGCAGTGCTGGGGATCAGCAACCAAGAGCACAGAAGAGGGGATGGAGGGAAAAAGGTTGACCATGTGGGGCCGTATGTTTGTGGCTACTAAATACCTTCATCCATTTGTCCCAGGTGAAAAGGCAGAATGGCACCAGGGAGTAACCCATAAACATCCAGTGAATAGTCTGCTGGAGCACGTAGAAGATGGGCCGCAAGACAGTGATGGAGGCCAAAGTGCTTAGGGGCGGGCTGTCCCGAACAAGGTTCATGACCTAATTTAAAGATAAAAACCCAGAATTCTCAACATTTGGATGTCCTGTGGCTGTATATGCAGGCTCTTGGGCCAAAGTTCTCTATCCAGCTGTGTAAAATGTGTTTTAGTAAGCAGCTAGTCTAGAAAGGTAGCTAAATACCCTGTCCTGGTCAAAATTTTAATGAAGAAAATACATTTTAATAAGGAGTATTGTTCTCTCAGTACCAGGAGATTAACAGAGGCATTCAGCTCATGTGCTTGTCCTCCAATCTTTCCAGCTGCCAAGCACTTCAGCCGCCCTCTGCTCATATGCCAAGTTTTCCACTTTTCTCCCTGTCAGCTTCTGCACTATATTTATGGTTTGCCCACGCAGAAGGCAGCAACCTACTGAACTCTTAAGAACAAAACCCTGCCATGCTTGAAAACCAATTCCAAAGTGAGCAGCTCTTTTTCATATTTAATCTAAGTAAAGCCTTCAGTGAGGCAGTTTCCAGACTCAGGGGGAAAGGCTAACACAGGCCCCCCCCATTCCAGTAAGTCAGACAAAGCGCACCTGTCTTTCAACGATGACTATAAGCAACTCCATCTGAAAGCACACCAGGTAGCCAGAGTGCAGCCCGTGCCAAATGGCCAAGAAGAACAGGGCCAGTGCCTGTGACAGCAGTTTGTTGCCCAGGAACTTCAGGCGCTTGAAGATGTAGCTAGAGCAGAAAAGAAACAAAGAGCCTCCAGGTTGTTGTCTGCCCTTCCCTGGCTGTGTCAGGGATGCAGAGCCCAGGGGACCCAATGCCTTTGCACACCCCATGGTGACAGGAACAGCAGGACCAGGGCAAAATGTACATCAGAACAGTGTTGAAGAAATCCCAGCTATAATGGGGAGAAGGGGTTCATCACATACAATTTAGCTGTGTGTCCCAACAAGTACTGAACCAAAACGCATCTGAGTTTGGCATGGGGAGCACCAAGTGCCATGGTGCAGGAAGCAGCTGTCAGAGCAGCTCTGTGGCTAGCTGAGCAGGCAGGCAGCCCCAAGGGCTTGCTGTAGTCCCATTCAAGTCTCTGCTGCCATCAACTGCTTGCCTTTATTAATGAAGTGCCCCTCCAGGTGAATTAAAAGATCTCTCTAACCCAGTAACCCAATAACCTGTTTCTAATGGCACAGCAGTAAAACATGGAAGAAGTACACAAACTGAAAACTGGCAGATTCTTCCTCTAATGTTCTCACTCAGCACAGGGTCTTGGTTCTGCAGACAGAACAGAACTGGCACGTTATAGAAGGGGAATTTTGTCCTGCTCACCGGGCTACCCAAGCATTGGTGTTGATGTTGAAAGAGGCAATGGTCCCTGTGAACAAAGGTGTTGTCTCATACAGCCAGACCTTCATGTTGGCACAGGCATTCCACAAAGGCTTTCCATTCTGATCTTTCCCATTGTACCCCAGACCAACAAGGATGCAGACACCTTCCTATCAAAAAATGCACAAGAAAGATAAGATGAAAACACTGCCTTTTTTTTTGCCAGAGAAGCAGAGCTGAGGAAGTGCTGACTCTCACTGTGTTGAGAGCATCACTAGAGACGAAAACAAATGGATTAAAAACTGCCTTTTAGTTAGGTGGTCTCTGCTAACTTAGAGCAAGCTGAACTGACCTGCACTGATCTCCAGATATTTGGCTTTCTTCCATTTAGTGCTAAGTCCAAGAGGCTTGGACCTTTATTCATTTGTCTTTTGCTTCTGGAACAACATCTATACTCACCGTAACAAGCCAGCAAGTTACGTATTTGTAGAGTATAATTTTGCCCCAGATCAATATGTAACCACAACGGAACCAGAAAGGCTTCTCCTGCAGAGATAAGAGAAACAGAACAAAAATAAAACCTGGAGTTGAGTGGCCATAATGACACAAGGTAAATGGGATCTAATCACTGTCTTATGTTTTAATCTGATGTATGACTGCTATATGGACTGGGCTGCCAGGGTTATGCAAAGTTTGACATCATTCTCCTTCTGGTAATATTTGGCTGTACTGAAATAGGTAGAGTTTGGGAAGACTCCAGGATTAACATAATCACTGTGGAATTTACACAGAAATGCTTGCTAGTAATCTGCAGGTACGACTTGTTAGGAGTTTTTCAAGAACCTGAAAGATTCTGGTGAGCCTTACAAGTCACTTTGGTGAAGTTCTTTGCACATAATGGTTAAATGGAAGTTCATTAAAAGGTCATAAAATATGTACATTAGGTTTCCAAAACCAACAGTAGCATCTAAGATCAATTATCTATTTGTAAAAGTTTTCATTTGTTTCAGTTCTGATTAACACATGCTTGTTCTGCATCAAAAGGAATCCACAGGACAGGCAGTAAAGCCAAATCAGCAGTGGAAAGGCTTATCACTAGTTGCTGACTTACTTTTAAATTGAGGCAAAACTAAAACTAATAAAAATAATTCCACTCTTGTAGATCCCGTGCCCACCAGAGAAGTGGAATTCTTCCACAAGCCTCATGGCCAAGTGAGTACATACCATATAGTCATCTGAGGTGAGGTATTCATCAGAGATGTACAGGCTTGACAAGGTGTAGGTTACTAGAAACAAGAGACCCAGGCTCAGGCGCTTGAGAGCAGGCACAAAACTGAGAAAGAAAAAAAAAAAGGTCAAGGAAATGCCTTGGGAAGAGACCATCAAATCCGTAGTTTTAAATGGAGGTGGAGAGGAGAAAGTAGGGGAGACAGTGATAGGGAGTCACCACATTCCACTGCAGCAGCTGTCTCCAATTGGAAGCTGAGATGCAAACATTACCAGGTTGGAACTGAGTCTGTACTAAAGATGTCAAATGGTTGTTGATGTTCATGCCCTGGAACAATGCTGGGACATTAAGCAGAGTTACAAGCAACTTTTGAAAGATTGTCTTGTCTCATAAATCACTTCTGGTCACAGTACTTCTTTGTCCAGGTAAGAAGGCAGTCTGCTGCAGGGAATGTGGAGGACTGAAAATTCTAGGATCGTAGGAAGGGGAGAAGCTAAGCAACTTAGTATTACCTATTGGGTCTCTGGCCTGGAACGTCAGTCATCTCACCCCTTGCCAGTTTCTGATAGTCTGTCATGGAGAACTGAGGCCCAACCATGAAGGCACCATAGAAATAGGAGAATCCTGAGACCTCCAGCAAGGTAGGAACTCCCCGGACAGCAAATCGCTGCTGCTCAGGGGTCAGGAACTCCTGCACCAAAGGGAGTGACATTAACATCATTCCAGGTGATTCCTAGTAGCTCTGGATGTTATGTCCTCAGCCTGCCTCCTTACTGGTCTCAGTTCTTGCTCTCCATGGACATGGAACTTAACACTTTGTACTTCACATCCATTCCTCTCCCCAGCCCTCTCTATCCTTACCCCCTATAAACAGCAACAAGATCCAGTGGTTGAGACTAGTTGCACAGATCTCTATTCCCAAATGAGCTCCAAACATGGAAGGATCTACTGACGTGCATCCCTGGCAGCAAAGTAGGCATAATAGAAGTACCGTATCTGACCTATTCCAGTCCCTGACTGCAATTTCATGTGCTCTCCCAAGACCTTATCACGCTACAATTCCTACTTCTTGATGCAAAAAGTGTCTTTAAGTACTTGAAGCTTCAGCTTAGGACATTTCAGCTTGACCTTGTTTTCTTGCTGTCAGCAGTGATTCCATGGATGCTACAGACTTGGTCAGGCCTCAAACAGGAGATGGGGAATGCAGGTACTTGAAGCAGGATTGAGACACTGTAGCAAGTATAGTGCCTTCTCCCACAGTTTCATCTGCTTTAAACACAGGGCCCTAACAAATTGTAAAGGACAACCATCGACAAGGATATGGGAAGATTCATCAAAGGAAAGGAAGATGGGAACTGAGATCCAGTATTGATGGTCTGCAAGTTAAAGGCACAATACCCACAAAACACAGAGTATCAGAGATTTGGAATCTAAAGCAGTAGCTTTGGGGGAAGAAGATGGTGGGGAATTTGGAAGGGGGCAGAGTAATACTCTGACATAACTGAAACAACTTTTGTCCATCTCTAATCATTACTGTCTCTGTTCCAAATTATTTTGTTCCACTGAAGAATTCAGTGCCCTCAGACACTCACAGAGGCTTTCCTCTCAGCTATGGCTTTTACCTAACAATGCAGCTTGCTAACTCACATCACTTTGAACTTGATTTTCTCTATCTCACTGGGACAGCATGGAATGATGGAGAAATGGAGTCTAACTCACCGGATCTTTTCCTCCATCATAGTAATCGATGGCCAGACCTAGAGGTGGGAAACAGTGACTTGAAGCCTTGGGATGTGCACAGCTTGTAGAGTGCAAGAGATAGAAGAGAGGTGTCACTCACCAATCAACTTAAGTGTCAAGACACAATGTGGCATTGTCCACTTGATGTCATAATGCTCTGTAGCTGTGAAGTAATATCCAGCCATAAGATATATCTGAAAGAAACCATTGTTTGGGTTATTCAAACTAATTCCTCCAGCTGGTTTTGATCTGCCTCCACTTTTCCACCCACAGTTGCTACTGAAGTGCAAAACTGAAAAGAGGCCTCCCTTCTACAAACCCAGGGAGTAGGAAAGAGAGTTTACCATCTGAAAGAGGAATGTGGTGATGACGGCAGTGATTGTGCGACCCATTAGTCTCAGTATGAGGAACTGGATTAGGACACAAATCAGGGAATGAAAAAACTGCATCCCTGTGGGCAGGAAAAAGAAAGAGATAAGAAATAGAAATTACATTTATAGGTCCTTCCAAATCGCACCATGCCCTGGGCCGGGCAGCTCTCTCTTCCCAAACTCATCTTACCAAAATTGAAGTAAGCAATTGAGAGTCCCGTGAACACATTGTAGAGATGAATGAGGTAGGTCTCCTTCTGGAAGAGGAAATAGCGCTGGAACAAGGCAAAAGGATATCCTGAGTAGAGAAGAAGAAAAAAAAAAAAGGAAGAATTGTAAATAAGTTTAGACAAGCATTTGTCATGAACCAAACTATAGCCTTCTTGTGCATGTCATTAGGAACATGTACTTTACATGATACTTTATCAACACCGGCCATAGTGTTAATTCCTGATCCTGTATTTGTATCCTGGGAGACAGACTCCAGATGAATTACACTGTACAGAAGAAAATACTTTAACAGGAACATAATTATAGCAAAACTGACATTGAAGTGCAAAATATTACAGGATTACAGTTTCTGGCCTCATTCACAGTATATGAGATGGGTAATGCTGAAATACATGAATCAGACCTTAGCCTCTGATTAATTTCCAAATTCTGTGACAAATACAATGAACATGGCAAGAAGCTAGATTAAAAAAAAAAGGGGGGGGGGCGGAGGGAGAAGGGAGAACCATTACAGTGTCCTAAAAAATTCAGTTCCACTCCCACCTCAGTTGAGTTCTTTCAGCTTTAATTTCAGAGCTCCTCAGGTGACCTCCAGTAGGATACTCTTGCTTTCCTAACTCTGCAATGTCAGATTTGCATCTGATTTATGAACTACTGGGTACACAAAGCTGTAACTAAAATCCACTGGTACTACGCATGAGTATTTTTGGAAAAAAAAACCAGTCAGAAGCATTTCATATGGAGCAGCTAAGAAAAGTGGAAGGGTTTTTTTTCCTTGCATTTTCTGCGAGGTAACTCCTAGTGTAAGTTAGGAATGCCTCCAGATTATTCATCTGTGGCTCAAGTGAGAAGCAAACATTTGTGAAGCACTCTGGTAGTATGGTGAGAAACATCACACAGAACACCATGATTCAATTAAATTCTGTTGTCTAGGTGAGGTTCACAAAGCGTGCAGTAAACATTGCCACATATTAGACAATAACTACGTCTTAATACACAGTGGCATGGGAAGGGTTACCCGCCTCGCGTCTGTACATGCAATTAGTGTTTCTAAAGGCATGTGCACAAGGTGCTGAACTGGGACAGCAGAAGGCACTTTAATTCTGGCATTTTGTAACTTTATTGCTTTACTTTGCATGCCTGTGTGTTCTCTTATCCTGCTCACAAAAAAGGGAAATTCATCACGTACCACAATGCTGGCATCCACACCACCTATCCTGGCTGAAATCAGGAGCAGTGGCTAGAGCTCTGCTACCTGCAATAATGGAGTAGTAGTGGCAGCAGGTGGTCGTGTTTTATATGGAGCAGTAATAAAAGGTGATGAAATGCACATTCTGCCGAGAAGTGTATGACGGATGGAAGGCTTCCAATAAGCAAGGCCAAGTCTAGTCACTACTGTGAGAGGAAATGAGAAACTGTCATGTTATGTAAAATACATGCCTGGCAGTCTGTCAGTGCTAACAGCCTGGAGCCATTTTAAGGCCCTCTCCATCCCTGCAAATCCCTTGGGAGAGAGCCCTGGAGTTTGGGACTTCTGGGCTCCTTTCTAGATCCCGGATGGCAGTGTGTTCTATTGAGTCCAGATGTGCACCTGCTGCCTCCTGAAACGGAGCTACTGCTCCCCATTCCCTCAGCCTCCTGCCACCCCTCTTTTGGTTTTCCCTGCCTCCTTGTAGCTGTTCCTTCCTCCTTTTGTGTCCCACGCCAGTTTCCATGCCACAGGCTGCTTTCTGGCCAGCCCCACATACCACGGCCCTCCACTCCCAGAGCCTGGCAACCTCCCTCCTGCACATCCAGCCTGCTCTCTCCTTCCTCAACAGTGGCTCCAAACTCCCCTGCAAAATGTCTCCCCCAAGCCATCCCTCTCTTCCATGCTTTTTACACAGCGCACTTCTGTCCCATTCCCCCCCACTGCTGCCCTGAACACCAGCTGAGGGGGAAAGAGGGAATTGGCAAGGAAAGTTCATCACATGGGCTCTCTGGGGATACAGGAGTAACTCAAAGAATTAGAGCAATTCACATGATTTAAAAAAAAAGTAGTATTTTCTACTGGCCTTTTACTCAGAAACATACAAATGGGGATTCTTTGTTCATGAGCCAATTTTCCTGGTGAAGTTTAATAAACATAGGAAGAACTGGCTTTGAGAAATGGAAAGTGGTAAAAAAATTGAAGTTTTACTATCAAATTAGTAAAACTTCATTTCTTTTGATTAGATCAAAAGTTAAAAAGCTGAGGTTTCCTATGGAAAAATGTTTCCCCCTTCTGAGCAAAGGGGAGAAAAATCAGATCAGAAATACAGGCAAAGAACAATTTATTGCTGTTCATCAATATGCATAGTTTTAAACCTACATTTTAAAGGGTCTCACACTCTCACAACAATCACTAATATTTTGCAAAACAGTCAATTTGTATCAATCTTTTTTACCTCTAACCATTTCTATAGACACAATTAAAGTATGGCTGAATACTATAATGTAATTAGTGTTCCTGCTCTTTCAGAGATCTGCCTCACTTGTTAGCCATGCTCCTTTTTAGCTTTACAACAGTAGATCATGTCATGATTTGGGTAATGCTGCTCTGAAGGAAAAGAATTACAAACCCTTGCAAAGAGAGAGCTACTAATACACACTGCATCTATGTTTTTAGAAACCACAAACATAAAGCCTGGTCTTGCACTACGTGGCTGCTGTTCCAGTTCAAAAGTCAAAAAATCAGCCTAAATTCTTCTGATATCCACAGTAACTTGTTAGTACTCTGGACTGCAATTTACCTACAGTTTTGCTGCATAAGATAATTTTCTCAGTTTTACAACCGGGCCAGTTGCATGCTGCAGATACAAACCTTAACCCCCAAATGGCAGTGGATACCGAATAGCAATGGTCATTCTGATGTGGCCTCTGCCCTTTTGAACACTCATAAACTATCAAATAATGAGCAATTTTTACTGATAACACCAGTACTCCTGCCCCACTACCACGTCCCTGAAGCAGCCTGAATTAGCACAGCAGCTTTTGGAGTTATGGTTGCCTCCTAGCAAGCTGGATGTCACCTTTGGATATGCCAGCAGCAGGACGCTGTGCTGCTTTGCTTCTGCCATTCAGAGCAACAGGACAAGAGTCCCTGCTCCTTGCTGCCAAGAGGCTCTGCCCAGCAGCTCCCACTCTGCCAAACTCCTCTTTCACAGCTCCCTAAGCAGAGAGGATCGAGGCGGGAAAGTGGCTGTAATGCTCCTGGAGAAAACAGAAAGGAAGCCCTGATCCAAAGTAATTCTTCCCTATGCACCATAGAGCTGAAAAAGTCTGCACGCAGAGTTGGGTTTTGCCTCTGGACAGACTTTCTACAGAATGAAATTAGCAGTTGATACATTTATTTTTTTTTAAGCTTCACAGAAACAAGAGGATGATCTCTTGTTAAGAGAAGCACAGTGATGGAAGCAAAGGACAAGCCCAGGTTCTTGGCCACAGCACAAAGCCCAGGTTGTCCACAGATACAAGAATCTAGCTGAGCAGAAGAAGTTAAATCATCAAGAACGTGGATGAGGCAGGAGGAAAGTTCTACTAATCCCAAGCAAAAATAGTGCTGTCAAGTTTGCCACATTCTGGACTGGGTGATTAAGATGCCTTTCTTTTTCCAGAGATAAAGTTGCAAATAAGAACACCAGAAACATTCTTTTCATCTCTGCTCCCTTTAATTCCCCTTTTATAGGTGTTAGCTCTGTTTCATCTTCAAGCCAGTACATCTATTATTCCTCTTCTCCCTTTTGCTGAACAGTTAACTCCTCCTTTGTTAACATCCAGCAGGTCAATTGTCTCCGTTTTTTTATAAGAATGCTAAAACTAAGAGGAAAGGGACAACAGGAAAAAAATGTGTTAAAATATCAGCCTTATCTAATATTTTGACTTCAAAGTTATTCCTTTCTGATACTAACTGCAAAAGTGCCACACCTTGTTTAACACTGGGTGCATAAACATGAGTATTTTAATTTAGCTCAGGAGTTTACTCTGAAAGTCCACTTATGGTGCTTTAGTTTGCATAATAGAGCTGTCTCAAAGCGTGTGAACAGGGCTCTCTTCACACGAAACTGAAAACAGACTCCAATCAATGGGTGCTCAGTGCATATGACCTGACTGAGGCAAATCCAAAGTAAATGCTCAAAACCCATACACAAATCTGCTCTATAGGTCTGCTCCTACTGTACCATTTTTCTTGCTAATGTAGACGCAGGCACTGTGTAGCATTATGCAACTCCCTCTATTTCTTTATTATTTAAGGAATAAGATGTGTTTGAAGTTAGGAGCTTAAACAAGGCAGCACACAAGTGCTCAGTGACAGGTCTGGTTTTAACCCCTGTGACATGACAATGCTGCCTCTTAAAACTTTTCCCATCTCTTACCCATCAGAATCAGTTGTTCACGGGCCCTGCAGTAAGGTTCTTGCTTGGCTGACCAGCTGGGAACTTGATTTGGGATAAGCCAGAAGTTTTGAGTGACCACAGGAAGAATTTCACTGGGCCTAAAAATCTTCAGGAAGCAGACCGCATGAAGCAAAGCATGTGAAAAAATTGATGAGAGGTAGAAGAGGAGGAGATAAGACAACTTGCAAGTGAAGCAACAGGTTTCTGGCACCTATTGAGTAAGAATATGTTACTTTCTGCAGGTCCCTGCTATGTCTACGGATGAGGAAACACTTTCCCAATGCTTTTGCTGGCAGGTCTGGCAAACCAGCAGGGTGATTTCTGGCTTAGGGCTGTAAAGAGCATGTTGGCCCCCCTCCATATTATGCAGGTAGCTCACAAGGCACTGTGTAATATGGTCAGATAAATAGCTTTAATTCTTTGGGATCACATAGCCCTGCAAGAAACAAGAGCAACATAAAGTATTAAATACACAATGCCATAAGGCCTCCTGTATTCTGGCTTGTGCTTTGAGCGGTGACAGCAGGAAAGAAATCTGTCCCCTCTCATGTGAGGACAGGAGCAGCAGCACAGAAACCCTTCACACCACCAGAGTGGCTCCAGTGCGAACACTGGGCCCTGCACCTACTGAAAAATGCAAGCTAGAGTTCATCTCTCAAAGACATTCTCCTATGATAGACAGATGTTAGTGTACTGACACACCACAATTTTTATAGTGGCAGGGTCCAGAACTGTGCTTCAGGTACTCCTGCTGTTGATTCTGCTGCTATATTGCTGACTAATTTCTGCAAAGGTCGTCTACGCAAATTTTTACATAGGGGAAGTCTGCGGTAAGTTTTTAATCTTGTACAATCCGGGTAATGGACTCTATTCTAGTTGTATTCTCTGCTTCAAAACTGCAGCATGTATAAACGCGTCTCTGATTTAAATACAAAGCTTTGACTAAAATGCCCATAATTTGCTCAGCAATGTGCAGTTACTTGTTCACGAAAACAACGTGGTGCTCTTTAGGACTACTCCAGTTTTAGTTCTTGGATGTTCTTCCTTCCTCCTTTCTCATTCTCTTGTTCTCTCCTATATTTAATATTTTTTTTCAGTCATGTCAGAATGCCAACAGTTTTAAATGACCTCTTTTGGTTATATCAGATCATTACTAAGTGAACACTTATTCTGAATCAAGAGAGTAAATTCAGACTATTTTTTCAAGAATAATTCAGCTTTCTCCAGAAATTAATGTAAGAAATCAAAAAATCCTTTGTGATTCTTCCTCTTTTTTGAAAGGCTATTTTTAACAGTTTGTGGTGATCTTCTGAAAGTGAAATCCTAGAAACTGTTGTCACAGTAAAACTGCACTGTAGATAGGAAACTGCATCACACAGGAAGAAATAAGGAACAACTTTTTAGTCCATCTTTGGAACCATGCTTCAGCCTCATGGCCTTGTTCTGAAATAATTCAGCAGTATTAGCTGCAGCCAACAAAAATAGTTTTCTTCCTGAATCTATGTAAACACCTGAAATGGAGGAAGTGAAGGAAAAGCCATACTTTGTCTGTCCTAATGCCACTTCCAGCTTTTAGAAATGCCTTTCGTTTATACCCCATGCCATCCTATGAAGTGGTCATCAGCACTAGTTGCATTACCAATGAGCTTAAAAGGATTGTAAACTAAGCTGCAATTAAATTAACATTTCTTTGTGCTGGAACTCCTCTCTCCTCTCATGTTGCTCTGGAGTAGTGTTTGGCCTTTCCTTTTAATGTAATGGTATAATGCTTTACCACCCATTAAGCAGGAGAGCTGGAGTCAGTCCCCTCTGCCAGAGTGGTTCAACCTACAGGACTGGCAAGAGTGCCAAACTACAGGCAAGGCTGTTTTGCATGCCCTGAAGCCTTCGGTCTGAAATTATACCTTCCAATGCATGTAACTAAAGGATACCGAGCTAGGGGGGAAGTACAGGGAAATGTGCAGCTTCAGCCTCCTGGTTTGGTATATCCATTTGAGGAATGCAGGGGAGAGATGTGAGTGGTTTTATAGACCCCAATCCCTAGAATTTTAATACAAATTCTGAAGATCCATTAAGACTATGCAAAACAGATGGTGGCCTACCTCAGGCAGGGACAATGTGGCATCTCAGTGGCTTATTGTCAAAACCGCACATGGAACGTTCGTAACAGCACACAGGAGTCTCATGCTTCCTTAATCTACTGACTGCAGCAGGCAGCTCTTATCATCATTAGAATGATAATTATCTGCTGCTCATTTCAAAGAAGTGGTGTTGTTCACCCATAAGACACTGAGCAGGAAACACCCTTCCAACGTCGTGTCCCAACTTACTACTGCAAGCAAGAAGGAACTCAGAGAATATGATCAAGATGCACTCTGCAGAGCCATCTCTCTGCTGCAGGTGTCTGCCTCCACACACGCTTTCTAGGACCTTTTCTGCATCAGCACTTGTTAGACTGGTCCCTTGGTTGATCCAGTTGACTAACCTCCTAGTGAACTATCTGCTTTTTCTGGTTTAGGTTTCTGCCAAGCAAGTAAATTCAATCAGACTGCAATTAAAGTACCAGAGACAGACGTGGGAGAAAGGAAAGCAGGACTTTTCCCGACCAGCAGTGGGGAGCTGCTAGACTAATTAATGCTGACTTGTGTGCATGTCCTCTATGTTTCCTATAATTTATTTTTTTCTTTATAGAAGTTTGGTTTAACTAACTTCTACATTGAGTTCAAAACGATAGTCAGTTCAGTCTCCTGTATCTGCTCGTCACGGGAGGAATGTTTTGCTCAGTTTGATCTCACACATCATAAAATAAATCAGGCAGAAATAAGTCTGGTGCAGACCATGGTTATGAAGCGACACATTTTCTTGCTTGCATCTCCTTTTAAAAAATTATACTTCTAGTTAGCCAAAGCACCTTTATTTTGACAGATGACATAGTAGTGGCTGCATCACTTCAAATATACTTTCAGGTTCAGAGGAAAGCTTGAATTTCCTTTCTGCTAGGTGACTACACCACCAAATGCTTTCACAACCCGAAGTTTCTCTGAGCATCTGCAGAGATTTACGCAGATAGCATGTATACATACACTTGAATTAATGTTTTGGGAGCTACAACCTCCCCCTCAATCGCAAGCCCACACCACAACTCAAGCCCTGCCTTAGCCATTTTGCATGGGACTTAAGTATCTCATGTTTACATAAGCGCAGGCACCAAGTGTTTTGCAATACGGTTCGCGCTGCAGGTGGAGCGCAGGACATCGCCCCAGCTCTCCTGGCATTGAGCTGGAAGGTTTTGCTCACCCCACTTCGTAGTGCCCGTGATGACACGCCACTCCCTCACAGTGCCACCACTGCCGCAGACAGTGATGTCCCCGGGCAGTGACATCCCTGCACTGGGACAGGGAAACATCTGTGGAGATTCCCGAGTGGACACCCCTCCGGACACACGCTCACGGGGCACTGGATGCACACGCAGCATCGGGCACTCACGGGACAACCGCAAACAAAGTTCTTGTGCCCGGGACACGGACCCAAATCGGAGTCTTTCGCAGGCACCCCGGGCTCCTCCTTGCCCCGCTTCCACCGGCGGCCTGCCAGGACCGCACCCCGACCTCCTGTGGGGAAACTGAGTGGGCTTCCCCTCTCCACCGAGACGGCGTGGGGCTCGCCCCGGGCAGCTGTTGCGGGGCACTTCCCGAGCTGCCCGGGCGGGGCGGGCGGTGCCGGTATCTCGCCCGGCGGCTCGGCGCGCACACGTGGCCTGGCACGGCGGCGCTGGCACAGGTGCGGCTTCGCGCCGGCGAAGCGATGCCTGGCCCCGGCCCCCT
>VZRN01001093.1:66184-96735 GCA_013397935.1 Dasyornis broadbenti | reverse complement strand
GGGGCGGGACGGGGGTTATTCGCGGACACGAGGCGCGCGCGGGGTGGGCGGGAGTGCGGGCGGCGCCTGGGCCGCGCTTTGGGGCCTCGGCCAAGGTCTGAGTCTAGGTCTGAGTCTAGGTCTAGGTCTGAGTCTAGGTCTAGGTCTAGGTCTAGGTCTAGGTCTAGGGCTGCTTCCTGGCTCTGGGTCTGGGTCCTGGACACTGGCTGTGGCTTTGGCCTTGGCCTCAGTCTTGGCCTCGGCCACAGCCCCATCCCTGGTCTTGGCCTCAGCTTCAGCTCAGGGCAATGCTTGAGCTTCCCCAACACTGCCAGGTTCCACTGCCCCAGTGGCTCCCAGAGGACAGAACCCTGGTGCTTGTCTCGTGTAGCTCAGAGGGATCTGCTTCCCACCAGACTATGGCAGCACCTGTCCTTTGCCCTGCTGCTGTGGAACCCAACTCAGGGTGCCACAGGGGGAGGCACTGTATCGGTGGTGTCTAGCAACAGGGCAACGAGCAGTGGGCATAAACTAAAGCATAAGAAATTTCACCTCTACGAGGAGGAACTGCTTTACACTGAGGGTGGCAGAGCACTGGAGCAGTCTGCCCAGGGAGTTTGTGGAGTCTCCCTCTCTGGCAGCATTCAAAACCAACGTGGATGCATTCCTGTGTCACCTGCTCTAGGTGACCCTGTCTTGGCTGGTGGATTGGACTGGATTGGATTGGACCAGAGGTCCCTTCCAACCCTAACTATTCTGTGACTCTAGTCATTCAGCAGTCAGGCCCACACAGACCCTTCATAAATCATCTGCTGGGTGGCCTTCTCTTAGATGTGTCCCTTCATGCAGCTGTCCATGAGTGCACCCAAGTTCTCCTCAGCTGAAGTCTCAAGTGCAATGTATATGATCTCCTTCCTTTGTTTGTGTTACCATTTTCCTGCTGGGTCACTTGTTTGGACAAATGTTGCTGAAGGGGCAAACACAGGCTCACACAAAGGTTCACATAAAAAGGGACCTCTGGACTTCTCTGGTCCAAACTGCAGCTCACAAGCAGGACTCAAACCTGGAGCTATTTTCTCAGGGCATTGCCTGGGCAATTGCTGTACATTTTCACGCATGGAGATCTCCCAGCCTTACTGGGCTCCTGAACCAATGCTGAATCATCCTCTTTATCCTGGTCCATCCTCCTTAGCACCACCTTTTAGGTAGCAGAAGTAGCACCTATTAGATCCCATTTCTTGTCAAATCTGACTGGGAGAGGGACTGACTGACAGCATGGCCACATAGGCCTCATTTACTTTGGAGACCAGGCTAAAGACCTTGCCTCTCCTTGCCCTTCTCTTTCCCAAGCTAAACAAATCCAGATTCCTCAGTATCAAAGCTCTAGTCACGTATCCACTGGGATCTTTCCAATTTGTTCACACCTCTCTTGCGCTGGGGAGTAAGGAAGTGCATGAAGAAGGGGAAATCCTGGCCTTCTTCTCCAGAAGTCCCCTGGAGGCAGTGTAAAGTGCAGAGTGGCAGGATAAGATGTATAGTAAGGGCTTAAAAACCCTTCTGGATACCTGACTCCATCAGGTTAGACTTTACAAAGAGGTTGCTGCATTTGTCCACCCTAAGTAGTGGACAAATTTGCCAAATTCTTTGCAAAGTCCAAGGACTGGCTTTCCACGGAATATCTATCTCTCATTTTCATGTTCAATTGTGTGGTTTTGGTGTTTAGGCCACTTTCCTAAGTAAATGAGTTCTACGTGAGCATGATGACTGTCTGTCCCTCCTCAAGTCACGTTTGACAAGAAATGATCTATTTAATTCTGTAATTTGCTGTTGACAGAGAAGGATTTCAGAAGCCACATCTGTTCCTGAGATTGCCTAACAGTTTCTATTGCAAGATTGTTTCCAGTTGCTTGAAATGTTGCTATATTTGACCTGTTTAGATTAAATGACAGATAGCCACTTGGAGTCAGAGTGCAGTAGCTCTGAGAGTAGGTTTTGAAACTCAGATCATGGTGAGTGTACCACTATTTCTCAGTAGTATTATTATTTGGATAGTCTGGGTGGTGTTATGCTTGAGAGGAGGGGGTGTAGCCAAAAATCTTGATTTACTGTCCATTCACTATAACATGATTTCATAACATTACATGGTTATTAATGTGAAACTTGAAGTTCACGTGAGCTCGGTGTGGCAAGATGGAAATGCAGCTGCTGGAGCTCCTGCAAATCCATTTCCATTGACTGTATTCCCGTGCTTCATGCAGCTTTCCCACAGACCCCAGCTACATAAGGCCCCAGTTGCTTCTTCAAGAGCTCCTGCAGGTCTTTCCTTCCAGGACTATTTCTTGTATGCTGAGGAACTGGAACAGGAATGTTGTGCCCTCCCTCACCAGTTCCTCTTCTCCCAGGCAAGCACAGGAGCCTATCCTGATTGAAATGGCCATGGGAAAGGACCTGACTACTTGGGGCAAGGTGCCTCTCTGGGCAGTGGATTTAGGGTTGAGCATTGATGGGGAGGAGGAAGATACTGGAAAAGCCAGAGTCAGAATAAAATTAAATATGACAGAATTCTGCTGCTGTCAATAACCATGTCAAGGGAAAAGCACAGAGAGGGTGGGGAGAGAAATAACCATTAGCAAGAGATAGAGTATAGAGGGAGACGGGAGATTGCTTGGAATAACAGGCAGAGGAAGACATGAAAATAAGTTTTCATTAGAAAGATGAATAGGTGGCCTTGGAGCCAGTGCGGAAAAAGCCAGGAACAGGTGAATAAGAAACCAGAGAGACAGAGTAATTGTGATTTGGTGGATGTCAGAGGTGGGAAGGGTATGCTTAAAATCATGTCACCTTTTCAGTGTGAAGATTATTGCACAAATAAATCATAGAATCGTTGAGGCTGGAAAAAGCCTCTAAGATCATCGAGTCACTGCCAGGTCCACTGCTGGACAATGTCCTTAACACTGAACACTTCCAGGGATGGTGATCCCACCATTTTCCTGGGCAGCCTTTTCCAATGCTCAGAGAGGGAATTTCTCCTAATATCCAACCTAAACCTTGGCAGCTTGAGGCCGTCTCCTCTGTGCGATGTCAGACCCCGTTTCTCAGGCACCGCCGGCTCCTTTCCCGCACCCCCGCTCCACGAAGCAGGGAAGATGCAGTTCGTGGTCCCCGGTCGCGGCGGGTGCGCTCCGTGCCGGGACCAGGAGGTGTCACCCACGGCGGGGCAGGGAAGTCACCTCCCGACATCCATTCTGGGGCCTGGCGGGGCGCTCTCGGGGCCGGGACTCCACGGGACCCGTCGGTCTCTGCTGCCGCCTCTCGGTGCCGCCAGGACCGGCGAGCCGGTTCTCCCCCACGACTTCACCGGAGAACGGGCGGGTTCTTCTGCCGCGGGAGTGTCGCCACGGCGGTTTACAAGTGGTTTAGAGGCTGAGAGAATTAGGGTTGCCTCGTGTGGAGAAGAGAAGAGTCCTTCCTCATCATAGCACATTCCAGTGCCTAAAGGGGCTACGAGAGAGCTGGAGAGGGACGTTTTAAAAGGACAAGTAGTGATAGGACAAGGTGGAATGGCCTTAACCTGAAGAAAAGTAGGTTTAGAATGGATGCTAGGAAAATATTGTTTACAGTGAGAGTGATGAGACACTGGAACAGGTTGCCCAGAGAAGCTGTGGATGCCCCATCCCTGGAAGAGTTCAAGGCCAGGTTGGATAGGGCACTGAGCCCCCATGGTCCAGTGGAAGATGTCCCTGCCCAAGGCAAGGGGATTGGAACTAGATGACCTTTAAGGTCCCTTCCAACCCAAACAATTCCATAATTCAGTGAAAGTAAGCACAAGTATTTAGGAATATTTTACTGTAATGGATGAAACACCAAGGGGTCTAGGCAAAGGAAGTCGGAAGGCAGCAGGCATCTCAGGGGTACAGTGCACTGAGCAGAGTGTTCCCAAGTCCCAGATTTTACTGAGAGATGGTGGAAACTTTGCATTGAGACTCAGTGATGGAGGGAATAAAAGAGGTGAACAGACTCTGGTGAAAATCCATTGGTACAGTTTGCAGAGGTGGAAATCAGTGAGTTATACTGAATGGTTCTAAGCCAGCACTGCACTTGCACTGCCAGGTTTTCCTGGGGTTTATCAAAGGTTCCCAGTTTAATGACTGGCAACAAAACTGGCCTGGATCACAAGTGGGAGGTGGGAAGTGCAGTGTGCAAGAAACTCACTGAACCCTCTTATTGGCAGAATGGGAAACAGGCAAATTACTGCCAGAGTCTCAGTAGATTGAAGATATTTTGCTTCTTACCTCTGTATCCTTGATTCCTTGCTACTTCTATTCCCTTGATTCACTTAGTTAATGTTTACTCTTTTGATGTTTATGCCCTTTTAAAATGCACTGACTCAGTGTTTCCAGATGGGGATGTGTGTGGCTTTTCTTAAGAATTTGGGAAAAGCTTTTTCCCCAGCTTCCTGGGGGAAGACAAGCCAGTCAAGCCTGTTTTAAATAGTAATTCCATGAAACCTGGAACACTACTGTGCTTCATAACATCTGTCAGAAAGGTTACAGCTACACAACTCTGAGTCATTTTATGAAAAATGTTATCTTATGCAATTTGGGAAAAGTAGTATGTGGTCATGTAATTAAGGGATTTAAGAGAATGTGTGTGCCTCTGAGCAGAATTATATTGCATTGGTAAATTTAATGTTATCAGTTATTAACCTTAATGGCATGATTTTGCCTCTTTTAAATTGTTATCTGACATAGTTGCAGTGAATTGTGAAATATATTACCTAGCTGTTCCATCTTATGAGTTGCAAAAACAATACAGATTTAGAGAAAATGCAAGCAAATGTTGTATATATATATTCAGTGTAAATATATATCAATATTGCCAGTCTTCTGCATAAATAGCTAGCATTATGCAGATATGTGACCAGATAAAATGCAACTATTTCTTTATTTAACTACCTTTAGCAATTTTTTCTTAATTGATATGAATTAATTGATAAATAAAGAACATTTCTCAATTAATTTCTAAATAATTACTAATATTCATACACATATTCATCTACCACAGCTACAGACAAGTTGAATCAGAATTATATGAAGATATAGAATTCCCTTGCAATAAAATGACATGTACAATATTTCAGTTCACACTCATTTTATTCCCACCATGTCCATTTTAAAATATGATTGTGTCTTGAAGAGTCACTGACAATGTTTTTACTTTGTCCAACTCAGAGGAGAAAACATCTCCCTGTGATCTGTCGTGTATCTTTCATCACTGTTTTCCTGGTTCTCAAAATCCCAGTTCAAATCATCAAGATGTGCTCCCAAGAGACCTTAGAAGTGAGATGACACTCTGTTTTCTTTCTGTTTCTGTTCTCATTTTGACAAAGAAAACAGACTAGGCATGTTCTTCAAGCAAAGCCTTAATCCTGACTACAGTGAAATCAGTTTTGATTCATCTGGAGGTGTTTCTCTCCCTTGACAATATAAAGAACTCTTTCAGATGGCTTTGCTAATGCACTTTGCCTATGGCCTGTTGAAACTTGAAGCACTTTTTCTCCTGTCTAAAACAAGTTCTGGACTGTGCTGTGCTGACTGTAAAAGGTAGAGGTAATGGAGTTTTACATTTTCATTTTCAGTCCAGTCCCAGTGGAGCTGGTTTGTGAGGAGGAGGGGGTTTCTAGAGTATTAGTGACAGATATTTCAGCTTGTATTTGGTCTTAGCTTGTGGGCACTGGCTGAGTTAAGGGGCCTACCTGGTGAAAATCTTTAAACTCCTTTCTGTAAGGGTCTTAGATCTAACTTGCTCCAGGGCTAAGTCTGATGAACACGAACATGATGAACATGCTCTTACATGAAGCTCACTTGGTAAATAAAAAGATAGTTATGTGATCCCAGTCCTAAATATGTCCCCATACCAAACCCAGCAAAACCATGTACTTCTACTCCTGCTGGTAGCCTCAGAGGGGCACAACACTGAATAGGCCACTATTTTTCCTTTTGTTCTTCCACTATAAAAGGGTCTCTGAAGCACCCGATGAGGAGCAGTGGCAGCAGCCCTGTGGCCATCACGTTGCAGTAAGACTGAATTCTCCCAAAGTGATCTCTGGACACGATGATCAAACAGATTTTTCTGTGCAGAAGCATTGGACTCTCCCTTTTCTACACCCTTTGGATGTTGTTTCCAGCTTTTAAAAGGGAAGGGAAAGAAGAGGAGAGGGAAGGCAGCCGAGAACTCTATTCCCCTCCCTTTTCCCCAAAGTCATCTGATTTCCCGAAAATACAACCAGACCGGTGCGCTCCCCACGGCAACTTCAGCCAACAGAATTGTGCAACTCCGTCTGGGAATTCCCCTTCCTGCCGAGAGCTTTCAAAGCCAGCATCTCACGCTAGCGGAAAGGCTGGGAAGCTGCATCCCACAGACAGAGGGTGCTGCGATATTGCGAATTAGAGCTCCCTCCCCCAGACACTTCAGCTTTGGAAGCGTTTGGAGGAGGGTGTGCACAGGAAGAAAAAAAGAGAGAAAAAAGAAGGAAAGAGAGAAGAAAACCAGACGTGGACTATGGAGAGAAGGTAAATATTGCAGGTATCAGGAATGAGAAAGCAGAATATTCCCCAGCATCGTTGTCTGACAGCTAGAAGAGTCAGGACAAGATGTTCCCCAACCCCAGGGTCTTAGCATGATTTTTGAGGTGCTGGGAAGAACGGATTGGGTACCTGTGGAGGATGTGTTCTGTCTTAATTTTCTGTGGACCAGCATGGTGTCTGGATTCTCTGATGGTCATAAGAGGAGAGCATGGGTACTGGTGAGAACCAAGATAGAGATTTTGTCCGTATGGATTGTAGTCTCCCTTCTTGATGCTTGGGCTTGCTCTGTGCAGGAAGGGACAGAGGTATAAACTTGCTTTTCAGGCAAAACCTTGACCTAGTCTCCACAAGTTGGGGTCTTAGGGTCTTTGACCTGCTTAGCAGAAGCACAGGCAATGTTTACCAATCACACTGGTTTTTGTCCCAGATCGTAACTCCAAAGTCCAGCTCCTGAAGGTTTTCAGAAATGAAGAACTGCTTTTTCCAGATGTGGTGAGTTATTAAATATCAAGGTTTATTAGCAATTGTGTTATATAAATCACATGTTTTCCCTGTAATGATGTACTGATTTTCAAATCTGAATGTATCTATAGACCAAGTAGCCTCCAGAACAGGGCAATGAGCAGGAAGAGCACTTACTACCCTTGTGTTCAGCTCCTGCAGCTTTACCAGCTCTTACAGAGATTGAGAGAAGAAAAGAGCACAACTGAGGTTGTACTGCTGTGTGAAAAGCTACAGGAGAAAGACAAGCCCCACACAGCCACAGCACTGGTCATTAAAACTCCAGAGCCAGGAGCTGTGCTGCACGCTATGTGCAGCCAAAGTCTAGCTTGTTCACTGGGAGCTGTGCACCTATGCAGACTGAGAACCCTTCTGCAATGTCATCTTCTCTTCTCTTTTCTCAGGTCCCTTATCCTCTTCTGTCTCCCTGTCTGGGCTGATGCAGCTTCCATGTATGGAGAGATCTTGTCACCCAATTATCCTCAGGGGTATCCCAATGATGCGAATGAATCTTGGGAAATCCAGGTCCCTTCGGGATATGGTATTCACCTTTATTTCACACATTTGGATCTTGAACCATCGCAGGACTGTGAATATGACTTTGTGAAGGTACTGACCATGCCCTTGAGTGAGAAAAAGTCAAGAAGGCAGGTTAGAGCACAGAACAGCAAAGCTGTGTGCAAAGCTCAGGGCTGGAAGAGGAGTTAGGCACAGCCTTCCTATTCAGATCTCCAAGAAGTCCAAATGACTGGGTATATCTCCACTAGCAGTCATGAAATCAATTTGAGTTTGTTTTATAACCACGTGAGCATTGTCTGCCAACTGAGTGTCCCATTTATGCCCCCCATCACAAGTTTCTCCTATATTCTTAGCAAAAACCTTCTTAGCCATCACTGACACCTCCCTATTGCAAGGCATACTCTTAGCCATTGAAGTGTAGGTGAAAAAAGACCATTTTCTTGGGGCAATAGTTTTCTGTGCCTGAAATTATTCAGAATTAATCGATGACTGGACGTAGATGATTTATTACAATCAGAAATTGTTTGGAAAGGATGGAGGTTAAAACCAATCCATCTATGCAGGGATAGTGGCCACTCAGATAAAGAGCTGTGGTCCCTTGCATCACAGTTATTTGTGATCTATGTGCCATGGATTTCTTAAAACTATCTCTGCTCCTCATTGTCCTGCAAGGCACAAAAGATCAAGCACTTCCACAGAAACAGACAGAAACAACACCATCCTATCCTGCCATAGCTCTCTGTGAAATGGGGCAGTAAGGTGAAGTGCAGCACCAGAAGACCTTCGAGGAGGACCAAGGTGGGACTGCAGGATGGGTGTGCTCTGTAATAAATGCGTGTCCTTTTGCAGTCTCAATGAGCCCTAAAGGCTGCTCTGTGGACTGCCAGTGGTTGATTTTGCTGCTTTGAATCACAGTGTTGGTTTTTTTGTACAAGTGGGTCTGAGGAAAGGATGTTAACAGCAAACTGTCTGGATTAATTTGTATCTGAGAAATTAAGCAAGTCCGTAGGAGGGAGCATTCCTCAAGTGTCTTATGAATCTCATGTAACTGGTTGTCCAGGAGCTCCATTCAGCTGCACCTTAGCATCTGTAAGCTGAAAGACTCAAGTGTTTGGTAATTCCACATGTTGAAGAAACGAGATGAGTTGACTTTGAATTCTTCTACAGATCATGTCTCGTGGCTATGTTGAAGGCGTGCTTTGTGGGCAGAAGAAACCTCGTGCCCCTGGCTCCTGGACTGTGGAGGAATTTCTTGTCCCTTACAACACCCTCACTATGACCTTCCAATCAGACTTTTCCAATGAGGAGCGTTTCACTGGTTTTGCAGCCTACTATGTTGCCGTGGGTAAGGTTAATCTGAATCTCTGTAGTGTCCAGACCGGGAAGAAAGCTGACAGAAGGGTTTTCCTTACAGAAATGCCTGATTTAAAGAGATCCTAGCAGATAAAACTGCATTCCAGTATGGACAGTATAAATATTGTCTTAAAGATACCTTTTCCTTGTTGTCCACTAGTGTTTGCTTCGCTTTCCCCTGCCCTCAGGGCCCTCTCCTAATTTTGGCTGATTCATCTTCTCACACTTGCAGACATGGATGAGTGCACGGACTTTGTGGATGAACCTTGCAGTCATTACTGTAATAATTATATTGGAGGTTACTTCTGTAGCTGCCCACCGGATTACTTCCTCTATGAAGATAACAAAACTTGTGGAGGTAAGAAATATGTGTGAGCTGTGGTCAATAGCAAGAGTTAATTTAGGCTAAGTGAGATATTATACTTGGAAGACTTTATCAACATTCTCGGCCATTTTTAACAAGTGTATTTTGGGGGGAAAAAAACCCCATCCCCGTACTGAACTGCAGTAGTCTGTGATATGGGGTACTTCTATTAACATATACTTGACAATTTTATTTTTCTTTTTGTGTTAAGAGAATTAAGAAACCACTAAATGACATTCTTTAAAGACTGTGATGGAGATCCTTCTCAACATACTGTTATCTGTGAATCTTGAAATCTCTGACAAAACAGGGCAGTTCCATAAAGACACAAAAATGGCCAAGGGCCTGCTTGGCTTGAATCAAAAAGTTGCAAGGTTACAAACAGTGCCTGTTGAAAGGAGCATAATATGAGGACCTGAGCATGAGGAAAGGGAGCCTAAATTGCAGATGGAGGGTAAAAAGATGTTAAAGTCTCTGGCTAATTGGATAGAGAGTGGCCCTGGCTTCAGTTTCTTGGAAAGATGCAATGCTGTGACACGGTTATTGCAAATAGCTGGGCAGACTGGAGATGGAGTAGAAGCGGCAGAGCTTGTCAGATGCACACATGAACCATTTCCTTTCTTAATCCTAGTGAACTGCAGTGGAAATATCTTCACTGAGCCAACAGGGGAGATTGCCAGCCCCAACTATCCCAACCAGTACCCAGAGAACTCTCAGTGTGACTACAGAGTGACTCTGAGCCCAGGCTACTTCGTGGTGCTGACCATACATAGCGGGGACTTCGACGTTGAACCAGCCGACTCAAACGGGACCTGCCACGACAGACTAACAGTAGGTGTGCAGCCCAGGGTGCTCTGAATGTCCCACCAAATTCCTCACATTCTGAAGACTCTGGGACTGCTTAACTTTATTTTCTATTTTGTTGCCTTTTGGAGTTTGTGGGAATGCATTTGAATATGTATATATTAAGTGTGTATTTTAATATCTCTCGCAATACATTTGGTATTTCTCATTTATTCTTTTTTGTTATTTTCCCAGATTGTCTCTGGAAAGCAGCATTTTGGTCCCTATTGTGGCAGCCAATTCCCAGGTCCTCCTGAAATCAAAACTAGAAACAACACTCTTGACATAATCTTCCAGACAGACCACAGCACGCAACACAAAGGCTGGAAAATACGCTACTATGGAGATCGTGAGTAAACATTTGGGAATGTGTTCTCTCTGCTGCTGAGTTAGGGACAGGGTTTGTCCCAGGTCACATTCATGGCACAACAGCATGCTAACATGCTCACAGCTGCTGGTATTGAGCAAAGAGAGGATGCCTGCTTACAAGGGGAAAAAATCACTGGGGAGAAGTAAGTTGGGATTTGGAAGGAGAGTAAATCTTGAACCAGCTAATCACTGATTTCCACCTATCTTTTCAAAGCGGTAACCTGTCCCGCAAGTGTCATCCCCAACTCTGTTCTTGACCCAAAGAAGGACAAGTATATCTTAAAGGACATTGTGAATGTCACCTGTGTGGAAGGCTATGAAATTGTGACGGTAAGTTAAATAAAAAATCACATGTCCCCTCTGGCCCACTCAGCAACATCTTGAGGCCATTCCCATCAGGTGTCCTGAGTACCTTTGGGGACAACAGAGCAGTATAAGAGGAAACCTCTTCCAGCCACTGCAGTATTTTGAGGTCCCTCCACTGGAGCACCTGTAACAGATGTATTTCATGTCCAGAGACTTATATGGATAATGTGTTCTTTTTCCTAGCAACGAGATAGCATGATGAGTTTTCTCTCTGGCTGTCAGGAAAATGGTGAATGGAGCAACTCCCATTTGAGCTGTGTTCGTAAGTCATCCATGTCTGTATTGTGGGAAGGGAACTGGAATGGAGTGTTTAGGCTCTAGATCCACTATATCCCCTGATTTGGAGAATGCTGAAAGACTGGGATGTGAGCATGTTGAAAGAACCGAGAAAGTGAGCCCGCATGACTGCACAGGGATCAGAGAAGCTGTGTGGTTCCTTGTCATACAGAAAAATCATATTGTTGAGTGAGGGTGCCCCTTGGATTATATTTAGTCCTTTTTGATTCTTCTCTACAGCTGTGAACTGTGGTGATCCCCCTCCTGTTGACAATGCCCAAGCCTCATATGTCTCCGAACTCCACGAGCCACTGTACACAGCTGCTGTCCGGTACCAGTGTGAGGCACCCTACTACACCCTAGAAAACAATCGAGATGGTGAGCATTGCCCCTGCTACACAATCATATTCCTTTGGTTAAAGGCCTAAGAAATAGATCTGGCACCATCAGGGGGCTGGGATTTTATCCCATCAGGTCAAGACTGGTGTGGAGTTGCAGGCAGCAGTTTTGTGTTGCCTCTGTGTTTAATACACTCTAACAATGCCTGTACTTGGACTGTTGACCTTAAATGCATTTGCAAGTCCTCTCTCCATTTACCTTGTGAGTGCACCAATGGAGATTTTTGTCTCACGTAGCAAAGAGCTCTGGTGGAAAAGTAAAGGACTCAAGAAATTTGTTAGATGAGGTTTCTCTGAAAAAGGAGTAGAGGCACCCTGGTAGTGAGATAACAGCAATGTTTACCAAGCTGCGCTTGCTTTGGAAATGAGAAGGTTGATATATCATATGCAGTAATGCTACTTGCCCTGTGTTCATCTTGACTGTATCCTTATGGAACTCTTCTTTCCCTGTGTTTTCCAAGTGGTGTATCAGTGCTCAGCCAGTGGAGAATGGGTCAATGAAGAGATGGGAACAAAGCTACCAAAATGTGTCCCAGGTACTACCCAAATCAGTGTGTATGTACATGCAGCATATGAAGAACACTGCTTCTTTCATCTCTGTTTTTTTCACCCCCTTAACTTCCAGCTGATAGAGAGAATTTTAAAACCTGTATATTCTGCACACTGTTCAGTTTATCCTCTTAAAGGAGGCAACATGACCTGGCCTAGTTGCACATGATGCCTGTTCACCACTTCAAACCCCCAGATTCTCATTGGCAAAGTATAAGATCCATGTGGAGGAAATCAACTCTCTTAAAGGGCCGTCTCAGATGGTGACTTGGACTATACAAGTACACAGTGAAAAAGGCAAATTGTAAGATAAAGCTCAGGGAATTTACTACCCCAGAGGAGGCTACAAATAATATGAAGCCAGACTCTTTTCAGTGGGACACAGCAATAAAAGGCAATGACAGGCTCAAGTTGTGACAAAGGAAATTCTGATTGTGTTTAAGGAAAAATGCTCCCCCAAAGCACTGGAGCTGCTGTCCAGAGAGGCTGGCTAATCACCACCCTGGGACACGAGCAGAAATTACCTGTCAAAGTCCCTGAGTAACCTGGCTTTGGAGTTAGGAGGGCAGGGGGGAGGGCAGTTAGGGAGGAACAGGTTGAACTAGAGGCACTGAGAGGTATCTTCGAGCCTAAATCTTCCTATGAATATGTGAAATTCTTTAACAAATTCTGCTTCATGCAAATAGGAAGCTACCTGCTGGCCATAGTTCCTTAATCTCCGATTATCTGACTAAGGATTCAATGTAAACAAGACAATGTGGTAAAAGCTCAATTTCCTAGCTATGTCAGAGTGACCAACCTTATTTATGTCCTTAGCATTAACATTCTGCAAAATGTTACTGAACATTTTGCAGAACATCACTGAACAAAAAACATGGAGCATCTCTGCACCCATAAGACCCACAGATAAGATTCTCCCCTGCTTAAGATTTTACGTACTTATAGAATGGAGAGGAAAAATGGAAAAACATCAGTGACAAACCTGAACTCTTAACCTGAGACTATCTGGAGTTCCCAAAAAAAAAAAAAAAAAAAATTAAAGAGCAGTGTCATATTTCTAAGAACTCAAACATGTATTTTTTCAAAGACAATCCCTTCATCTAAAAAGCATAATTCAGCAAAGTAAAAATACCAACTAGAAGGCAATTAAATTGTGAGCTTTGACATACCTAACACTGTTGGGGTGACAACTGCTTTCCAGAAAACTGAATTTGAGACTGAGCATTTTTTGGTCTAAATTGAGTGTTGATAGTAGTTTTGCTAGAATTTTCTTTGATTTCTCTGTAAATGCTAATTGCAAACTCTGAGGCATAGAATATAAACATTCATTACTCAGAATCAAAAATTATTAAGAGGGCACAGGAAGGAGGGGACTATGGACTTTTTAGGAGTACCAAAGAATCCCCTGTTTGTAACTGCTAATACTCTCATCTGGTTCCTCTTTTTTTCTCTTCTTTCTAGTCTGTGGGGTGCCTAGTAATCCCATCCAAGACAAAGGAAGGATATTTGGAGGCACCCGTGCAGAAAAGGGCAACTTTCCCTGGCAGGTATATTTCAATGACCCCAGAGCAAGTGGTGTGCTCATCTCTGACAGATGGGTGATGACTGCAGCCCACGTGCTGGACGGACATGAAAAGCCCACCATGTATGCTGGGGTAATTGATGTTCGTAGAGAATCTCTGAAATGGGAAGCCACAAAGCTGATCCCAGAAGCTTCATTCATCCATCCTGGTTGGAAGCAGGAGTTCACAGACACCAGGATAGATTTTGATAATGATATTGCGCTACTGAAGCTGAGGGATCCTGTGAAGATGGGTCCAAACATCTCACCCATCTGTCTTCCTGGTAAATCACCTGAATATGAGCTGGAAGAAGGGACTCTGGGCTACATTGCTGGATGGGGCCGGAGAGAGAGAGGAAGGCTACCTGGTGATCTTTGGAAGGTCCAGATTCCTGTGGTGAACATGGACAAGTGCCGATCTGTGAAACCTGAGGGCTTTGACGACTCCATTGTTTACATATTCACCGACAATATGATCTGTGCTGGTGGGGGCAAGGACAGCTGCCAGGGGGACAGTGGTGGAGCCTATGCCATCCAGGATCCCCTGAACACCACCCGGTACTATGTCGCGGGGCTGATCTCCTGGGGGCCAAAATGTGGTACCTTTGGTCTTTACACCAAGGTGGTGCGTTACTTGGACTGGATCAGGGAGACCATGAGTGAGCATGAGGATGAGGAAGCTTGGCAGAAATAGCTGTTTCTCCTTTCAGCACAGTCACCCTTTCTAAATGTAGTAGCTACATCTTTGGGCTGGCTGTGACCCTGATCACTCTGTGCATATAGTGGGCAATATATAACACAATGTAACTCATCATGTCTATGCTGAGTGGAGAGTCAGGAGTATGGATCTGTTTCTCCTACTGTCATCATGTCTGGGAAGGGAAATTCCCTTCCACTTACAGTAGCGTAAAAAGAAGACATTATTCTGAATAAAGAGATTCCTTCTGCTTCCTTTCATTTTTTTCTATCCTATTTTTTCCCATTTGGAGAAGACCTAGCCATGACCCATTGAAAGGTGACAGGGAGGTTTCAATGAGGACAAAAGAGAAGAATTGTTGGCTCCCAGGGAAGGTTCAGAGCCTGGTGTCTGATTTATGTATTTCCTGTACTGTTCAGAATATCTAACAGCATTAAAGAATGCCCAAACTGCCTTTTGTGCAATGTGCTATTGTGCCTGTGTTGCCTTTCTTCTTCTCAGTCTAGACCTAGCTTTCCTTGAAACTCCCTAAATCAAGTGTCTAGTCATATTCTGACCCACTATGCTGCCAGCTTCCATCAAGCTGTAACTTGTAGTTACTCTCCTCTCTCTACCTAAGAGTCTTTATAAAGTTCTTCTGAGATGGTTCCATCTCACTGATAGACCATTACGAGCAATGAGGATTTTGGATTTCTGAGTTAAGCTGAACAGAACAGACATCTTCAAAACCATTTCATTCACCTGTCCTCAGGCTTTATTTTTTTTTTTTTTCAAATTTTATTGAGTTAGATAAGAAATAAAGTTTGATCTTTCTTCCAAAACACTACATTCTCTCGATTTATGGAAGGAATATTACCTGACATATGTTAGGGATATTTTCTGCTCCAGAAGATTCTGTATCACTCACAGACATCCTTCAACTGAGATGATCAGGGAACTGGTACTGATGGCATACACTGAAAGACTGAGTTTGTTCAGGTTGAAAAGGAGGAAGCTATAAGAGAGGGATCTAACTGCAGTATTCAGACACCTAAATTTCCAGTTGGGCTTTTTCCTAGGATGTGGGTCAGCACTGAAACAAGTGCCACAACAGACTGGGGGATCTTTGTCCCTAGATCTCTTGATAACTTGTCCAGGCAAGGCCCTGAAGCTCTGAAGTTAGTCTGTCAGCAGAGGATTGGACAGAGTCATCTTCAGCCTAAGTTTTTCTGAGAATTAAGGAAATGGTGAGGAGGATGTGCACAGCCATTGGGAGATTTCATATGGAATCCTGCACTCAGCTCAAGCACCTTCAGTTTATGTAACAAGCAAAACATTATTGGATTGTTGGACTAATAACCAAGGATCTTATCTTGTTTCTCTCAGTTACTGATAAGAACACAGTAGGTTATTTTGCAGTAGAAAAATTAGTCAAGAAGACAACTCCAGAGAATGCCCACAACACAAGAGAGGTCACCTTTTCTCTGAGTCAGCATCGTTTTTCAGCTGCTGTCCTGCACTTAAAGCTTTATTTCATACAGTAAAAAAAAATCCATCCTCAAATTCTCATCAGTAAAAGTTTCTGGACTCTTTTCTCCATGAGATTGGTTGTTGTTTTCCCTGTTTTTGGAATGTGGCATCACACAGGCAAGTTATTTTTGCCTCTCTTGAAGCCACCTGGGGTTTCAGACTGGGTAATCTAATGGTAGTTTTGGCACAGATGAGCAGCTGCCACAGGCCATTGCAGAACTGGCAACACTTTAGTGGTAGGTAAAGCAATCCCTATATAAAGTCCATAAGTTACTTTCAGTGGTGGGGAATACTAAGTTGTTGTTAAAAACAGACAGAAAACCATAAAACACCTGGTTTATCCAGCAAGAATTTTAATATTCATAGAATCTCACTGATGCCAATGGGCTTATGCACACTGTAGTCATCAGAAACCACCCAATCCTTCAAGGAAGTCTCCTTCCCTGCAACGTTCTCATAAAACAGAGCACAAAAGTAGACTGCAGTAGTCTCATGATATCATCAGCATTTCAAACAATAACATGTTTGCTATAATGAGATTTCCTGATAATATTATGGCTTCATCCAGTAATAAGATTTGGAAGAACCAGAACATCCACACAGGCATCCCACAAGCTGCCAAAGGTACAATCAAACAGCATGGTGGCTTTCAGAAGTGCTCATGATGAAGGTTACATGCTTTGTGTGTTTGAAAAGCCTTAGGCGCATCATCAAAAGCTTTGGATATGATTTGCTGTGTCTGGAAACTGATATGCTACCCATGATGCTTCAGTTAGGAGCACAGCAATATCTAGAGCCCATCCTCCTTTATTATCCCATTGATCCAGTCCACATAGCTGAGGATCTTGGTGTAGAAGCCATAGCCTGTGGCACAGCCAATTCCCCAAGAAACAATACCAGTAGCCACCCAGCGATCACTTTCCCTGTCTAACACCGTGAAGACGCTCCCACTATCCCCCTGGCAGGTGTCCTGCTTGCCTTCGAGGAAGCCAGCACAGAACATGTTCTCAGAGAAAACCATAGGGATACCTTTCTTTTTACTGTCCAGCCAACTCTGACACTTCTCTCGAGCAACTGCTGGTAGGCTCACGTACTTCAAATGGTTTGAGATGCGGTTTTTATCCACACCAAAGCCACTCACATAGCCCATGTGCCCATGGGTGTAGAACGAAGTGTTAGTGGTATCTGGGAGACAGATGGGCAGTAGTGTAGGGCCCAGGGTTACTGGGTTTTTCAGCTCCAGCAGGGCTATGTCCCCGTTGAAGTTGTGCTCATCTTTAGGGCTGTAATCTGGATGGATAAAGATCCTACGTACAGGGTGGTTACCCATCTTGTGGAGCTCGTCTACATCATTGTGGCCGAGGAAAATATCAGCCTCCTCTGCCAGCTGCTCCAGGCTCACATTGTTCCGTACTCCTCCTTTGGGGAAGATGGTGTGGGCAGCAGTCAGGATCCAGCGGTCACCCAGGAGTGCACCACCCCCGCGTCCATTGATGCCAGTCAGAGCCTGCCAAGGAAAATTGCCTCTGCCTGCTGATTTGCCACCCAAGATCCGCTGGACTTCAGTAACGGGATGGACTGGCTTCCCACACACTGTGGAGAAATACAAGAATATGACACCCTCTGTTGTCCTGGCTTTTCTCACTCTCTCCTTACCGTCACTGTTTGATTTCACATTATTTTGGCTTCCTGGATAGTCTTCCCTGTTGTCCCTCACTGATACATTATCCTCACTGCCTCTCTGCATGTAGTCCCACTTTTGTACTGATTGTAACCATGAGTCAGAAAACACCAGACAAAGTCAGAGCTTTTACTGACCTGGCAAGCAGGATGGAATTCTCTTCTGGCCACCTTGATCCAGCCAGGTTCCCTCAGGAGAACAGGTGAATCTGTCTGTAGGATGAGAGGGAAGGGAATGAGACTCAAGCCTTTTGGCATGGGGTGGGAAAATAGAACAGAACAGAACAGACTAGAATAGACTAGACTAGAATAGAACAGAACAGAATAGAATAGAATCTTTTCAAGACGTTCCTCAGCCCTTCCATCCCAAAGCACCCTTTCCTGGGAAAAGCTGCCTGTGGTACAGTATGGAATGTTTCCATCTGTGCATCTTGAAGCACCTTAGTTCCAGGGGAACAGTAAAGCTCAGGCACTGCTTCTGTAGAAGAAAAGCCTGAAGGGCTGTCTGAATGAAGTCTTAACTTCACTGAGTCCACAAGTGTACAGAGCACTGTTTGACTTTATTAAGCACAAAGAAGGGAGAGAAATAGTAAAATCATGGATTTTACATTCTAGCTTCTGGTGGAGGTACTTTGCAGAAAGTAGGACAAGGTGGTTTGTTCCAGAAATGGGAACCAGATGAGTCTGTTACTGTACATGCTCAGTATCTATTTCTAAGCTTAAGCTGCAGGTCAACTAAACTCACATGTTACCTCTCAACAAAAACTCCACTACCTCCAACACTCTTACTTTTCTTAGCAAGTTTGTGCTGGTGACTAAAAATAATTTTTTTACCATTTGTCTTAGCACTGAAGTAAATGTTTATTTAAAAGTGTTTGCTGTTCGCTTTCACAATTGACTAAATTATGATGACTCACCACCACAATTTGCTTGGTGCTGATATTTACTCGCTCCTGATTTTTCTTCTCTGATGAGACTGAGCTCTGATTCTATACGAAGGAGCTAAGCTCAGATGGGAGAATAATCAAATCGAATAATAATACCAACTTAAAGAACTCCTTAGCTTGCTCCTGACGTCAGCAGTAACGTGCCACCTCTCTCTGGCAAGCAGCACAATGGTGTGTCCATGCTGGCAACTGTATTCAGAAAGTGAAACTGATTCAGCTTAATTTTTTTTTTTTTTTTTGGGTGGACGCCAAATGAGCAACCAAGGCAAGGAAATCATTAACTCCTTGTGCTGTTCTTGGAATCAAAGGTCCTGGGTCATCAAGTAAAGTCTCAGATGTAAAAAGAAGGCATGTGAAAGGTTTTGAATGATAACTTAATTTTTCTGACCTGCTGCATTAAAATAGATTTTTCTGCAAGTATGTTATTTAGCTCTTAGATATCTCTGCAGCTGAACAATATTCCAAAGAGCTAAGCAGTGTTACAGTGGAGTGGAGTGTGTGTTTATTTATTTGCATCTGTAGCAACTTGGACAACGCAGGGAGTTTTTTGAATTTTGGTGATTCCCAGACACCATGCCTCAAATTTAAGTGAAAGAATGAAATTCACCAGAAAAGAATAAACCATGACTTCAGCTGAGAGAATAAGACCTCCTGCAAAAGTTAAGGGGAGCATGGAAGAGGCATGTGATGGGCTCTGGGAATTAAGCAGGGTGGGAATAGACTGAGATAACAAGACTCCAGTGATACGCTGCAGGGTCAAGGAAGACTGGAGAGTCTGCAAAGGAGAAAAGCATGAGCCCTAAGCCTGGGAAGAAGAGACAATCCTAACTGGGCTTTCCAGGCACAACATGAGAGGGTTTTCCAGTCACAGGTTTTGGTGTCTGTGTGGGATTAAGACTCACCACCACCCGTTCCAGTGACGATGTGGTAATAGGGCTCGTTGCACTGGTATAAGATCACTGACAGATACTCGTTGTTTGCAGATTCGTTAACGTAGCTGAATACACCATTGGTCAGGTTTTTAGGGCTGCCACAGTTCACAACTACAACAAAGGAGAAAAAGAAGACCTGAATCAAAGACAGATGGCCTGCAAGTCTGGGCACTGGGGCCATGATGTGAAGGACCAGTTAAGACAGTGGGCAGAGAGGGGTTGTTCCAAAATGGATCCCATACTAGGATCTTTTGCTTTTAGATGTTGCAACATCAAAGCAACTTTTGAATGATATTTTATGCATTTCTGTAAGGGAGGAAAAGCACTTGAATTTTGGCAAGCGGAAGAATGTAAGTTAACAGTGGACCTCCTTAGGTCCTTCCAGCCAGCATATCCATGAGGTTATGGCACGGACAAACTGAGTCAGAGAGGCTGAACTCCCCCTGTTCCTGGCGGAGGAAAGCCACAGCAGGGGATGTTATCCCTGTTCTCAGATCACTCACTTTCACAGTGGGGCATGGGTTGATGCCATGTGCCATCAGCCTGGCAGACAGCTGTGAAGGATGGCAGCTTTCGGTTGCCCTACGTGGGAGAGAAAAACATCTATTAGTTGTACAGAGCCTTTCATTCCCTTCCCCACATTAAAATATTATTCTATCTGCCCATCTTTTCACTTCTGTCGAATATTTGTCCCTTTGCAGTCTGTTTCAGTTGCTGTCTCCTCCTGCTTTCCCTCTATCCTGTATTTGCCACAGGCTACACATTGTTCATAGTAGGCCAAGATACCAGCAGCCAGCAACTATAAAACCATGAAAAGTCAGAGATGCTACCCAGCCCTGGCAATAGAATGGCAAGGGAGGCAAGAAACATCTGCTTCGAGTCTGATTTCCTGTCCTTCTAAAGAAGCATTCTTGTTTACCAATGTTTCCTCTGTCTCTCATCTTCTACCAGGGCTTCACGAAAGAGTAACTGCGTAAGGAAGAGAGCTAGGAAAGTGAAACCACTGGAAGAAAGCTGAGAGAAGTGAAGAAGAAACAGAAATTACAAGAGGTTGCTGTGAATGAAATCTCCAAAGGAAGTTTTACCGAAAGGTGAAAGATACAACCTGGACAGAATAAGGCTGAAGGGAATGGAGAAAGGGTCTCACCTCCATCAGGTTATACCCAGTTTTGCAGCTGACAACAAAGTAGTCCTGAAATTGATACACAGGCTGCAGGTCTCTGATGATGGTAAACTGATCCCGTGGGACAGGCTGTGGGCACCGTATTTCTGTTAGAGAGTGGGAGAGATTAATTTGGGATTAGCAAACAGTGTCATTAGGCTGCAGTAGCCTCTGGGGGAGAAATCTCTTACTCTCCGAGGTATAGTGGATCTTCCAGCCACGGCTTAACCCCGACTCATCCGTGAGGAAGAGTATGTCCACCTCATTGCTGTTGGTTTCAATTATGCCAGGTGATTCCCTGCCACAGAATTCACCAATCTCTCTTCCTCGTGCTTGGATCTGATGAGGAAAACGTATCACAGAGACAGAAACACATGTGCCTCTCTGCCTCAGTATTTCAATCCAGACCAAGTTTACCAAAGTGCCTATGATGGTGAATAGGGCTGGTTATCTGACCCATCTTTGCTGATGCCTGCACTGACAGATGAGAACAGACCGACCTACCACAAGCTCTGCTTCTCTCTTATAATGGGAATCAGAGCTATCAATGCCTTCAAATCCTAAGATTAAACTAAAGGGAAATTAAACTGGAAGAAAGACAGGGTTTCTTTCTCTGCTCACAGAGGCCTGTGACCCAGAGCCTCTGACCCCAGGACGATGCACTGAGGGAGGGACAGGGGCTCAGTCCTTCATGCTGGGGCATTCCACTTGTACTAATCCAGTATTTCTCATCTGAATAGTGGGGATCCCACAATTCCTGTCCAGGTCTGGCAGCAGGGTTGGGAGGAGAGTTTGCTAATCTCCAGTACCTTGAGTTGGTCATAAGGACAGTGGACTTGCTGGTGATCATCAATCTCAAAGGGTTCCAAGAACTTGAGGGTGATAGACAGGCCCTTTTGCAGACGGATGCTGTAGTTACACCGAAGGTCTTCGGGGTAGGGCTGGGGGTACTCTGGGCTGCTCAGGTACCCAGACGCCTCTGTGAACAACTCACTGCTGCACTCCACTGGTGAAGAGGAAGAAAGTAGAAGTCACATCGTGGGGCTGTGCTTTCTGCAGCCGAGTCATCTGCTTCCTAAATCACTTCTCCCACCCTTCCTGGGCGAAGGGCTCCTTCTCTAGAATCCTCTGATCTTTTAAAACTTCTATTTACCTTTGCAGGAGTGGTGGTCACTCTGAAGCTGGTAGCCAATCCGGCAAGAACAGAAATAGCCACCCACATAGTTGTGACAGAAGTGCTGGCAGTGAGGCTCTCCATCATCCTCGGCAGCATTGTTAGGGTCACATTCATCCAGATCTGAAGACACAGGAAATGCAGGCACAAGGGGAGGAGAATATTAAAACTCTCTGCTCTGCACTGAAAGTAGTTAGAGATCTATATCCCTGCTTAAAGCTTCTCTTTATCTGCCTGGCAAGGCAGAAAATTGGTTGGAGCCACACAGGCTTTTCCTTCTGCATGCTGAGGGTATTTCCTACTCACCCACAGCTTTGTAATATGCCAGGAAGCCCCTGTAGGGGATCACTGTGCCATTGTCTTCATTGGAGAAATCGGAATGAAAGTCTAGATGCATCTTGTTCCCCTTAGATACAAACTCTTTTCTTCGCGGGTGATTGCCTGTGGTTGACCCAAGCCGGCCACAATATCGGCCCAAATCCTTCTTGTCTGCTTTGATCTGTCAAAGTTAAGGGGAAATCAGTGTAGCCTCACAAGACTGAGTCTGCTCCATGCAGTGATATTACCCAACCATGAGCTGTCAGTGCTTGCTCCACCCATTTCTGTCTTTAACTCCTTCCCTTTCCTTTGTGGGAAGCATCAGAGGAGGCCTGGTGAATGAAGAGCCATCACATGTGGTGGCCACTGGATTCCCATCTCAAGGCACTCCTTGGCTCAGGTATCTATGCACATACCTTAACATAGTCATAGAAGCAGGACTTAGATGGCTCCAGGTCAAAATATTTGAAGGTGAGCTTCACCACATAGCCCTTTGGGACCTGGATATCCCAGCTGCTGATGTTATTGTTGGGATATGGCTTGGGATAACCAGGGGATCTGATCTCCCCAAAAAGGGGAGATCCTCTTGGGACTGGACTGGAACTGATCACTCCAAAAAAGAGGAAGGTCCATGGGAGACAAAGAACATGCCTGTGAAGATGACAAATAAACGATGGCATTGCACAAAATTAGGTCAAAATCAGGGGACACTTCACAACTGACTTGGGCATTGACTGTCTAAAGGAATGCAAACACAGGAGGCCTAGTTGCAGGACCAACTCCTGGCTTGGGTCACTCAGAAACAAGGAGAGCAGCTTAAATGAAGACACCAGCACTAACAAGATTCCCGCAAGGCACTGTGACCAAGCCAGAGAAATTCATCAACCCAGGAAGTAGTGTGAAGAAACATGGGTGAATTCCCTGAGTAAGGTCTGCATGTTCCCAGAAGATGTAGTGCTGATTCTTAAAGAACCAGGAGAAGTCTGGTCCCCCTTGGCCCTGGGCCAGCCGGTCATTTCGGGTTATTGCTAGTTTAGGATCCTTGGCGAGGATCTGAAGATCTCAAGCTCAGTTTGTTGTGGAGTAATCCTGATAGTGTCTCCTGGGCAGCTCTCTACCCAGTCATGCCTCCATCTCTGCCCTCAGAAAGCTGGCACTCACGTTTTTTTCCCCTCATTCTGCACTTTTCCCCTCTTGCCCTCTTTGTTCCTCTGAAACAAGCTCACTGTCCGGATCTCAGGCAAACATCACCCAGGAGGACCCTTCTAGGAGCTAGTAACGATTTAACAGAGGGACGGCGAGCAGCACCTGAGTCCCGTTGACCTCTTCTACTCCCTGGAAGGGTCCAGATCCCCGGACCGCCCCCCGCACGGCTGTGCCGGCGCGTCCCCTTCCCCAGAGTCCCGACTCACATCTCCGTGCGCTCGTCCCTCTCCGGCGGAGCTCGGAGCAGCGGCCAGCGGGGAGCCGGGGGCGGGCGGGACGGGGGGAGGAGGAGGCGGAGGAGGCGGAGGCAGCGAGGGAGGCAGGAGCGGGGAATAGAAAGCCCGACTGCGAACAGCCTGGCACCGGACCAGGTCCCGGCGCCGCCGCCTGCTGCCCTCTGCTGCCGAGCGCGGCGGCCCCGGTGCGCGAACACGGACCCGGGGCTGCCCCGGGGCTGCCCCGGCCTGGCCACGCAGAGCCGAGCTACCGCCTCTGGCCCAGGAGACAGGAAAACGATTGCCAGAGACCCCTCCGAGGGCTTGGTCTGCGATCCAGAAGCTGCTCCGAGTTTGTTCCCCCCGAAAATGTCCTCCTAGGAAGTCCCCCCAAGTCCTTCTGGGCTGTTTTCTGCTATAGGAAGATCAGAAATTTTATAGTCCTCAGGAATTAATTTAAACTTCAATCAAGTTGTCAAAAAAGATAAGTTTTTCTCAATTCTGACCTGCTGAAGAGCACTTCTGAGATTTTTTTTTTTGGGGGGGAGGCGGGTGGGAACTGGGATCGTCTTCAAGGAAAGCAAGAAACCTCAGGCACTTGAGTTAAAGCAATATTAAGAAAAATGAAAAAGTCTACAGAATTAAAAGCGTTCTGAGAACAAATCCTTTTTCAAGGACCCTTCTTGATGCTTCTTCTGCAAGCATTTTTAGGAGAAACAAGAAAGATAGATAAGGCCCTCTATTTAATGGGGAAATGAGAAAACATAGCAACTTAAAAGCCCCTTTCAGGCATTTAACAACATTGTGCCCAAGACATATATTGTGTGTCCCCAGCTTTATGAAGTTTAAAATTTCTTGGCTTTCAGGCTCTGGTGTAAGAGATAAAACACTGTTTTAGTAGTTTTCCTTAGAATTATGAGTGGCTCCAGAGAGGGTAGGAAGTGTCTTGCATTGAAATCACAGGAGGTAATTCACAGCTACAAAAACATGTTGAACGAAGATGAAAATAGTGTTAAACTGAATGAAGAAGATGTCTTTGGAAGAGTACTAGAGAACCTGCTCATCAAACATCTTTGAATTATTATCTGAAAAAGATCAGATAAACATATAATTAATGCCACTGTAATAACACCATATGACCCCACATATCAGATTTAAAATTAAGCAGGGGTCATTATCCCAGTATTTCCTGATGCCCAAGTATGTCCTCCACATGATGAAGACACCAGGGCAGGCTCACTACTGTGCTGTGCCATGCCACAGTGGTTTTCTTCTCAGAAACCACACCTGGAAAGTAGCTGGGGAGTACTGGAAACTACTCTTGGAGAGATCTGTTATGAGCAGGTTACTGGTGGGAAGAGTGTTCCCTGGCAAAGCATGGGTAGACAGAAGCCCCTGGGGATCATTTGTGGAAGGAAGTGGATAATGTCACTGTGTCCTTGACAAGCAGTCTTGTGTCCTGGGGGCATTTATTGAGAGTGTCCCATGATACTTTCAAAACACATCTCCTGCGTCTTCCTTTCCTTCTCCTGCCCCAATAACATCATCTGGGATAACAGGAGAACACTCCAGCTGGTAAAGCAGGGGTGGCTAGCTGGGGATATGCCTAACCCAAACAGTCCACCTCTAACACATATCCCACAGACCTGCCTGATTTGGACAACACAGCTACAACACAGGGCTCCCACTGGTGGTGTTCCCCTTCACATGCTTTGTGCAACCCTCTTCTTCATGTTAGACTGGAGCCAGGAAACACCGTGGTACCAGTTTTTCCTTGGAAGGATGTATGTGCCCATCTTTTCTTAGCAGCAGAATTCCCATAGGACCACGGAACATATGTAGGAACACATTGCCAAAACTATCACCTGTTTGCTGCCTGCTTGACTCAGCTGTGTTACAAGTGGTCTGGACAATAAATCCAGACAATATCAGAGCAAAATAAAGAAACTGTAGATGTTCAGCACAGTCAAAGATGCCAACATCCTCTCATGGAGTGAGATGCCTGCTGAACACACTGAACACACTGTGTGTGTTGCAGGAAGTCATTGGAAAGAAATCTGCTCTACAACCTCAGAAACCATGAAATTATCCTCTGACATGTGGACCAGACCCTGTCATCCACAGAGAAGATGGAGTTGGATATTTTATCCTCAAACCTGAAGCAAGGAGGTCAGAGAAGAATCTCTGTTTGGCCTCCTACAGCTACACCACCTACCCTACAGTACACCAGGGCTGCAGACCGAGGCTCACCTGTCAACACTGAACTGCTTTCCCAGGGCACTCTACCTTCAACCCCCTTGGTTTGACTACCCAAAGTACCCAAAGGCTTGGTCTGAGCCTTCTGGGGACACTCTGTCATTGGGCTTGGCCTTCACACCGTCAGGCCTGTGCTATCCAATGGCTCATTACCCTTACAGACAAATCCGCTTTGGCTGATTGGGAGAGGAAGGCCTAGACCATAAGAAGCTTCAGAACTCTAAGAGAAGGTCTTTCCCTTGGTAAGAGATGGTGAGCAGCAGCAGGAGCATCTTGGTAATCTGTTTCTGTGTCTTCTAAATCAAGGAATAAAGCCAGGTGTAATACCCTGAGGGGTACACAGTTCTGCAGCACTAGCCACTCACCAATATCACACCTGCTCCCACTTGTGTCCTCCCAATATCACACCTTTTCCCTGCCTTACAGTGGCATCCTCACTTCCCATAGCCTCGTGTCTCAGTAACACAGCACTGTTGGGTAAAGTCACCATCTGACTTAGGTATCACACCTATAGCACGATTACGAAAGGAAAAACTGAATTATTAATGCTGGTAGTTACTACCTGAAGCCCTAGAACAGGTTGCAGTACTATCCCTTATGATTATCATTAGTGTGGACCACATCAAGTGGGTATGATTCTTATCTGTGTTTCTGGCACAATCGGATGCTTCTGGAAGAAGAGAGGCTGCCATGGATATATGATGGCTGGCAACCAGTCAGAAGCAATCTAATCAGCCTATCACCTCACAGGCTTACAGGAAAATGATGCGGATGGCTGGCAGGCCAGTGGAAGAGTCTGGCTAACCACCTGAAGGCAATGGTGTTTGCCATTCAACTGGAAGGTAGGCTCAGAAAAAGAGAGTTCATACCAGCTTGTGGTGCAGGGCCTGGATTGAGTTGATTAGTGATTGATCACACAGTCAGGAAGTCACCAGCCTGCACATGGTGAGGTGAGCTTGGTGCTGGGCATCAGAAGCAGCTTGGAGGGGTGTGAGGAGAGCAACAGTGGAACCAGCTTCAGCTGCTGGCAGTCAAAGCTCTGCCTTTTGCAACTTCACCATACGACAAAGGTCATGCAGAAGTTCATCACAACAGAAGGAGTGATGGGTTGAGGAGATCTGCACAGAGCAGACATACTGGATGGTGTGGCTCTGATTGCTCACTGGGTTTGATTGTGGCACTCAAATTGTGGCTATTGACAGGGTGCTGCTGCCTTGTGTGTCCTCAGATGCAACTGTGAAGAGTCAGAGGTTGACACTATAGGCGCAGCTGCCACTCCCCAACCCTTTGACTATCACATGTTCTGAAGTAATGCTTTTCTAATAGCACTCATCTTTGCAGTTCCCTGAAAAGAAGCTCTCCAAAAAACACTATTTTTAAATGAGCTGCTGGCGAAAAAAATACATTTTTTCCGCTTGGGCCTATATTTTCAAAATATGCCAATCTCTTGGTTCTCTGTGGTGTCAGTAGCTGCACATTTTTGTGTACCTTGCCCTTCAATCCTTTTTTTTGGGGGTCAACCACAAGCATTTTCCAGAAATAACTGCCTGTGGACTCACGCCCATCCCAACAAGTGTCGCCATTAAAGAACACCTCTCTTTGTGGCACTGGCCTGGCTTTTCAGGGACCTCACCTCCTTTGGTGCTCCCCCTTGGTCTCTGATTGCAGATAGCTGTGGACCAGTGGAGCTATGATAGTCATGAGGAGACACTGCCAAGGATGTCAAAAGGAGTGTTGGGGCTAGAGGTGGTGCCTATGGTTTCTTACCCCAGGAAGAGATCCTGACCCATCCTCACCCATGGGACCTTCTCACGAATGCAGTGAACATGGGACTGGTTACTCCACCCCTACATTTCACACCATCACATGAGAATCCTTGACCTTGAAAGACAAGTTCTGTTTTCTACCCAGCCTGCTTGAGGATCTCAAGAAGCTGTGGCTGCCCCATCCCTGGAAATGCTCAAGGTCAGTTTGGATGAGGCTTTGAGCAACCGGATCTAAGTGAAATGTGCCACAGAATCACTTAGGTTGGAAAAGACCTCCAAGATCAAGTCCAACCTCTGGCCTATCATCAACCTTTCCAATTAGACCATGGCAGTAAGAGCCACATCCAATTGTTTTGTGAACTCCTTCAGGGATGGTGACTCTACCACCTCCCTGGGCAGTCCGTCCCAACGCTTGACAACTCCTTCCATGAAGAAATTTTTCCTGAATTCCATGGCGGGGGGGAAGGAAGGGGGTGTGTGCTGCAACTGAATGATCTTTAAGGTCCTTACAACCCAAGCCATTCCATGACTCTATGATGGCGGAATCCCGGGGAGAGAGTAGCATCTCCAGAGGACCAGAGAAGACGACAGGTGTTGGTGGCCGCAGATGAAGGGGCAGCCTGAGCCACCCTTGCCCACTCGGGCACCGTCCCCCCCATCCCCGGAGAGCATCGCGGGGTTCGGCCGCCCTGGGGACGGCAGGAGGAGCGCGGGAGCTGCGGCGGCCGGGCCGGCGGCGGGGCAGCCCCCGCCCCGCTCCTCCCCGACCGCTCTTATTCTGAAAGGAGCCTCCGCGCAGCCGGCGGCCCAGTGCCCTCCCCGCCCGGGCCCGTCCCGCTCCCCGCCTCCCGCTCCCCGCCGGCCCGGCCCCGCCGTGACCCCCGCCCGGCCCGGCCGCTGCTGGGCGGTGGGCGAGGCACAACAAAGCACGCTGCTACAGGGGGGGCTCGGCTCGCTCAGGGCTTGTTTCTTTTCCTTTTTCGCACTGGGGAGCTCGTGTCCCGTCCGGGCATCTCTGCAGGGAGCGCTCACTTCACCTTCTGGAAAACCTGGACGCAGACCTCATCTTCAGCAGTCATGCGCTGGGAAAAGGGGGGCGAAAGAGGAGCTTAGGTTGGATCCCCTCCCGTTTCTCCCCAGTTCTGCCAGCCCTCCTACTGCTGGCTTGAGCCTCGCAGGCCACACGCTGATGCACAGCCGACCGTCCCAAAGCCCCTGCGGGTCCGGCTGCAGGGCTGGGAAGGCACATCGCCTTTGTTGAGCTGTTTAACTTTTGAGTTTAACTTTTAAACCCTGTAGGCGGATGTTTGTGTGAAGTGGTGGCTGCCCCCGCAGAGCTGGGGATGAAGTCTGAGAGAAGGTGGAAGGAAACCGCAGGGCTGGCTCAGAGCCCACAGCACCCGCACTGTGTCCCCCCACTCGCTGTGATTGGGATTTAGCAAGCTGCACCGGACCCCTCCTCACCAGATGCAGCTGGTCACCCTCCAGCCAGTGCCTCCAGCCTCGGTTCCTCTTCTCTCCTAGCTGCTCACACACCAGCTGATCCCCCTCCCAGGAGACGGTTGTCTGAAAGAAAGGAGAGAGGAAGACATGGTCCTGAGACAAGCGGATCGTGGCAATGTATGTTTCCAGCGATGGCACTGGCTGCTCCTCTTGGACACAATTTCAAATGCAATTCCTGATCTGGTGTCTCTTTAGTGGCTGCTTGGGACTGATGGTCTTTGTGGGAGGTGAATGACCCTCTGGCTTCCAAGTGCGACAACAGAGATCTGCCAAGTGGGCTGACATTCTATCTTTTCAGGGCTTTGCTCCAGAGGATAATATCCTCTGGATCCCACAGTACTGGTTTCTGGCTCTTTGCTGCTCATTCTCTTTGCAGTGAGTGATTTACTCATAGAACCATTTACTTCTGGACCTGCAAGGGCATGCCAGTTCTGGGCTTGGTTCTCACCTGGTTATTGAATCAAAAGCTGAGCAAGTCCCTGAACTTCCTAGTGCACCCCACTCTCTTGTGAAACTGCACTTCTTGGGTTTCTCACCTGGCACTTACGTCCATCCACGGGTCCCAGGTCTTCCTCAAACTGGACTCCCACGTCAAAATCCATAACGTAGTCCCGCAGGGAGGTGATGGTGCGGATGACCATGTGATCTCCTGTATGGATAATCTCTTTGTCGGGCTTCAGTAGGCAGACTAGCTTTCGCAGGACGACGTTGATATCTGGAGGAAGAGAGAGAGATATGAGGATGACCTGGGCCTCTTCTTCAGTAGAGCTCTTCCACTCCTTTAGCCAGGGAGCACCAGCCATGGTACCTCCTTTCCCCTACCACCACAGCGCATGGTAGCAGGCAGAAAGACCAGAGGACTCCCAACCCCCTTCCTCTTTTCCCTTTTCGACTCTCCTAACTTTTTGGAGACACAGAAGGGACCTAAAAGGGGAACAGAGAGCGTGATGGGGAGAGCAGCGTTACCTAAAGCTCGCAGGTAATTATCCATGTTCTCCTGGGAGACGAAGCGGTAATAGCCGGTGAGGTTGGGAGGCATTCCGGGTCAGAGGGACGGGGCGGACGACGGGGATGAAAGAGCGCAAGTAGCGGGGCAGGCGCGGATCTGCGACCGAGCTGGCTCGCCGGGCGGGCCGGTCGCTCTCCCGCGGTGCGGGGAGCTCTGCGGGGCGGCCCGATCCCGCGCTCCCCGCCGCAGTAAGAGTCCCCGCGCCGGGGGGCGCGGAAAGGGCCGGGACGGCCCCTGCTCCAGCATCTCCGCCTCGGCTGGGCAGGACGTAGGGACGGCGGCTCACCTCCTCACCCTCCGCCCTCCTCGGGGACTGCTCGTATTCAACTCTGGGCTTCCAACCAGCGGCAAGGAACCCTCCCTCTCCGTCCCTTCCTCACACCGTGACGCCGGTGGCTGCGAGCTTCGTTGGAACAGTGCCCCGGGCCTGCGCTCCCCACGGCGCGGACACCCCGTCGAGGAGAGGCGGCGGCAGGCTGGCAGCTCCGCCCTGCCGAGCCCAAGCCCGGGCT
>VZRN01001093.1:45914-66070 GCA_013397935.1 Dasyornis broadbenti | reverse complement strand
TCCCCCAGCCCTCGCCCTGCGCGGACCGCAATGGGAAGCCGAAGAGCGGCCGGCGCGCCCCGCCCGCATCCCCATCCCGCATCCCCGTCCCGCAGCACCTGGCGCGGCGGCCGCGCGCATTGGCTGCGCCCCCCGCGGGCCGTGACGTCATGCTGCAGTGCGGGGCGGGGCCGGGCGGGGCGCGGAGCGGCNCGCGCCGCCGCCGCGGGAGCGAGGGCGTGGGTCGCGCCGGGACCCGCCGCCGCCGCGATGGGCGACCCTCGGCCCCGCGCCGCCGTCCTCCTCCCTCTGCTCTGCCTCTGCGCCGCGCTACCCGGCAGCGTCTCCAACAAAGGTGAGCGGCGGAGAGCCGCGGGCACGGTCCCGGGCGGCGGCGGGCACTCCGCTGGGACCCCAAGCTGCTCCCGCGGAGGGGCCCTGGAGGGACACCTTGGGCGCAGCTTGTCCGTCCGCCCCCGCGGTGCGGGTCCGCGCTGCCCGCCGCCTTCGCCCGGCACGTTTTTGTCGGGGCATCTCCGCGGTCCCCGGCGACCCCGGGTTTCTTCGCCCCTTCGGGCGCCTTCATGCCATCCCATCCCCATTCTCTACTTTGTCCATCTGTCATCCTACCACCGCTTTTTTCTCTCCATTCTGTCGTCTCCTAGCGCTCCCCTCGCGTTTTCCCCTTTCCCACCCTCTTGTCTTGCTTTTGTTTAGTTATCACTGGGTGGATTTATATTCCCATCCCTTCCCTAGCATGCTGAGAGAGAATATGTTGTTTCTCCACAGACCCCTGCAGTTCATAAAACACATTCCCTATCTCCATCTTCCAGTCCTAGTTCATCCATCTACAATCTGTCATTAGGAGCTGTTGTAGAGTTATGCATTAACAATGCAGGTTGCTTTTATATGAAAGGGTATTTCATGTGATGAAGATAAAAAACCCCCAAACCACCCCAGCGCTACAGCTGTAACGTTCTGAATGCAGATGTTCTTTGAGCACACATAGAGTGATAGAGAAAGATGTAGGTTTCTAGATCTGTGTCTGTGGAGACAAGTGTGAGAGATTCATGCGAGGGCAGTCAGTGCATCAGTAATCTGACAGGGTGGGAAAATGTGTAAACATTTGAGGGGCTCTGGGGTCATCAGGGAATGTGACACCTTAGGGTGCTTTCTGTGCCTTGGAAGAGTCAGGGCTAGAGGGCAGGTGCACCGCAGAGCTGTGTGTACCCTGACATTGGCAGGGGCATTTATTTGTTCAGCTCTGCTTCCATGGGGCCTGGTTGGCAAGGAAAGGCCCCTCATGCTCTGGATTCTCCCTCTCCTTTGTGAATTTGTGCTCGGAAACATTTGCCACCTTTGGCAAATTATATTAGATTGATGGGAGCTTTCTTGAAGCTGGTAGGAGTCTGTATCCTGGTAGGAGTCTGTATCCTAAAAATATTCCCAAAATGTTTTTCTGTTCTCCAACAACTCATTTCCCGAGAAATCAGATTGGTGATTCCCAAGTTGCAGGTGGATGCAGCAAAGGATTTATCTCTCTACCATCAGCTTGTTACCCCAGCAACAGGGCACATTTGGCATTTATAGCTCTGGATCCCCACTTCGGTGGTGTGGCGCATGGATAGAGCCATAACAGAATGGAATCTGGTGGGTACAATGGAGGGGCAGGGAGAGACGCAGTCACTTGGACATGGGGAGGATTCCACCTGCATACTGAGCAGGATGGATGTTTCTCTGGATTTCCTACGCAATGCTTTATAATCTCAATCAATACGGTGGTGGAGAAGTGCCAACCCACACTCTTCGCTGCCACGCCAGGCTGGGTCTGCCCACTCTGCTCTGCTGGGACATCCCCTTGCTGACCTGTCACCCTGCCTGCTGGCCCAGCAGCCACCCCTGGCAGCAACCCCCGGCTCCGAAATGCACAAGTGCTTGGTTACACAGGATGCTGCCCCTTTTGAGTCAACACATGAGGCCGTGCCAGTATGGCCTTTCAGAGGACACTGTGCTGCAGAGGATGGATTCAACATATTGGAAGTAGTGCCCTTGAGGGGAATGGCTCTGTATCCTACTCCCTACCAGCTCTGAGCCATGCTGTGCTCAAAGTATTGCTGGGTTGTAATAAATCTTGGTCTCCAGGGGGTGGGAGAGTGGGGGATTATCTGGGAATGGGGGTTGTAACTAGGCCATGTAATATAATCTCTGAGGCCCATTTGGCAGGGAGTGGGCATGGGGGAGGGGTTTTTAATTTGTAATGATTTTTTTTCTCTCTCCCCTCCTATCCCCTCCCCTTCCCTCCCCCTCACCCCTTTATTTCTCCCTTTCCCTGCCCCGGAGCCTGTGTGATAAAGATTAATTTGCTATTTCTGGGCCTGTGACATTTTTCAGAGCCTCCTGCTGGCTGCTGCCTCCATGCCAAGCCTGGCTAGGCTCCAGCCAACAGGATTAGCAAGGAGAGGCCAAAGGAATATGGTGCTCACCATGGAGTGGGGAAGGAAGGAGCAAGGGTCTCTCAGGATAGGTTGTTACATGCATAGGATGGCTGACTGAAGGTGTGCCTGGGCATGTGTGTGTAGGTCCTGGGCCTTAGTCTAGAGGATGCAAGGCACAGGTGACAATGGCTGCATGCAAGACTTGTCTCCTGGGTGCACCCCAAGGGAAGATGTAGGCTGGATCCTTTCATTATGGCTTCATTGAGCTAGAGAGTTTAGCATTTGGAATCTGTCTCCAGGCTGAGGCTACTTCTGCCTCTTGAGTTCACTTTTTTTGTAACTGCTCCAGCTTTTCTGGGCACCCAGATGTCTCTCCACATATTTCTAATAAGATAGTAATGAGGACACAAGAAGGAACACATTGTTTCTGAGGAGGTCTCCCATGAGTAGAACTAAATAAAGACAACTTTTTTCTCCCAGCCTATTTTAGACTTCTTTACTTCCAGAGAAGGAGCTGGGGAGGTGTTGTTGTTACTTGCCAGGGGATGAAATTCTTCTCTTTTCCTACTGAATCTGGGATTGGTGGCTAATACATTCCTGTCCTCCATCCCTTACCCCAAACCCACCTCAGCAAACAAGCACAAACCATGGATTGAAGCTGAGTATCAGGGCATCGTCATGGAGAATGACAACACTGTCTTGCTCAACCCACCGCTGTTCGCACTGGACAAAGATGCCCCACTGCGCTATGCAGGTAGGTGGGGAACAGCTCTGGGAAGGGTGGGAGGCAGGGACTGACTTATGGAGAGGCAGGGACACGATGACATTCATCCGTGTGCTGGATCCTACCTCTCTTCAGGAAGCGATCCCCTCCAAACCTTGTTCCGGAGGAGTTCCCTAGTGAAGTCTGGAGGCAATTTGGGCACAGCTTGATTAAGAATGCTGTGAGCTGTTTCCTTAGGGAAAGAAACTGAGGGTGGAGCCAGCTACTTTTTGACGCAGTTCTGCTATTTCCAAAGATCACATGCACAGCGCTGTGTCTGTGAGCCCTGGAGAAAGCTGGTAGGGCACACTTCCTTGGCAGTGCTACATCCCCTCACAGTGAGCACAAACCCCCGGAACAACAAACAAGACTTTCAAAGGTTGTATCCCTAGTGCTTGCTTAGGCCTTGCCTGGAGTTTCCTCACACATTCTTCCTCAGCTTTGAGAAAGTAAATGTGGTCCCTGTGAGCTGAATTTTAGGATTTAGGTGACCCTGTCTGCAGTTCCCTGCGGTACTCTGCGCATCCTGCGTGTGTGGGTGGATGAGACATCATGGATCTTCATGCTCTGGCTGTCTATCTGCAGTATATGGCCTGTTTTGCCTCCCTGAGGGATGCAGAGGAGAATAAGGTGCTCCTCCAGGTCTGTGGCCATGTAGCACTGATAAATGTAGCTTGAGCCTTGTAACCTCCAATCTTTCGTGATGCTAGTCAGGACTCCTTGCCGTGGGAGTAGTCTCCAGTAGATGGCAATCTGCACCAGTAATGGCTACAAGGGATAGCAGGAGGAACTCCTCGGGTACCAAAAACTGCTCAAAATGAAGGATGATAATGAGGGAGAATGGAAAGTGCAAGTTAGAAAGGAAGAAAATATGGGAAAGGAAAGTAAAGGGTGTAATGTGCTCTCCTCAGTCCTTTTCTTTCTCCCCTTCCTCCCTGTTTTTGTATGTACCAGGTGAAATCTGTGGCTTCAGAATCCATGGGTCAGGGGTACCTTTTGAAGCTGTGATTCTGGACAAAGCTACAGGAGAAGGACTGATCCGGGCCAAGGAACCAGTGGATTGTGAAGCACATAAGGAGCACACATTCACCATCCAGGCCTATGACTGTGGAGAGGGACCTGATGGAGCAAATACCAAAAAATCACACAAGTAAGTTCATGCAGACAGTGCTGCATGCTACGAAATGTGATCTGTCACAAAAATGCAAAGGAAAATTGCTTTGGAAACACTTCCTTTAGCCAGAAGTATTTTACTCTAGCCATGATCATTGTAACTCAACATGTTAAGAAGACCCAAAGAGAAATGTTCACTGACTTTCATGTGAGTGAATACAGAAACAAGGGCTGTTTGACAGCACTTTCTAGGAGTAGTGTTTTATGTTGCTGCATATAGGTAGGAGGTCCAGATTGCAATGTTATGACTTTTGCTCTTTCTGAGTGATTGGAAACCATTGTCCAAGCACCTGTGTGACAGCACTGCTGCATTGAAATCAAGGTGTCTTTCCTTGTCCTTGCTTCTGACAGCTGGAAATCAGAGCGATGCACTTGAAAGGAATGACTTACTCTGAAATTTAGGTGGTGCGTGGCTCCTAATCTGCCCATCAGTTCTTATTGATGTCTCTGTGCATCAGGGCCACAGTGCACGTTCGCGTAAACGATGTGAATGAGTTTGCTCCCGTCTTTGTGGAGAAGTTGTATCGTGTGGCAGTGACTGAGGGAAAGCTGTATGACCGCATCTTGCGTGTGGAGGCCATTGATGGGGACTGCTCACCACAGTACAGCCAGATCTGCTACTATGAGATCCTGACCCCAAATATCCCCTTTCTCATTGACAATGACGGTAAGAATCCTCACCCACCGTGTGCACATCACTCCTGTTTTCCTGTTCTGCTCCTTCTCTGCCAGTCCCATTTGTGGGCAGAGCTGTGCTGTATGAATTTTCCAGCACTGGTGATCTATCCTGATGAGAGCAGCAGCATCCATTTTGTGGGATGCTATAACTTGTTCCAGAGTGACGCTGGGCAGCGTGACTCAACTCATTTTTGGTTCTTTTTGTCATTGATCAAAGATATGAGTGATTTTTAGAAGGAACATCTTTGAGGAGACTGCCTGTCCTCTACCTTGATCTCTTTGTTTTGCAAACCAGGGAACATCGAGAACACGGAGAAGCTGCAGTACAGTGCAGATCGTGTCTACAAATTCACAGTGACAGCCTATGACTGTGGAAAGAAGAGGGCTTCTGATGATGCTGAAGTGGAAATCCAGGTGAAACCCACCTGCAAACCCAGCTGGCAGGGTATGAAACCTCCAAACACAGTTATCTCTTCCCTTTGCTTTTGCTCAGCTACTGCTCAGTCCTGCTCATCACAAATGTTTGTATATACACATACAAATTTGTATGCCCATATACATGGTTCAGTTTTGGCACCAACCCATCCCTATCAGGGGATGCAGCAGATGTCTAAGTCTGTTGCAAAGCCACTGAAAGGTGAATTCTAACATTGGAGAATCGTTCCCTGGATTACTGTGAATTGCCATGGGTTCAATAAGGCTCATAGACTTTATTCAACAAAGATTGTTTTTGGGGCTGCTCTTCTTGAGGATATTTGGCTTTTTCGGTGGTGGCGTGTTCCTGTAGGTTCACCTTAGTCAATTAGAATTAAGGGGAAATCAACACAGCTAAATACCTGCTCTGCCTGATAAGAGAGGCTGACCAACCACGGAGTGATGAGACACCAGGATTAGCTGTTGAAACTGAGAAGTTGGACTCTGTGCTTCTAGGAAATCTTTGCATGCGTTGATGCCAGCTGCATAAAGCTGTCTTTCCAGTGTGGAAAGGGCCAAAAATCTGGGCTAGTCCAGAGATGCCACTTGCGTGTGTGCCAAGTGTTCTGGCCCTGCGTCCTTGGCAGTTCCTAACCCCTCTCTTTCACTCCTTTACATCAGGCTGGAACAAGAGGATTGAGTACACCCCTGGTGCAGGCAGCCTTGCGCTCTTCCCCACCATTCACCTGGAGACCTGTGATGAGCCGCTGTGGAACATCCAGGCCACGGTGGAGCTGCAGACAAACCACGTGGCCAAGGGCTGTGACCGGGATAACTACTCCGAGAAGTCGCTGCGCAAGCTCTGTGGTGAATTGGGTGTTTCCTGGGCTGAGGGCGGCTGTGGCACAGCACCCTGCCCCTCCCTCTGGAGGGGTTCCCAGTGGTAGCTGTGCCTCACACCACGGAGGTGCTAGGGGACACATTCTTCATGTCTGCTGTGGTCACTGGGGTGGGAGGACATTGAGCTCATGTGCTACATTGAGGGGCAATGGGCATTCCTGCCCATATCTCATGGAATTGTGGAATGGTTTGGGCTGGAAGGAACGTTGAATATCCTCTAGTTCCAACATCCCTGCCAGAGACACCTTCCACTGGGCCAAGTTGCTCAGAGTCCCATCCAACAGTTCCACAACTTTCTAGTTTTATAAGGGACTACTGTGCTTTCCTTGCTGGGATGCAAGAGATTTCAGTGCACTGTCCCACCACGCAGAGTCTGTGGGACTTCTCTCAGCACTGAACCAAAAGTCACCATCCTTCTCCAGATAGGAGAGGGCCTATAGGCAACTCCTCCTATCCCTGTGCACTGAGATATTACAGTGAGGCTTCTAGCACCCTCTTCATCTGTTCCCCAGTTCTCAGGCTCCCAGTTCTCCCATGCCAACATTCCTGACTCCTTCCCTTCTTGGTAGGTGCTGCCTCAGGAGAGATTGACCTGCTGCCAGTGCCTAGCCCCACAGCAAACTGGACGGCACGGCTCTCGGTGCACTACAGCCAGGACAGCAGCCTCATCTACTGGTTCAATGGCAGCCAGGCTGCCCAGGTGCCTGTAGTGAATGGCCCGAATGGCCACGAGGGGCTGAGTGACCACTTCACCCTGTCTGTGTGGATGAAGCATGCCGTGGTGCCTGGCAAAGGCAGGCGGGAAGAGGAGACGGTGATCTGCAGTACCGTGCAGAGCGGTGAGACTTCTCCTGGGGGGGTGCCACTTCTGCCCATTGCCACTAACGTGTTGGAAGGGATTGTCCCTGCGGGGGCAAATGTCTGTTCCAAAGCAGGACTTGGGCAGGGGTTCCTCCTTAGGAACCCAGTTTCTTTAGATGTCCCTTTTTCTGGGACTCCACATGATGCTGAGTGCCAGTTGTGCATGGCAGCGTGGGCTTCTGGGTTCTGGCTAGTGGGGCTGCTTGGAGTGTGACACGTAACTCCCTGTGCTTGTCCCTGGCAGAGGATGGCTACTCGCACTACTCTCTGGCTGTGCATGGCTGCCGGATTTCTTTCCTCTACTGGCCTTTGCTGGAAAGTGCAAGGCCTGTGAAATTCCTCTGGAAGCTTGAGCAGGTGAGGAAGGGTTACCCTCCTCCCCATGTCTCTTCTCCTTCTGCCCTTTGCTGAGCCTGTGCTCTGCTGTCTGCCGTAGGTCTGTGATGATGAGTGGCACCATTACGCCCTCAACCTGGAGTTCCCCACAGTCACGCTTTACGTGGATGGCGTCTCCTATGACCCCGCCCTCATCCATGACAATGGCCTCATCCACCCACCGCGGCCGGAGCCGTCGCTCATGATAGGGGCCTGCTGGACCGGTGAGTGCCCACTCCCCAAACCGTGCTCTTCCCATGTAAGAAAAAAGAGGGTGGAGGGAAACCTAGAAGTGTTGAAAGAAACACCACCCAATACTAAATGATGCAAACCGCATTGCAGCTGTCTTGCCTCCTTGGCACCAAAGCCTGTGTGACTCCTTCCTTCCTTATGGACCAAGGCAATAATGGCTCAGGGAAAAGTGTTACTGGCAGCTTCCTGGACAACAACAACAGAATATGCAATGGATAACCAACTTTCGGGCAGAGGAGAGTTGAGACTCTGTACCTCATTCAGGCACTGGCATTTCTATCAAAGCCTTTCACCAGAGCAGTACTATTTATGCTGCTGATTGTATTGATGGGGATTTCTGTGTCTTGAGGGTCTATATGAAGAAATCAGAAATCCTTCTGTACAGGAATTGGGTTGAAAGACAAAAATCAGGTTAGAAACAATGTTAGACCACTACCAGATTATAACCTGTTCTGTGGAGATGTAAGGCTGTGTTTCTCAGCTCGTTCAATTATCCTCCAAGAGTGAAGCAGGAGAAAACTAAAGGAATTCACTTACTGCGTGCCTTCACTCTGGTGGAAATTTCTAGCAAGATCTAATCTTTACTATACTGCTGCTTCTCTGAGGTCAGACATCTTCCCATAGCTCTGTGGTCTCTTGATTGGCCTTTTGCAAACAGCAAGTATTGATCAGCTTGGGACCCTCTCCTGGAGCTGTCTGAGTTTCTAAGGGATGTTGGGAACATATCTTGTTGTGAACATGGCTAATTACCAAAATAGATAACATTGGGAAAGGATTAAAAACTCCAAACACTATAGTTTCTCCCTTAAGTCAGTTACTTGTCCTACAGTCTCACCATCCCCTTCATGAGAGGAGCTCTGCCCTTTATCATCTGTGATGTGCTGCCTCTAGTGCTGAAGGGTGCACTGCTTGGCACAGAGTTGTTTTTGTGGACTGGCCAATACAGGCACTTGTATAGATACTTGCCTGACCCTGTAACTACCATCTTCCAATGCCTTACTGCTTGTCTGGGTGTTCTCCTTTTGCAGAGGAGAAAAATAAAGAGAAAATCAAAGGAAGCGAGAATGCCACTGATTTTGTGCAAGGTAGGGAAAAGAAAGAAGATGGGTGTCTTCCCCACTTGACTGTGCATGACTATCACTTCTTGCATGGTGCCTTCCTCATACAGCTTCCCCAGTCCTGTCCTGCCACCTCCCACCACCTTGGGAGGAAACTCCTTATTTGGCAGATTGGTCCTTGATACTTCTGGAGCATGAAAAAGCTGATGGAAGGACTGCAGCCTGCTTTGAGAGATGGAGTATGCTTTTCATGTGGAGAAAGGGTCCTCATGCCTGATCATTAAAGCTGGTCTCTGAAGAACACAATAGCCATTAGAGACATCAGAAGATGTCACCTCATCCCTAACTATCTGTGGAATGTGTAGTTTCTTTTACAAGCCCTCACAGGAAGCAGAGTGAGACGGGGACAAGAAATTGTTTCCATCTGGCATTCAGCAGTTTGACAGAAACTTCTCTATGCTACTTGCTGTTCACTGCCCTTGTCTTTCTGTTGGTCTACTTTTCTCGTTTTCCCCCATCTGGAATTTCAAAAATTGTCATCTTCCTTTTTCAGCATCCCCTGACTTCTTGTTGTCTGTGCTTTTCCATATCCTGTGCAACCCTCTGTCCCTCTCTACCTCCCTTAACATCTGTATGTCCCTCACATTATTGCTTTTGTTGTCTGGGCTTTTCCATGCCCCAATATCCCTCTGACTCTTTCTACCTCCCTGTAGATGTCCCTGAGGGACATCTCTGTGTCCCTCACACTGTTGCTTTTGTGGTTTTGCTCTCTTCCTCGCCATGTCTCTCACACCCTCCACCTCCCATGTTTCCCTCAGGAGATCCTCTGTCGATACACCACTACTTCCATGGTTACTTGGCTGGCTTCACTGTGCGCCCTGGTAGCTTGGAGAGCCGGGAGGTTATTGAATGCCTGTATGCCTGCCGTGAGGGGCTTGATTACAGTGACTTCGACAGTCTGGGCAAAGGGATGAAGGTATGCCCATCTGCCCAGCTTGCATGGGTCTCCTCCACTCTCCTCCCCAGCCTTGCTTCCCAGGACTTTGCCTGCTCCCCCACCTCAGACAGCTCCCCACCTTTCTCCTTTGTGTTGCTCGCAGCCTTGATTCCTGTCATTTGCTAAGGAACCATGAGTATTTTTTTCTCTTCCATCTCTAGGTTCACGTGAACCCCTCACAGTCCCTGCTCACCTTGGAGGGTGACGACGTGGAAACCTTCAACCACGCAATCCAGCATGTGGCTTACATGAATTCACTGCGCTTTGCTACCCCCGGGGTCCGGCCACTCAGGCTCACCACTGCTGTCAAGTGAGTGGGCAAAGCAGCACCTCTGGCTCAGTTCAGCAAGAGGGTTACCTCTTTTTTGACTAAAGTTACACTCACTCACCTTGGATTTTAAAATAATTGTATTTTAAGATGGCCTCAAAATAGGTAAAAGTCTTCCTGAAAATAAATTATCGAATATCTGAATGGATACTGTAGTACTGGTTCCTAGTGCCTATGCAGAACTTCTGCCTTTACTCGCTGTGTTCCAGGCATGTGGACTGGTTGTAATTTTCGCTGTGTTTTGTCAATGTGATCAAATCACCAGAAACCCAGTGGTGTCATTCCTACCACGTCTCTGCCTTGCACAGCAGGCTATAGGGAAGTTTTAGGAAAACTGCTGGAAAAATGATATTCCCTTCATTGGAAGTAAAGGGCAGGAGGCGTTCTCTTATAATGTTGTTGCAAGCTGGGGCCAACTGATGTTTTCTACTTCTCTCCTTCAGGTGTTTCAGTGAAGAGTCCTGTGTCTCCATTCCTGATGTGGAAGGCTATGTTGTGGTGCTACAGCCTGATGCCCCCCAGATCCTGCTGAGTGGCAATGCCCACTTTGCTTATCCTGCATCAGACTTTGAGGCTCCTGAAGGGATTCCCCTGTTCCCCAACCTCCAGATCAGCTGCTCTATTTCTCACCAAGTGGAGGCCAAGAAGGATGAGAACTGGCACGGTACCGGTGAGTGGAGTACACGGCAAGGTGTAAGAGACAAACTGGAAAGACTGACAAGGGTTGTGGTCCTGCAGAGGAAGCAGAGCCCCTATAATTACACCCGAAAGAGAGAGTTTACAAATTTAGAAGCAAGGCACATTGTCTGTCAATATGTAGGCTAATCGGCTCTTATCCCTTTCTGCTCCTCCCTGTACTTTTTCTATCCACTCAGTTCCTTTGCCTCACTCTCTCCTAATTCTTTCCCAGGCTGCTCATTCCTAATCCCTTTTACATTTTACCTACATTCTCCTTTATTGAATCCAGCACTGGCTGGATGTCCTACCTGTTACTCTCTACTCCTGCACTTACTTAGTCTTACCCTACTTCCTTCTCTCCTGCTTTCTTTCCTTACTTCTTGCCTCCTTCCTTCTCTTCCTGCATCACTTATTCCTGTGAATTCCCCAATAAGTTTCCTCAGATCCTACAGTATTCTGTTCTTCAATTTCTTCTATCATGCTCAGATTATTTCTCTGGAGTCTGTGCTCTATGTGTCAATTCCCTTCTTTCATATCTGTTCTGTCAATGGGACTTTTTGCTCATACTTTTCTGTTTAGAAGCTTTGCTTTTCCTCATACAATGAATTCCTTAAGTGCAGATTGTTCTCAATCCTGCTGAAAGCAGTTAGTTATTGAATGTGGTTGCCATTTTAAAGAAGATTAAGATCTCAACCATGGTAACCAGCAGTGCGAGACAGGGAAAAGCTTTCAAAAGCATGCAGGGCTTGGGAATGTGTGAGTGTTGTTCCTAATTTGCACAGTCATTGTCAACAAAGTTCTTACAGCCAAGATGTGTTATCATGAACCAGACTGATAATGGTATGTTGTTCCAAAATACAGTGACTTCATTATGTGCATAAATAATGTCATTAAGAACCATCCTGCAACAAGTAATTAGACTGACAATGATTTTACTTAAGGTCAGTGCTAGGTGGAGAAGGAGAAGTAATTACATATGATGTGAGCACTCTTAGGTAAGCAGGTACTCTTCTGAGTAACTCCTCCCTTCCCTGATGGCTGTCTGGCTTTCTGGCCATATCTTCTTTCTGTTTGCCTCTCAGTGACAGACACACGAATGTCAGATGAGATTGTGCACAACCTGGATGGCTGCGAGATCTCATTGGTAGGAGATGACTTGGACCCAGAAAGGGAGTACCTGCTCCTGGATGGGGCACTGCTGCAGCAGCGGGGCCTGGAGCTCGTTAACACCTCTGCATACCTGACCATCACAGGTACATCCTCTCCCTGGCCACAACACTCTCGTACTCTCCAGAATGAAACAGGGCTGTTGCTCTTGATCCTTCCTTCCCTCCCAGTTGTTTTAGTGATGCAAGCAGGGATTCCATCATGTCCTTAGCAGCCAGCTCCATCCTTCCTAAAATTAATTCATTAATAATTAATTAATAAATTAATTCCTAAAATTAAAGAACCCAGCATTGCCTTGGATCCCTCTATAGCTTCCAGTTGCTGCAGGGTTATGATTCCGGATGATTTTGGAGCAGGCGGTTCCTCACTCCACCGCTCTCTTGTCTCAGGCGTGGAGAGCATTGCGGTTTACGAGGAGATCCTGCGCCAGGTCTCCTACCACATCAACCACGGTGCTGCCCTCTATGAAAGGAAGTTTCACTTGTCCTGCACTGAGATGAATGGACGCTACTCCAGCAATGAGTTTACTGTCGAGGTACAAGACAAATACGTGCACACAGAGGTTCTTCCGCATGCTTGGAGAGGACGTGGGGCACGGGAATGCGTAGAATGTGCTGTGGACACTGGGCTGAGTCCTCTCACTCTGGTCCTTCTGCAGGTGAATGTCCTCCACAATATGAACCGAGCTGCTCATCCTAACCACATGCTGAGCTCCCAGCAGTTTGTGCACCGAGGCCATCACTTACCTGCAGAGCTGTCTGGCCACAGTTTGGCAAGCACCCACAACAACCCAAGTATGTAACGTTATCTTTTGGGTTTATTCCTTTAGATCAGGATGGAGATTTTCTAGTATCCTGGCAGAACCTATAGTAGAGGATTCCTCTCCAGCTCCCTGTAGCATTATAAGGTTCTCATTATACTGTGCTGTTCCACTCGTTGTTAGCCAGTGGACTGCAGTCTTTGTCAAATTGTATTTTAGAGCATGGTGCAATCCTTCTCTTGTGGGATGTTATTTTCTTGATGTAGAAGTAGACTGAAATCTACACCTCAGAGCGCATAAAAGAATAACTGTAAGCTGACTTCATTCATGTACCTTGCAAAGGTGCTGTGTGGGCTTGTGTAAAGTAATTTTGGAAAGAAGCTTCAACAGCAGGAGAGAAAGTGAGTCAAGATTGCCACAGCTCTAAAGAAAGAGATGGGACTGGGTGGTGGTTAGCAAGGCAGGAAAATACAGGAGATGGCATTACACAGACAAGAGGAGACTTCTTGCCCCCAAAACAGAGAAGAGAGAAGCCTGAAAGCTAGACTAGATGTTTGTTTGTGCTGATAGCCTTGTGCCACAAGCATGACCACACTCCAATCAGTTCCTCCTGGGCTGTGAAAGCTCTGGGACTTGTTACAGACATTTTGGTCCCCTGTTGTAGGAACAAACAAAGCACCTTTGAGCTAGCTTTTGCTGCAGCTTCCTGCAGCAGCTGACCCCCAGACTGGTCCAGTTCTGCAGCTGGCTGTGTGCCAGCCTCTCCCTTTTTGCCTTTCCCTTCCCCAGCTCTGCCTGATGGCAGCAGCAAACTTATCCCTGCTGAACAGAACCATAAACAAATTAATGGAGAAACCTGGATAGATTCGCAGGGAAGCTGGTTATCTGGGGAGTTAAGGCTCAGTCTATGGGCCTAGAACAAACAAGTGGGAGTTGGGCTAAGGGTCTTAGATGAATTTCAGGTTTTCTCCTGTGGAGACACCAGGTTTTTGCCACGGCACTAATTAGAAGCTCATCATAGCATTCACATCTGCTCTGTGTGCAGTGAAGGCATCTTTTAGCTTCTTGCTTTTTCTACTGCTTGGACAGAAATGACATCCTCTGAAAATCATCCTCGAGCCATTAGAGGTTGTCCCCAGCACACGTTTCTCTCTCCTAAGAACAGGATACAGATATATGCTGTGCAACACATTCCGGTGAATGCTGCAGATAAAGATGTGCAGAGTCGACATGCCAGGCTGACATCACAGGAACTGCCTGTGCCCAGCGGCAGAAAAGTCAGGATATGTTCCTGCCTAGACCAAAAACCCAAGCTCTGCCCAGGAATCTCAGTTCCTGCATGTCAGGTTGGAAATGCATGTTTCTGTGACAGACTCTAGACATACTTTCTCTGTCTTTTTTCAAAGTGGTCCCCAGTGCTGCCACTGTCATCATTGTGGTGTGTGTGGGCTTCCTGGCACTTATGGTGATCCTCGGCATCCTGCGCATCCATTCCCTGCACCGGCGGGGAGTAGGGCAAGAGGTCCCTGGGGCCGCGGAGTTGGGGCACACCAGCACTGCAGGCAAAGAGAGCGACATGTTCTGGGACGACTCGGCCCTCACCATCATCGTCAACCCCATGGAGGTGAGGAGCAGCCACTGTGGCTGGGGCTGGATGGGCAGCTGCGTTGTTAGACCTTCCCCTTTACCCCGTGTCTCACCTCCCCAGTCCTACCAGAGCTGTCAGGAGCGGGCAGCAGGAAGTGTGGAGGGCAGAGCTGGCGAGGGCATGGAGGACGATGAGGACAGCACTGACTCGGAGACCCCCGACTCCCCGGACAGCAGTGACATGAATAACCGGCACATCATCGGCAAAAGTGACGTCTCTCACCGCTACTAGGAGCTTTAAAACACCCGCCCAGTGGATCCCCCCGAAACATATGGCAGGAAGGAGGAGGTGTCTTACTTTCAACTTCTTTCCTCCCCCACCGTGTACACATGTGCTCCTCCCTCATTTATCATTTCTGCCTCCCATGTTCCTTCATCTTCTGCCATTCTCGTTGTGGACATTCCCCACATTATTGACCCCCCATCTGGCTCTCTAGAAATATGTGTTAGGGCACTTACACATGATGGCACAGTTCAAACTGTGATGCAGCTATTGGAAAGAACGGAAATCTGAAAGGCAGAGCCAGCCATAGGGCTCAGAGTGGGGTTTCACACAACCCCTCCCCAGATATTATATATATATATTGTATATTTTTTCAATGTTGTCATTTGAGGTTTATTCTCGTTTCATGCAAAAAAACAAAAAAAAAAACCAATCAACAAACCACTGCAGCTTTGTGTCGCTTTGTAAAATTGTCAATACTCCTAATACTAAATGAATGAAGGTAAGAAAGATGAGGAAACAAAGTGGATTTTAAAATAAATGGATTTCAAATAAAACATTGAGGACTTCTGCAGTTTTTCACTACAACTAGGGAAAGAAATAGTGTCGCCTCTAATGTGAAACTGGAGCTTGTCCAGAGCATGTATTTACTGAAATTACTGCCTTATCTCGGGGAAGGGTTACATTTTTTAGCGAATGTGATGAAACAAGAAAAATGCATCACTCACAACCCTATCTCTCGCCTGAGAGTCAAAATACTCTTTGTAAATACAATGTAGCCTTCTCCAGGACACAGGGCTGGGAACCCACAGGGGAACAGAAGGCACCCAAGCCTGTTGCAGGCAAATGTAGCACATGCAGCAAACTGAATTCTTGAATACAGGAGGAAAAAATAAATAAGGCTCTTTCCATACACTTAGTGTCAGGCCAAATCTCCTTAGCTTCATCCATCTTCTCACTGGATCTGCTTTCTTTATCAGTATGATAAGAGTATTTTTCATACCAGGGGTTCCAGCCTGTAGAACAGCCCCAGCACTTCTGGGAGAAGGAGGCATCCTCCTCTTTCTGCTGAGAATGGAGGGGATGGAAACACAACAAATACTGGCAAAGCATGGCTCTGAGCCCAGCAGTAGCATGAGTTGTTAAGACAGTGCTTCTCAGCAGGTTGTGTTTCTTCCCTGGATCTACTTGGTCTGTTTTTTTCAGACCCTGCAAGACCAAAGGGGCTGTCAGCTGCCCAATACATCTTGGGGCAATGGCTGCAACATGTAAAGGACCCAAAGGAAAATTCTGCAATTTGTTGGCAGCCAAGGTTGAGAAATCCTACTTGGGGCAAGAAGGCAGTACAGTAGGTGAGAGTGGAAGAGCCCCTCTACGGGTATGAAAGGTTGCAGCACAAGATCTCTGCTTGCTGCAGTTCTCTCAGATGTCTCAGCTCTAGCCTGTCTTCATGCCCAAACTGTGCCCACGTACGATTGTTACTGGGTCCAAAAGAAGTTAACATGCTGGGGCTAAGAAACTCTTACACTTTCTGGTTTGTCTCCTTCCCAGTAAGTTCCATGCCCTTGTTTCATCAAGGGAGTTTACAAAAGGTACTGTCAAACCAGTGCCCTGACATCTTGAAGCACTGGAATAATTCAAGTCTCCAGAAAGATAAAAAAGGCTACATTGTGCACACTGGAGCAAAACACTTGGCACAAAATAGTCATTGTGTCCTGAGAATGCCTGACCCAGTTCTGACCTGTGACAAAAAGCACCACATCTCAGAACACTGAAAAAGACCAGGTCTCAGGACTGTGATGTCCCTGTACCTCCACAGCAGCCTCAGCCAGGTGCTACAGCTCACAAGGTAGAAGAGGCCAAATGTACGATGAGTTCATAGGTAGCCATCATGATGGCTGCATTTGGGATCTGGCGGAGCAGGTGCGCCAGGAGCCCCCGGTATAAAGCCAAGGGTCCCTCTTCATGGACCACGAGCTGCAGAGTCTGTGTAAAGGAACGGTATCGGGAGCCTTCCTCTCGCAACCGTGTCCGAATGACCTCTGGAGAGACAAGAAGGCAAGGCCTGTATTAGCAGATGGACCCTACAGGCATGGCATGTCCCATCAAGAGGAAAAGAAGCAAGGAGAGTGGAACCACTCACCGTGTGGATATGCAATACATGTAGCACATGTTTTGGAGACAGCAGCAGCGCCCATTAGACCGAAGAAATCGTGGTTGTTTGGTGGAAGTGTGAGTGATGGGGAATGGGAATGCTGGCTGTTCCTCAGCTCCTGTTTCAGTGCTTCGTAGATGACAAAGTGTATGATGGTCTCCGACACTCCTGCATAGGAGGCAGTGACTCCACGGTAAAATCCACGCAGGCCTTCAGTGCGGTACACGTGCATGGCACACTGGAGAGCATTGCTGGCCATCTCCCCCTTCACCCTGTAAAGGAGGGAGAGGCTTAGGGCAGCACACTGCACCCCTGTCCTACGGTGCTGCTGTGAACACAGACATAAGGCTCTTGCCCAGCCTATGACTTGCCATGTTTCTGATGGCCCCCAAACCAGTCCTGACGTGACATGGAGTGGCTCTGCACTGCTGGCCTGCCTTACCTGGCTTCCAGCTGCATCCTGGTTTTCACTAACCAGATGGGGTTGGTGAGTGTGGCTGAGGTAATGCCTGGGGAACAGAAGAGGAAGACAGCTGTGAATGCCAGGATCACGCTGACAGTTTGTGAAGAGGTGCTGATCTATCAGCTCTCTGAGCTCTGCTTGGCAAGCTGCTGGCATTTGCAATTTGAGAATGACCTTGAGAAGAGATATTTAGGGCAGACTATTTGATTCTCCTCCTCCCCTATTCCAGTCTTTGTCTAGTGGTAATTAGCTCCTCTGCCTCCAACTACAGGCCTGGCTGTTACAAAGAGGCAGGAAACAGTGGGCTAATTTTACAAGAGTGAAGGATTCTGTTAGAGAAGTGGGATATATCAAAAGAAATGGTTATTTGAGTGGTATAAATTACATGCTGCCTTCTTCATCTCACAGCAGAATAGAGCTCCTGATAGCAGCTGAAGGGGTGAAGACTAGACTTCAAGAGATGAGCCTAAGAAGAATGAAGAGTGAGAAAAAATTTTGATTACCCAAGGAATTCACTTCTCCAGATGTGGAGGGAGAAATCTTCAGAGGAGCAATGGAGATGGAATGAAACCCATATACACTTCCAGACAGAAGAACCTCTTGGCTTTGAGACAGAAAATGCTTACCTGCACAGGCTGCTGCTAATATGTGTACTTTCTTGGACTCTGGTACCAGGACAGTATTAAGCCTCTCCTTAATACTGGAATAGGCAGCAAAATATATAGCCCTGGTTGGAAAAAAATACAGAAGCGGTTACAGCTCCCCTATGAGAGGCAGAGACACTACTGAGGGGTCTCACTCCAACTTTTCTTACTCCCAGCACAGGTTTCTCTAATGTGACATCAGATACCATTTATACCTGGCCCACAGCAACCATCTTAACACTATGATCAGAAGCTCCAGAAAATGTCTGTGTGAAGGGGTCCTATGGTACATGCGCACAAGGCTCAGACAGCTTTCAGAAAGTGGAGCAACAGTCATGACACCGGTCCCTTAAAAAGTGTACAACATGAGGCACTGTCATGGAGCAGTACTCACCGGGAAGGAGCAACACCAGCGAGGTTTGGACCCAGACCTCGGAACAGGGACCGCATGCCTTCCTTCTCAAGGATGGCCCTACAGGAAGAAAAGAACAGAGAAATCATCAGAATAACTGAGCTGGGGGGTCTCCTGTTCCTCCTTCTTTGTTCTTCTTGTAGCACCCTCTCCTCATCTCCCATGTTATCCTTTTTCTGCCCCACTCTCATTTTCTCTCCAGCTACTCCCTCCTTCAGTCACAGAATCATAGAATGGCTTGGGTTGGAAGTGACCTTAAAGACCATCTAGTTCCAATACCCTGCCATGGGCAGGGACACTTTTCACTGGTCATTGTATCCTATTCTTGACGCCGCCATCCCTCTGGGGCTGATCAAACCACTAGCTGAGAAGTTTCTCACAGTCCCCAAAGGTGTCTTGCAGAGCACAGATCACTGCTGAGAAGCAGATGTACCTGTGCTCTGATCAAACCTCCTTTTGCACTTGTGGCTTCCAGAGCCTCAGCTCAGCTCTCTCTCTCCTGTCACACCCTCCACCTGATGGCCACACCATCACCTCCCTGGTGCTAACAGGCATGCTGCCCTGTCCTACTCACCTCAGCAGCTTGAGCACTCCAGGAGATGGTGGAGTGGGATTGGTAAGCCTCACACTCATCCCCGGCAGCTGTATCTCTGGGAGGCACAGAGGCCGCAGTGCTAGCTGGGATGACTGTAGACGTGTCTTCACCACTTCCAGGGGACAGGTCAGGATGGCTCCAGCTGTGCCACCGCATCTAGGGCACAGCAACATGTTTAAGAATGACCTCTGTGCCATAATAGGGCAATAATTCTGACCCTGCTTGTCCACCACTTCTCCCCTCAGGGAGAGGAGGTTAGGTACTCCAGCCTGTGTCATACATGACCTCCTGCTCTGACACTGATTAACGTAACAGCTCAGCTTGGGACATCATCTGGCAGCCTGACTCTGAAACCTTACTCAGTATTTGAGACAAAGAGTCCTAAGTCCATGGGGACTCAGCAGTCCCCCAGAGCAAACATTTCTGCTGCCCACCCTCACTGCAAAGCCTTCTGCTGAGCTCACCAGGCACCATGGCTCACACCTCGCCACAGCTGCACTGGCTCACACAGGGGCAACACAGAACTCTCCCACCCTTCAGCCTGCCCGTGTCTTTAATCTGTAACTTGGTCGGACCCACATTTGCAAGGCCCATGCAAGCAAGATCTGTATTTTCTGCCAACAGCCAGACTCTCTCCAAGCCTGGCTTGCTTAATGAAAGAGGACCCCGACCTTCAGCAGGCAGAACCTATTTTTGGAACTCATGAACCATCTCCATCATCAGTCCCGTCACACGGCAGGAATGCTGAAAGAACACATATCCCCTTTTTCCATTTCTATTACCCAGGGACAAGTCAGAACTGATACATTTGGTTCTCAGCTTCTGCCCCTCTAAATCCTTCGACTGATAACTCTGCTCTTCTAGAGGATGCTGAGTACCTGAAAGACCATTTTGAGATGAATTTGCATGTAAGTCATGCAAGAGGCTTTGACAAATGGAGGATCATTCACATTTACTACAACCAAAGTTGTTTTGTTTCATACATAAGAGATGGAGGCTTAATAAAAAACTCCCTCTGCTCCAAAGAAAGAAAAGCCAACCAAAGAACTACAAGATATGATGGTACAGGACAGCAAATGTTGAGAGTTCTAAAGAACTATTTTGAAAAAGTCTACACAGCACAGCACATTATTCTCACAGCTTTGGCTCTTAGGGCTTCACTTATCATCGCCAACAGGTAGGGGGGGTAAAAAAAAAAA
>VZRN01001093.1:4311-37874 GCA_013397935.1 Dasyornis broadbenti | reverse complement strand
GGTCGGGGTCAGGCGGTCGCTCCGCCCGGCGCTCAGCCGCTGTCTGTGCCGCCCCGGCGCCAGGTGCAGGCGCGGCGGGGTTCGGCGCCGACCCTCTCTCCCTCCCTGTCCGGCGCCATGGCCATGAGGGAGCTGGTGGAGCCGGAGTGCGGGGGCTCCAACCCCCTGATGAAGCTGGCGGGCCACTTCACCCAGGACAAAGCCCTGCGGCAGGAAGGACTGCAGAGCCCGCTGGCCTGGCCCCCCGGGGCGCCCGAAACCGCAGCCGTGAGTGTTGCTCCCCTTGCTGGGGTGGGTCCTGCCGGGCGCTGGGTTGGTCAGCTGGGGCTGGGGGTGAGCAGGGCTGGAGGCTGTCGGTGCAGTTGGTGTCGTGTTGTGTTTTTTTGCGGAAAGAGGCCCAGGGTCACCCGGCGCAGGGCTGTGTGGTGAGGCTGTTCGTGGGCACTCAGGGGATGTTGGTGGCCGTAGTGACCTGCGTGCCTTGCTGTCATAGGCCCTAAACCAGACAGTGGTGGGAGCGGGTTGGGCAGGATCCCTCAAAGTGTTCCTGCTCCTTTAGCTTTAGCAGCTAACGCCAGGAAATGTTGACAGCCTAAGCTCAAGCAAGAGGAAGATATAATCTAATTGGGTCATGTTGTGTGTGTGTGGAGAGGGGTATGGGATCAAAACTGTTGACACAAACTGTTGACAGAATTACCCACTATTCCCTGCAGGTGTCCAAACCACTGGGAGTAGCCACTGAAGATGAGGTAAGGACAGATTGATTATCCTTATAGCTTTTGATTAATCTCCTTCAAGCTTTTCTCATCAACAGTGTTTGTTATTTTACCTCTTACCTGATGCTAATATTTCCTTCTGACAAGCCCTTGTCTCATGCTCCATGGCTCTGCCTGTTGATCTTCTCTGCAATATTTGTAATCCATCTCTGTCTTTGGCAGCTGGTTGGAGAGTTTCTGCAAGCACAGAATGCCCCTTTGCTGTCCCGTGCACCCCAGACCTTTAAGATGGATGACCTGTTGGCTGAGATGCAAGAGATTGAACAGTCAAGCTTCCGACAGGCCCCTCAGCGAGGTGAGGGGAGCTGAAGTAGGTGGAGAGCTGGAAAAGAGCTTGATATTATGGTTAAGCTCGTAGCAAGGTTGTTCCTATCAATTGAGCACTTCTGAGATTGTATCTGGAGTATTGTTTCCAGATTTGGGCTTCCCAGTACGCTGATCTGCTGGAACAAGTTCAGTGGAGATCCATAAAATATTCAGGGACAGGATTATGTGTTGTAAGAGGAAAGGCTGAGGGAACTGGACATTTTAACCTGGGGAAGAGGAGTCTGAGGGGCAGGGGGTAGAGTGTCTTGTTGCTGTCTTCAGGAGCCGTGGTTAGGAACTTCACAGGAATAGTCAGGAGAAGGAGAACACATAATGGATGCAACTTGTGGAAAGGGGAACTGACTAAGTATGTGGAAACATTTCTTCCCTTGGAGGAGGCGGTTCAGTACTTGGAACAGGTGCCTAGGGAGGCTCGGGAATTGCCAGCCATGGACAAGTTCAGAAGTTACCTGATGAATGCCCCGAGCAACCTAATCTCTAGCTTTAATGTTAATCTGCTGTGAGAACTCCAGCAACCTCCAGAGGCTCCTTCCAAGTGAAATATTTCTGTGATTTTATTCTAACAAAGGGAAAGATCAGAGGTGGTCAGGGCTAGCCTGGAACACATAAATGATGCCTTTGAGTGCTCCAATCCTCACTTCTGTTTTTTTTTTCTTTTGTAGCTCCAGGTGTGGCAGCCCTGGCACTGTCTGAAAACTGGACCCAGGAGTTCTTGGCTGCAGCAGATAGCACTGGTGATGTCTCTTCAGATTACAATGAGGCTGATTGGTCACAGGAGTTCATTGCTGAAGTGACAGGTGAAGTGTCCTTTTTGCAATTACTGTCAAGATGATGTCCAGTCACATGCCTGTGTATAGGGAAGAGCAGCTGAATGTGAAATTGGAGTACTGCTTTGGGCCCAGCAATCAGTGTTTCCTGTTGCAGCTTTAATGAGGTGGAGGGTAGGAAAGCTTCTTTGTGATGGTGTTATGGTTAAGACAAATTATGAACGATGTGGTGTGGAAGCTTTTATTTAGGTATAAGGGTATTTTTAGCTTAGGTTACTCAGAGTATTTAGGAGAAACATCCTATTTAAACTGCTTTTATAAAAATTACGATTCAGCTGATGCAGGTTGGAGATGACCTGGTACTGCTTCTTGCTTTCATGTTTTCTAATTCCTTCTCGTAAGGCTAAATTTGCCTTTGGTACAAAGGTAAATACTTGTTAGTGCACTTTGGCCAAATATTTTGTGTCAGTTGCATGGAGGTTGAGGGATGTTAGAGGCTGGAAATGTACAAAGTGACTGTTTCTGGCCCAAAGGTTTAAGCTTTATTTGAAAAGCCATCCTGCATTGTGTATAGAATTTGGTCTGGAATAGGGTCTTGTTACCATCCATGCCCTAATATGGAAATTATGGAAAAGATTTAAATAGATACTATTCTCATCTCCAGGAGTGGCCACTGTAGAAAACCACGTAGTCCCATTCTTTGACCTTCACTCTTATATTTCTGGGAAGATAAATTAGAATTTACAAAGGTCTTTGAGAAAGCTCTGATGAAAACGTAGTGCTCTGTAGGCTGTGCTTTTGATGGAGACTTGTAATGCAAAGTATCCTTGTATACTATGTATACTTATAATACATAGTATCCTACAGGGAGCAGATGAATAAGTTGTAATATTAAAGAAGAAAATCATAAGTTTATTGTCTCGATAGTGGCATCTGTATTAATTCACTGTCTGAACCTAAGGCTTGATTTTTAGATCAGAATAAGTAAAGGTAGAAGAATTGCAAGCCTAAACAAAGGTGTGGTGGTCTGCCTGTCTTATTTTTCTCTCCATTCTTCCTTTGCAGATCCTCTGTCTGTGTCTCCTGCCAAGTGGGCAGAAGAATACCTAGAGCAGTCAGAGGAGAAACTGTGGCTTGGAGAATCAGAAGATCAGTCTTTAGCAGATAAGTGGTGAGTCTGACTTCTCAAAACCAGGTGTTGCTGCTTGGGTAGGTGAAGTTTGGAAAGGTGATAGAAATATGCCATGGCCTCAATGCTTTTGAGTCATTTAACCTAAACTGATGTTCTCAGGCCTTTGGTTTCAGAGAAAGGAGGAGACAATGCTTGGAAACTGAAGTTTTAAAGAGATTTTAGCTTTTCTATTCTCTAGTTCCAGGAAGATACTTTGATCATGTAGGCTAACTTAATCTCATGCCTAGTGCAAAGCTCCTTAAAGTAATTTCCGCAGTGAGTTCAGGAACATTTTTTCTGCAACTGATGTTTTTTATGAGACTCTACTAGTTGTAAACTTTCATCATGTAGTTCTCCCTATTTGATAAAGCACTTCCAGCCTTTCCCTGACATATTTCTAGGTTCAGCCTTCTACATATTATTTTAATGTGTTTTTATGGTAGATTAAAGAACAGTCTATGCATCATCTCTCTGTAGGTGCCTATTGAGTTCAGTCAAGTTTTTGATTAAAGAAGCAAAACACACACAAGCAATTGGAGCTTCTTGGATCTTTCCTTAAAAGAGATTTTGCATATTTGGAATCTCCTTCCCCCTAGCCCTTGCCTTCTCTGATAGCTTTCTGCAAATAATGGACATTCCTGAGTTATTGCCACCTGTTCCAAAGACTTCTCCAAGACTGAATATAGTGGTAACACCTAGAGCTGGTCCTATCCTGCTGTAAGCCAGAGAAACCATATTGTGTCTTTGCCATGAGCCCTCAATTCTCTGCAGAGCTGATGCTTTTCCAAGACACTGTTTTCCTCTTCAGTGGGCATGACCTACTTTCTTTGTTCCTGGATATATGACCTTGTTTCTGGTAGTGCTAAAACTTGCAATGTCTGATGGCATGTGAGCTTGGCAAGGAATCCAGACTGCTCTGCAGAACTGTGCTGACTCTGTAATTGCTTAATTCTGCTGCTGTTTGTGTCAGTCACTTGCACAGTTAACGTAGTAGTAATTTTGAATTTTTACAGATGGGTAATGGTACTGAATAACTTAAGAGAACCCTAGGATCTTTGAGGAGAGGTTGTATCCCTCAATAATGTTTTCTGGCCCATGGTGTAGACTGTTGTTAGTGAAAGAGTTTGCTGTTGCCTGGTATCAGACTCTCTCTCTCCTGTTTACTGCCTTGGAACACAGGTATGAGGAATACCAACCTGAGGATGATCTTAAGAAAACTGTTACTGATTTCCTCTCTAAAGTGGATGATCCGAAACTCAAGAATACTGAGGTGAGAAATCTGACTGGGGCTGAGAGATTTATTATTACTGTGAAATAATAATTACGTAATTAGTAGTAATGATATTGCTGTGAATAAGGGGTGTGGGGAATTGAGAAGGGTGAAGACAGTAAAGGAATAAAACCTCCTGTCCCATGTTTGCATTTCTTCCCTGATTCCTGGGAGTTGAACGCTACAATCCACTTTAGATATTATCCATCTCCCCTCTTGTGAAGTCTGGTCCTCTCCACATGTCCAGGCCTTTTGTGCTCGCTCTGCAGAGAGAAGCCCCCGTAGTGAAGGAGGGGGGCATGGGCAGAGGGCTTGTGGGCACAACATCTGCCCAGCTCCACCCTTGTTTCATTTCTCTGCTGCAGTTCCTAAAGTTTGTCCGCCAGATCGGAGATGGGAGGGTATCGATCGAAGCTAATCAGGTGACCCACAGAGACCAAGATCAGGCAGAGCAATGGGCAGCTGAGTTTATACAGCAGCAGGTAGGAGCCCCAGGCCTGTATGCTCTGAAGGAAGAAGGCATTTTGCCACAGTGCACAGTCTGGGAGCAAAGGAAAATGGCAAGTCCAGCTCTCAGCGATACTGAGGGAGACAAGGGAGGGGCTGTTGGGCTCTTAGCAGAGTCTAGCCAGAAGCTGGGAAATGTATTTGGACAGTTTGAGTTTTCTCATCTCCCACAGCGTCTGGGAGGAAGAGGAGATTCTGATGAATTCGTTTCCATTTCATAGGCCATCAGTTCCTACTGATGGGGAGGAAGGGTCATCACAGACCCTCATACTGTTTTGGGATGTGCCCTGAGGTTGCCAAATTCTAAAAAGAAAGGTGTGTTTCTGTTTCCAAACTCCCAGGAGGCATCCGATGCCTGGGTGGATCAATTTGCGCGATCTGGGAACATGTCAACTCTTGATACGGAATTTGAGCAGGCAAAGGCAGCTGTGGAGGTAAAGCTGGCTGAGAAGGAGGGCTGGGGTGCCAACTGAAAGCCCATGGTAGGGTTACCTCTCTCTCCTTTGCATGCTCTGAGGAGGGCTGGAAACATTCAAGAGGGACTTCTCTGGCATGTCTGTATACCTGAGTTTATGGCTGAGGTACTCCAGTCACACTTTGTTTTCCCTTCAGTCAGATGTGGACTTCTGGGACAAACTCCAGGCAGAATGTGAAGAGATGGCCAAGAGAGATGCAGAGGCTCACCCTTGGCTCTCTGAATATGAAGACCTCAGCTCCTCATCATATGACAAGGTAGTGGAGAACAGGATCTCTCAGCCTTAGCACTGTGATGGGCTTCCTTGGGGAGACTGGCAGTGTGTCTGCCTTGCCGTGAGTTCCACAGACCCTAAATGCTGCTGGGATTCCTTCACACAGTGATGCTTTGCTGTCACTTACACCCTGGTCCCAGATAAACTAGAGGTTAAATATTGTTTTCACTTGGGCTTGTCTGCAAATGTAGTTCTTGTCCAGCACCAAATACCAGTGAATACAGGAGTTCTCTACAATGGGTTCAAGTGTTGTGTCCCCTAGTCCCATCCCTCCCCCTCTCTGCCTGTTCCCTTCCAAGCTAATAAGATCCTTACTAAATATTTTGTCTCTCAAGCAACTTATTCCTTGTCTAGTTTGGGGGACTTTCCCAGCACAGAATAGGCAGGAAGAAACACCATTGTTCTCTGATCTGCTACGAATTAGCAATGAGGATGAGGTGCCGGCTAGTCTGCAGCTTCAGTGTTCCTGATGCTGCAGGACTAGACTGTGCTGTGCTGTAGAAAGTGCTCTTCTCCCTAAGCCTGTTTCCCAGCAGTAGCCCCTGTCTGTCTGTCTGCCCTGCTAGGGCTACCAGTTTGAGGAAGATAATCCCATGAGGGATCATCCGGATGCATTTGAAGAGGGACGGAAGCGCTTGGAAGAAGGTGACCTCCCCAATGCTGTCCTGCTCTTTGAGGCTGCAGTGCAACAGAAGCCAGATCATATGGAGGTGAGTGACAGCAGAGATAATGGGCTGAGGTATCAAGGTGGGTGTAGAAAACTCACTTCAGAGTTAGGACCTGTGCATGGTGTATGAAAACACCGCATTTATTTGTGGCTCTGAGTTTGTAGCTGATGTGTGTGAATCCTCAGGGGAGCCTGTGAGCAAGGAGGTTTCTGACTTAAGATCAGTTACAGGAAGCACAAAGTTGTCTGGCCCAGAGCTGTGTAAAATCTTTGGAGCGCATGAGACTGCATGGAGCCAAGACAAGGAATTCTCATCTCTTAAGTTACTGCTGTGAAAGTCTTTATTGGCATTGTAAGTTTGGAGAAGCTTATGGCAGATCACTGCTTTCCGTATCTGTAGTAAATTCTAATTCTGAGAAGCTCATTAGACCAGGGGTTCTGATTAAGTCTTTCATCTAGGTGCTAGGAGAAGATGTGACCCAAAAGGGTTGTGAGAGATGGCTTGGGTGTTTTCATAGTCTTAATGGAAGTTGCGGGCCAAAGAACGATTTTTTTACACTGAAGACAGAGTTCCAGCTCCCCATTAGTGAACACTTTTTTCCATAAATCACTTCAGCTTCTGCCGGATGAATTGAGAAATGGAATAGTCTGTGTGCGTTTTTCCAGGGGTAGAGGACAGGGATATTCTCAGGAAGAAGAAGGCAAATACACCCATGCTGTCTGTGTCTGGAATGCCTGCTTCAAGGATTCAGGGCTGCTGAATTTTCAGTGTCTTGTTCAAGCCCTGCTAATTATATATGACTGGACATACATAATTTGATTGCCCTGAGACTTAAATGAGAGTGACATTTTGGAACAGAGATTCTTGGCTTCTGGGAATAGGCATCTGACTTTCATGGGTACTGGTAATAGGTGAAAAGCAAGCAGAAGGTTTGAAGATGTGCTTTAGCTTTAGAGGGGTCAACAGGTGTTGTTAATACTCTCAGCACTGTTGCTTTCTTCTTATAGGCAGTGTGGGCTGTAGGCTGAGCATGATGGAGAGGTAGTTGAAACCTTAGGGGGAGGAAATCTTGTGCCTGTGCTGGCTGGCTGTATTTGAAACATTCTGAATTCTTCTACTGTGACTGCGAAAAGTACAGGAGAAGTCAAGACTTCACAAATGGTACAGTGATCAAACAGACATGAGCAATTGATCTGAAGGAAATGTCATGTTTGCTTTCGTCCAAGTCACAGCTTTACCTTGAATCTCATCAGCTCTTCTGCTTGCAGAGCACTGCAGTTATCACTGGTCAGCTCTAGCTGCAGCTAGCTATGTATGGTGAGGCATGAGAGATTCGAGAGGGTAGATAGCCTTCTGCTTGTGGTGGCTTGTGCAGGGTTTCTGTGTCCTTGCTAATGAAACAATTTCCTTCCTTGAGGCAGCGGGTACCGCATTTTGTGACTTACATTCAAAAAGCCTGTACATCATGTTGACAGTCCCACCATCTGTCTAGCCTATCTTGGAGCCAAGGGTGTGGTTATTAACATAAAGTGAACTGGTATTTTGGATTTAGTGCCTAGTTAAATATTCCTTATATCAGCTGCTTGGAGATGGAAGTAATTTTCATGTACTGGTGTCATGATGATTGGAAATTCAGTAAAATAACAGTGCTTCTACTTTCAGGTCTGACAGTCAACTCTCCAAGGTTACTACTTGCTAGTGGACCACTGCACAAGTACATACAGCTGCCTGCCTCGGGGGTCTCATTATTAGCACTGCTGCTATGCCATTTTGTTCTTGGGAAATAGGAGATCTGCATTTTCCTCCTTCCTCTGCAGTCTGACCACAGTTAGAAGTTAAAAGTGGAGATTCTGTGATTTAAAAGTGTAAAACTGCCAACAGTTGCTTTATGATAGATTTCCAGGTAGACATTCACTTCTGTTCGCTATAACAATGCCAATTTTATTGTCTTAGAGGACCTATGTGCCATGACATCCATGTATCTTTTGAGAGGAACTTATACCTGTGGCTAATGTGTATACTTTGGTCTATTTGATCTCGCTCTAAAACTGTGGGATAATGTACTGGATTTAATCTCTGTGTTTGTGGCTTACTGGCTGATTTTTTTTTTTTCCTCAGTGAGTAAGTCTGTACATCTATGTCTTCCCCAGGCCTGGCAATATCTGGGAACCACCCAAGCAGAGAATGAACAGGAGCTTTTGGCGATCAGTGCCCTCAGACAGTGAGTGTTGCAGCAGGGCCGCTGAGCGTGGCTCCTTGTCTAGTGCCTTGTGCCACAAGGACCATGCAGCTGTCACCGGGTGCTCTGTCTTGTGTTACCTCCTGTATCCTGATTTAATACTGTATTTACTTCTCTTTCTTTGATTTGCAGGTGCTTGGAGCTGCAGCCTGGGAATCTCACAGCACTTATGGCTTTAGCAGTCAGCTTCACCAATGAGTCCCTGCAGAAGCAGGCGTGTGAGACCCTGCGGGACTGGCTGCGCCATAAACCGGACTATGCCCACCTGCTGGACAAAGAACCAGAGGAGAATGTCTCGGGGACAAACCTGGGGCCTTCTAAGCGTGTCCTAAGTTCTCTGCTGTCTGAGTGAGTTATGGTTACAAATTTCAGCCTTCGGCAGAAAGGCTTCTTGGAGGCTTCAGACTGGTCAGACAGGAGCAGAGTGAGCAACCCAAGGCCAGCTCTCTCCACAGTACACCAATATCCTGTTCTGTGCTTTTCCAGCTCACTGTTCATGGAGGTGAAAGAGCTGTTCTTAGCAGCTGTGCGCAGCAACCCCTCAGCTGTGGATCCTGATGTCCAGTGTGGCCTGGGTGTCCTTTTCAACCTCAGTGGCGAGTACGAGAAGGCTGTGGATTGCTTCAGTGCTGCACTCAGTGTGCGCCCCAATGTAAGAAAGGGGCACACTGCGGGTGCTGGAGGTGCTTAGAGGTTTATGGGTGAAGGTTTGCGTGTAGGTGCTGCGTGTACGAGAGGTGCATATTTGAGGTGGAGGAATAAGGCAGACGTATGGGGAAGGAAGGGTTAGCTTGGAGCTTAAAGAGATCCAGTTCATCTCAGCCCTATCTCTGTGCCCCTTTCTCCAGGACCACCTTCTATGGAACAAGCTCGGTGCCACCCTGGCCAATGGGAATCGGAGTGAAGAAGCTGTGGCCGCGTATCGTCGGGCGCTGGAGCTCCAGCCGGGATATATCCGCTCTCGCTACAACCTGGGCATCAGCTGCATCAACTTAGGTGCCCACCGGTGAGCACAGGATGGGCAGCTCTGCTATGACCCAGGAGTTTGTGTCTTTGTGGGAGAGAGACTGCCATAAGTTACGAGGGCAGGGCCACACTGCCTGCAGCCTTCTCTTGGCATAGGAGAGCAGAGCGAGGGTGTGGACTCTGCCCAGAGATCCAAGTGTCATGCAGTTCCAGGTGGAGCAGAGGCCATCTGGACTTCTGATTCTTTTGGAGGGAAAAGAGGGACCTCTGGTTCTGAAGCAGGGCAGGATCTGGTGAAGAGGAGGAAACTGTTTTGAAGGGGAAATGCTTTAGAAGCAAATGGGGAAGGGAGTATGAGATGTACATCTTTTCCACTAAGCATGTGTATGTTCTCCTGTTGACAGTGAGGCTGTGGAGCACTTCTTAGAGGCTTTGCACATGCAGCAGAAGAGCCGAGGCCCACGGGGGCAACAAGGAGCCATGTCTGACAACATCTGGAGCACCCTGCGCATGGCCCTCTCCATGCTGGGGCAGAGTGACCTCTATGGGGCAGCTGATGCCCGTGACCTGCCCACACTGCTTCAGGCATTTGGCCTCCAGCAGTGACTCTGGGATGGGCTGCCCTGTGAGTGCAGCAGTTGCCTGGCCCAGCAATGAGTGACCTTTCTTAGGGATCAAACGTTCACAAGGTTTCACACACATCTTTGCCCTGGTAGGGCAGATCATTGGCAACTGTTTATTTTCAAGTACGCCCCGGTGAAGTGTGCAATTTCCCCAAGTTGTCTGTTGTGGCCTGAGCATCTCTGAATGGTTCACAGTATCACCTCCATGATGATTGACACTGCTGGTTCACAGATGATCAAAGTGGGGAAGACAACAGCATCCCCCCCCTCTTGCCAGACTGCCTTTGCAGTAGTGCCCGGCTTGGCTGTGAGATCTTGGCTATGAGAGCCATTCTGCAGAGACTGCCTGCAAGGGTGTGTCTCAAGTTCAGGCTGCTTTAGAGAGGTGGGATTGCTGTTTCATCCAAAAGAGTGAAAAATTCTGGGGTTTGAGCATGCTTCCCCATGTATGTGCTTGCATGTGTGTATATGTGAGTTGCTAGGGAAAACTGGGGCAGTAGTCCCCTTTTCTGCCACTGGTAACTTCATGGTACAGCCAGATGCTGCTTTCTCAGTGTCTCTTCATGAACCTTTTAAGACAAGAGTAATGTACTGATGCTGGGGACGTGGGTAGAGGCCCTTACCCCTGTCAGGATAAGGGGAGATCCCAGAGTTCAGGCTTGACAGAAAATGATAGGAATGAAAGTCTAAAATGTAACCTCTCCCAAAATATGGTGGGGAATGGGGTCAAGTCTTAATTTTCTCTTGCTCATCTGTCATTGTTTTCCTTTGTGCAAAAGTCTCCATCTTGTGTGTAACTGAATCTTGTTAATTATAAATATCTGTATATGATTCTATTGGGGAAAATGTTTTTTAATTGTAAAGTATTTTGTATAATAAAGGTATAAGCCCACTGCTTTTCAAAAGATAGATTAGCATCTCTCTCTGTTTCTGTCTCCCCTTTTGACCCTAGTTTTGCTTTATTGATAGCTTGCATGCAGAGGAAGCTTAAAGGACCTCATTTTGCTGTAGCCCCAGGCTTCGGTTCAGTGAGCCAGCAGAAGAGCTTCCCTGTGCCAAAAGCTCACTTTTTGCCTGCTTGGGTCTAGAGGTCAGTGACGCACTTTTTTTTCATCTTCTGGCCCTCTGCAGTGAGTGAAGGTTTTATTGCCTCTTTAAAGAATCTGACTGCTGCAGTAGTCAAGGCTGGGGGCTTTGGCAGGGAGCACTGCCCCTTCCTCTTCCATCAGGCACCTGTTTCTTCATACCTCAACCTCACAGGCTTGTTTTTCTCACTACTGGAACAGAAGGTGTGTGCAGAGAATAATATTTGCTTTATGTTTTCTGAGCTTTATTTTCCCCTGTGTCTCCCATCCAGCCCTGTGGCACTGAGGCCTACGTGCAGTGCTCTGAGATTGCTGTAGTGCGTGCAAAACAATTTGCTGCTTTTGCTGTCTGAAAGGAAGGAAATGCTGCTTCTGTGTCCTGCTCGCCCACACTGCTGGTCAGAGATGTCTTTTGGTTTTTACTCACCTTGGTCCTTTTGTCATGTTCTTTGCTCAGTGAAAGAAAACACTAGTGCCTATGCTGTGCCTCTTGGCTGCCTAGGTGTTTTCTCCTCCCCAGTTCTCTGCTGTTGCTCTCACCACTGATTTCCTTTGCTTCTTTGGTGCACCACATTCCTCTCCATATTCCTGTTACCACTACTTGGCTTTCCCTTTTTCTCATCCTCTGGTTTCATTAATGCTTCGCCTCTCCTTGTTTTTCTAGTTGCCTCAATGTGCCTTGCCATTTGTCCTAACCCTCCTGACTTTGTGTTTGGTGTCCTTCCCTATCACACATTTCCCCCTGTCCCTGCAGGTAGAGTGGGCTGTTACCATTTGTTCACTTTCCCTGTAAATTGTTCTCACTTTCCTGCCCCCACTGCCGTTAAATCATCTCACAGCTTCTGTGCTACCTTTGCTGAGGCTGAATCTTCACTGAAGCACCTGGTCCCTGTTTAGGCTCCCAGGGCTGAATAAAGATTGGGCTGCCTCTGTCCAGGTCTTGTCTGACTGCATCCTGTTAAGAGCTGCTTTTGGAAGTGGAGTGTTGATGCAATGAACACCAGCTGACTGATTGGATCTGCATTCTGGTTCCAGTTCACAGTTTTTGTCTACCCTTTACAATTCTGTCTCTGATGTCCAAACCCAGCTTGTGCTGGTGCTCTGTATGTATCATGATCCTAGTTTGCATTTCCAGTCCCATCCATGTTTTCTGTTATGAAACCCAGTTGTACAGCACGGTTGGGTAGCAGGTACCAAGCATTTTAGATTCACACTAAGGTAAGGCAGTGAGGGATGTTTGGGTGTCCCTGAGCCACTCTCCTGCTCACAAAAGGCCTAACCCTAATGGTAGATAAGGCAGCTGAGAGCCTTATAAATGACTGTGCTCTCCAGTCTTTGTGCTTTTCCCAATGCACAGAACAGTTGCAGGGCCTATCACCACTGAAGATTTGTAAGAGATCCTAGCAGGCCCTGTACCAAATTCTTGGGCATTACAGGACACCATCTAATCCTTCATAGAGCCATGAGTGGTAAAGAGAATAGCTCAGTACATGTTTTTCCATCCACACTTCTTGGTACGTTTCTTCTGTGTTTCTTCTTCAGTGTTTTATTTCTTTGTTGCTTAAGACCACAAGACGTCATGGAATCTCTTGGTGATGCCTTTAACACCCAGGCAGAAAATGAAAGCATGCTTTGAGCTCCTTATACCTCTGGCCACATTGCTCCTCATTAGCTTCCATCCTTGCCAAGGAGATGGTTGTGCTGCCATTGTTTATTCTGCTTCACCACTGCAGTTTCCTCTCTTGAGCTGCTGAGCCTCATTCCGAGTTTTCTTGAGCTGCAACCCTCTGAGCTGATGTTTTGGGTTCCAGGCTCCTACTTGTTGTGCCTGTGTGTGCTGAAGTCTGGAAGGTGCTCAGTCTGGAAGGTGCTCAGAGTCCTGCTCTAGAGGAATGCTCTAGGGGTGGTGACCTGAAGTGGGTATTCATGAAAAGAGTGTAATGACAAGCAGATAGTGGCTGCTCTCATATTCTCTTGGAATCTGCTGTTTCCAATACTGCCTGACCCAGAAGTCACATCAGTATGTTTGTTTAAGAGCCTTTGGTGAATTTATTCTCTGCCTGTGACTTGCTGATTTTTAAATCGCATGGTGCCTTTGGTCTTGACTATGTCTTGTGGATATTCAAACACAGAATTGTGTTTGAATACCTAAAGTATTTTATTTTGTTTTTTAAGCCTGCTGTTTCTTCCTTTCTGGTCTCCTACTTCATGTCCTATAAAACATAGCAAATAAAATGGTCCTGCTACCATTTTATTAGTTCCCCAGGGGGATCCCTTTTCCTTACCTCTGTACCCGACACTTCTGTATCTTTCCTACTTTTACTGCATTCTTGCCAGTACTTCCTTCATGCCCTAGTCTGCCTCAGAACCCTGACAACAAACATTCTGCCCCTTTCTCTCCTCTGAGTTGGCACCTGATGCTTGGAAGTCTTTTGGCAGGCAATAAAGGACTGAAAGCAGCACAGCAGCTCTCTCACCTGCAGCAGCAAAGTGGCACCAGAGACAGGCCTGCCAGACAGGTCTCTTTGCCAGAGCAGACTCTGGAAGCTTCTCCAGGTGTTGGTCCCTTGTTCATGTAGGAAAATGTTCCTTTGCACCTACAAGAGAGAAGAGAAACTTCTCTGTCACTGCCATGCTGAGTATGGCAAGGCATTGTCTACTATTTTCTGATGTTTTTTACATGCCTAGTTTGAGACACATAAAATTTTAAAACTCTGTAGCTGTCCATGACTTTAGGAACATTTGTAGGTGCAGAGATTCCCTGAAAAATCTGGTGCCGGGTGGGCTGGGGTTTGGGTTTTTTTGAAAGTATTTCTATTGCTCTGTTGCATTTCTGAAGCAGAAGTGACACCTAGTGTTGAGTCGAGGCCAGGTCCGTGTCTGTCACACGTGCTTGGATCGGGACACGAAAGGGTGTAGGAGCACAACTCGCTAATTAAACATGAAGAGAACAAAATGCTGGTGCAGCTGTAGACGCAAATAGTGGTGCAGAGAACCTAGGACTTTTTGAGGGTCTGTGATGCCTTCCCCAGCTTCTCCCCAGTACTGCGCATGGGTCTTTATGGAGTCCAGCTTAGCAACTATTCTGTGGAAATCCATTTGTACATTTATTTAAAAGCCCAGAAAACAACCCAGCTGGGTTTCTGACATTTGGAACTAACAGTTATTCACAGACAACCTGTTGCCTTTTCCTTTATCTGGGAAGAAGAGACTTGGGAAAAGGGAATAATAGTTGGAAAATATCTTCTCTTTGCTTTCTGATGTCTGTGTATTGTCAAGTGGGATTTATAAGGCTTTAGTCAGTCTGTATTTGCTGTGCCTCTCTTCCCAGCACAATGTCTGAGGAGCTCACTCCCAGTGTTGTGTCTGAATGTGCAGCACTCATCGAATAGGATGCTATCATTTCTCTTTTTGCTGAAAAAGTGGTGTTCAGTTTGCTTTACTGAACAGTAGCAATTGCAAAGTGGAGAAAACAGAGGAAAGAAAAAAAGGGGAGTTTGTGGGAGGTACATGCTAGGCAAAAAAATATGCCTTTTTTTTTTTTTTTTTTTTTTTCCCTCCTGGAGGGTTTGGTAGTGAATTTATTAGCATGTGGGCAGTTCACAGATTTGAGTTCTGTGGTCCAGTTGCACGTTCCTGTATTGCATTTTTGAGGGCTGTTTTGCTTGAGAAACAGAAGTTTGAGAGCTAAAAGTAGGAAAGAAATTTTATCTTTGTGATGAAGAATTACTAGCCCTAACAACTGCTAAGTGAGTAAAACCCAAAACTCCACCCTCTCCAACCACAAAAACCCCTCCAAAACAAAGGAACCAGCGTTCTGCTGTCTTGAGTCCAAAACTACCAGACAAAAATAGCAAAGAGAAGCTGGAGAGGCGTAGTTCATGTGTGATTTTAATGTTTCTTTAATTCTCTTGTTTTGAAGTAACAAAAACAGATGAGTAATTAAAGATACAAACTAAGGTATCCACTGTGGTAGAGCAGGATGGGAACCCAAGAGGACCTGGAGGAAGGAGTTTGTTGTTAATTTGATTTTTCTACCATTTTACCATTTCCAGCACTCTGAAGTGGGTGCATATATGACATCCACAGCTTTAACTTAAATTGTTTAATCACCCTGCAGTAGTAAATAGTCTATACAGAAAGAAAGAAATAAAACACCCCCAGAAAACTACTTTTATGAAAAAGATAAAAATATTTGTCTTTATTCTTCACTTGTTGAAGTGTTTTTTGCATAACTGCACATTGTCAAAGAATCTGCATGTTCCTCCTTCTTCTTGCTCCTTCTTTTGCTTTTTGTCTGCTGAAGGCAATAGAGGAAGAGGTGTTTTTCCTCCTTCTCTTACCTTTGCACTTTTGTCTCATACTTTCTTTTCCAGATTTTGAGATCCTGCTCTTTCTGCAGGAGTGGGATAAAATGAAGTTTAGGAAACTTTATTTCCCATAAATTTTCTCCACCGGGAGTATTGTGTCCAGCTCTGGGGATCTCAGCACAAGTCTCAGGACATGGACTTGGTGGCATGAGTCCAGGGGACAGACGTGAAGATGATCAGAGTGCTGGAGCACCTCTCCTATGAGAAAAGTTGAGAGAGTTGTGGTTGTTCAGCCTGGAGAAGGCTTTGGGTGACCTTATTGTGGCCTTCTAGTACCAGAAGGGGTTAAAAGAGAGCTGGAGAGGGATTTTTCAACAAGGACACAGAGTGGGAGGACAAGGGAGAACAACTTCAAGCTGAAAGAGGGCAGGTTTAGATTAGATATCAGGAAGAATTCTTTAGTGTGAGGGTGGTGAGGCACAGGAACAGATTGCCCGGAAAAGCTGGAAATTCCCTGTCCCTTGAAGAGTTCAAGGCCAGGTAGGATAGGACTTTGAGCACCTTGTCCAGTGGAAGGTGACCCTGCCCATGCCAGAGGGTCTGGAACTGGATGATCTTTAAGGTCCCTTCCAAACCAAACCATTCTGTGATCCATAAGGAAAAAAAGCAAACAAACCCAACCCACAAAGAAAACTCCATAAATATATCCAATATCAACCCCCTAACCCCACCCTGTGGTGTTCTTCTTTGTTCAGTGACTTACTTCCTTGTGCATAAAGTACCATATAGGTAAGATTAATGACATTAAAATCCATTTAGTTTTCAATCCCGTAACACTGGGACAGATGGTCAGTTAGAACCAGGAGCTCATTTCTTTCTGTGAACCTGGGAGTATTTGTACAGAGATCTTTTACCATGTTTTTGAAGCAGTACATCCCATCATATATTGCCTTTTGGCTTTCCTTGAAGCCGTGAAAAGCCCCACCGCCAGCTTTGGTGTTCTGCAGGGAGCTTGTGAAGGACTTAGGAGTTCAGTGTTGGTTGCATCACTGTGTAACGTAGTTGAGATAGACTCACTCTTTGTGATGCCTTCATGGCTCATACATTAGGCCAAAGGGCTTTTCTGAGTCTGCAGGTGCTGAGAAAGATGGGAATGTTTAGTTCATGAATAATTATGTCATTACACATTTTTTTTTTTTTTCAGAAATGCAACTAAATAATTTCATAAGTAAAACATAGCAACAAGCTAAGAAAAATGAATGTTGTTCAATGGCAGCATAAATCCACCCTGTTCTAGGCTTTTTTAGTCCCTCTTTCAAGCATTCCTCACATTGGTGTGCTCATTCTTCCTCCCTTCTCTTACCATACAGTGGACACAATGGTTCAGGAGTGGAATGGGATTTTCCCCTTTCCAGCAGCACTGAACTGTAGGCTGAGGTCACTGCAACACACAAAAACGTGCCCTAAAGTTGTGATTTGCCTGTACAGAGAAGGGACTTCACATTTAGCTGTTGCTATTAAGTGAGGGCCTGTTTCTCTTCAAAAGCCCAAAATGCAACTTTCAATTGCTCTGCTTCCAGCCTCTGCAGAGCAGCAAAACAATGGGGCCACGTGATAAAAAACCCCAAAACCTCAAATATTTTTATGCTGGCTTAGTTCTGTGATCTGGCACACCGTGGGTTCAGCCAAGCACCAGTGAAAGAGATACAGCATGGCGATCTGGCAGGACCTGATGTACAGGCTGCTTGTTTTGCGGGGATGAGCTATCTCACTTCCCGGCTCCCCATCTTCTCCAGTTACTTCCTACCTGACAGAGCAGGGGTGCCTCAAGTGATCTAACAAAGATTCTATTGTTTCCTCCTTCTGCAGAACAGCTTTCTGGCATGCTAGCCAATGAACCTGTCTGAAAATTTATTACAGATTGAACCGGCAATGAGAAAAAGAGAAAAAAATATTGCCACTGCAGCTCTGCCAGAGCCTCCTGGCCCTGCTTTAGCAGCTCGGCATCCCTGTTGCTGCTTAAATGGCTACACAGGTGAGAAGGAGGAAGAGAATTTAATAAAAGTATACTTAAACGCCACCTCTGTCAAGTGGACATCTCTCAACAAAGCCCTTTGGAAAATTAACAGTATTTATTACAGTTGCTTCACAGGTAAACAAAATGTAAACTGCAATAGGCAGAAAAATTCTACAGCCTGTGTGTCACAAAGTACTTCTATACATTTTTATTACTATGATTCATCTGGCTTCTGGAGGAGAAGGACAAACAAGAACCAAAGTTCTAAGGTTTTATCAAAGACTTACGCTTCAACAGACTTTTGACCCAGAGCAATAATACAGCTGGTTGTAGAAAGATCAAAATTAAAATAAAATAGTTAATGATTTTTGTTCACTTATTGGCCATTTCTCAGGTCTGTTGACTGGGGTGTTTCACAAGACTTTTGAGCAAGCTATAAATGGAGGCTGGTGAGACGCCCTTCACAAACAGCAGCCCTGCAGTGAAGGATTTGCCCTCAGCTCTCCCTAGCCCTGCAGCTGACATCAAGGTGAGAGGCACACTTTGTGCAGAGCTGGAAGGGTCTCTTGGGCAGCTGCTGTGGAATGCACAGAAAGGAAGGGAAGGAGGTTTCAGTGTTGGGATGAGAGGTGCAGCACGGACGTGAGGGTCTGCTGTGTGCATGTGCAGAGACTGAAGCCATCTTTGAGGGGATGAGGAGATGGCTGCTGCAGGAGAAACAAACCTTACCAAGGGAGAGGGTGGAGAGGGCCAGTGACTAACAATTCTCAGAGGCGAAAGTGAAAATATTTTACAAATTTATGTTGGTCATGGGATCTTTATGTTGCATCAGCAAAATTAAATGGGTCACTTTCAATACTTTTTCTACAAGTAGAAAGTCATTATAGTGGTGCTTAACCAGTCAGTGAGTCCAAGGTCAGGGTTCTCAGCATCCATAAATCCTTTTATAACTGCGAAAAAATACACGTTTTTAATCACATAATGGTGTGAGGTTCTTTTATTTTTAATTTTTCTTCTGTTTTCAGTTTGTTTGTTTGTTTTTTGTTTTGTTTGTTTCATAGGGTTTTTTAAAGTGAGGTTTAAGTGACTCAGGTTTTTTAATTATGATGCACATGTCTTGCAGTATTAATATGGCTTTTAATCTTACTGGGCATATCTGTCTTCTCCTATCCCTTCTCATAATCAGCTAGAGGAATGGCTTTTTTTGTCCTCTATGTATTTGCCCTGAAATCTAAATCTTTGCTTCAGTAACTGTTACATGATTTAAAGAGGGAGCTGTTATCACAACTGACCACTCATTGCTATTCCTGCAGCTGTAACTAATAAACACTGTGGCTTTTTAACTGAACTCAGATGACTGTGTGGAATTAGATGTGTGTACTGGTAACAGTGTTAGAAAGATACATTTACAACCCGAAATTTAGTGTGATTTAAAGGGTTGATGCTTAGAACTTGATTGTTTGTCGGTGTACGTCAAGAGCAGGAATCTCTTGATTTCAGTAAAACTTCATATGAACAGAGAAATAAGGTATTAAAGCAAATTTAAAGTTAATTTCTGCCCTTAAAAAATAGCTCCTCCCCCATTTTAAGCAAAAAATGCACTTTCTTTTAGAAATTAATTGTGTGTCTCACTACTTTTGTATTGCATTCTATGTGGATCATGAAACCAGGTCCAAACAATAAGTGCCCCTTTCTGAAATAATTCTCAATTACAGTGTCAGTTATCAACTGAAAGATTTATCAGTTGTTGTATATTTCACTTCATTATTATTTAGGTTATACCAATAAGATGTAAAACAAAATGGTCAGGAATCCCTCACGTGTATACATAAGCCAATATAAACAACTAAATAAAACTACATGGTTGTGGTGTACATATCCCATTTTACATTTTTCCTCCAAATTCAAATTTCTATGTCATGTCCTCACTCTTTCACAGCTGCTGCTATGTTTATCCTCTGCTAAAAATGTTTTACATTTCCTTTTTACCTGTTTCCCTTCTGGTCTCCAGCATTTTGGGTCTGGTGTGTAAAGGCTTCTTACAAGCATTGCTTGTTTTCTGTTTTTATTTTCTGCAGGCTGTCATCCAGCTCCTATAGCAAGGAATCCAAATTCCAGAAGTCCTACTGAGATGGGAAAAATCATCATTTATGAGCATGCCAACTTTGAGGGTATGTCCAAGGAACTCCACACCAACATTGCCAACCTAAAAGATGTAGATTGGAATGATTGTATCTCCTCAGTGAGAGTAATCGGCCATCCTTGGGTGGCTTATCAGCACGCAGACTATAAAGGACAGTTACTGGTACTTGAAGAGGGAGATCATGACTTTGTTGGCAAAAGGATGAATGATAGGATCAGCTCTCTGCAGGTGATCACTGAAAATCTGCACCATCCTCAGATCACTCTCTATGAGCATGCTGATTATCAGGGAAAGAGCAGAATAATAAGAGAAGCAACCAACCTCGCTAGGGGACATGACAACAACACCACATCTTCACACAAAGTCCAGAAAGGTGTCTGGCTGCTGTGTGAAAACAGCGATGGAAGTGGATTTCAATACATTGCACGAGAACATGAACACCTTCCAAATTACAAGGCAATCAACTTCAATGACAAGCTTTCCTTCCTGCGTCCCCTTCGCCCTGGCTGTGGCTGTTAGAATGCAAATCCTGCAATGCTGAGAAAAGATGCAGCCCCAGCAAGAAATTTGAGACCTTGTTCTCTGCCTCTTCTTGTGTCACTTTTCCCCAGTGTCACAGGACCACCAAACGCGAGAGCTCTTTGTCGTGCTGCACTGCAGATCTGTGCATCTCTATCCCCCCTTGCACTGTTCTCCTGCCCTATTAATGGCCTCTGCCATTGTCTGTAATCCATTTTGTGTTGGTGCTAATAAAGGATCTTTTACAATCAGCAGTGAGTTTCTTTTATGCATTTTTAGAATAGATAAATATTGCCTTTCATGGAGAGATGTCTCTGTGTAATCCAGAGAATGGTTCACGCAGTCACTTGCAAACATTTTCTCTGGATGTCTGTTGTAGAATTTTATCTCCGTCCAGTTTCAGTGGTCAGTAACACTGCAACCAGACTAAAGATCTTGGCGAACATTTTGATTATTGCTCTGATGCTGGCCCAGCTCTCACCTGTAGCCTGTATTTATCTATCACAATTAATTTATCTATTATTTATTATCTATTTTTCTATCACAATCTCAAGGCATTGATCATAGAATTGTAGAATCCCATGAAGTCTGGGTTTGGGAGGCACCTAAAAGATCATCCCATTCCAACCTTCCTGCCATGGGCAGTGACACCTTCCACTGGACCAGGTTGCTCAGAGTCCCATCAAGCCTGGCCTTGAACACTGGGGCATCCAAAGCCTCTCTGGACAACTTGTTTCAGTGCCTCATCACCCTCACAATAAAGAATTTCTTAACATCTAATCTAAATCTCTCCTTTTTTAACTCAAAGCAATTCCATCCTTGTCCTCTTACTATCTGCCCACTTAAAAAGTTGCTCCTTGCTACCTTGTCAGCCCCCTTCCAGGACTGGAAGGCCTCAATGAGGTCTCCCTGGAGCCTTCTCTTCTCTAGGGTGAAAAACCCCAGATTTCTCAGCCTGTCTTCTCAGGAGAGGTGCTCCCATCCCACAACCATCTCCCAGTCTGTGCTCATGTCTGGAGTTGCCCTGACCCAGGTGCAGGACCTTGCACTTGGCCTTGTTGGACTTCATGAGGTAACCATGGAACCACTACTCAAGTTGGGCCAGGTTCCTCTGGTTGGAATCCCATCCTTTTATGGTACCAACTGCACCCCTCAACTTTGTGTGGTCTGCAAACTTGCTGAGTGTCATTGATACATATATTAAAAAGCACTGGTCCCAGGACAGAGCCCTGATGGACACCAGTTATCACTGGCCTCCCCCTGGAAGCAGAGTTATTGACCACAACTCTCTGTCTGTGTGGCTATTTCCGGAATAGTCTACCCTTCAAACCCATGTACCTCCAGTTTGGAAACCAGGATGCCCCGTGGGACCATGTCAAAGGCCTTAAGGAAATCAAGGTATGTGACACTGGTTGGCCTCTCCTTGTAGATGGCTGCAATCCCTCCACCACAGATGGCCACCAGATTGGTCAGGCATGATCTGCTCTTGGTAAAATCATTCTGGCTGTCTTAGATCATCTTCTTGTCTTGCATGTGCCTTAGCTTTGGTCCCATGGGGATCTGCTCCACAATCTTCTCAGGCACAGAGGTGAGGCTCGCTGGGCTCTAGTTCCCTAGATCTTCCTTTCTCCCCTTTTTAAAAAAAAGAGTGATGTTTCCCTTTTTCCATACACCAACGATTTTACCTGAACAACATCACTTTTCAAATGGGATGGAAGGTGGCTTGACAAGAACACCAGCCAGTTTCCTCAGGACTCTGGGATGCATGTCATCCAGTCCCATAGACTTGTGTCTATTCAGCTTCATCAAGTGGTCTCAAACCTGCTCTTCGCTTACAGTGGGAGGGACTTTGCTCCCCCAGTCACCACCTGCAGCTTCAGGGACTCCGAAGACATGCGAAACCTCACTGCTAGTGAAGACTGAGGCAAGGAACTCATTGAGTACCTTAACCTTCTCCTTATCCATTGCCACCACGCCTTCCTTCTTGTTTATTGGCAGGGGTGAGGGTTACACTCTACTTGGCCTTTGTTTTCTGCCCAGTGTTCTTACAGAAGCCCTAATGTGTCAGTCTACACAGGCAGGCAACTGGAACAACTACAAGCTTGTGGCTAGAACGAAGAGTAAAATTATTCCCATTTTCATTGGCTTATGAGCACCCAAATTGTACAGGCCAGTTATTGGTGCTTGAGGAGGGAGAACACAGCTTTGTTGGTGAAAAGAAGAAGGACAGGATAAGTTCTCTGCAGGTGATGGCTGAAAATCTGCACAATCTGCATGTGAAGCCCAGAATGTGCTGTGCTATCAACTGCTGAGCTTTGTCCCACTTTGAAACTAACACTGCAGGCTGTGCTGACTTATAAGCCTTTTGTGCTCCTCTGCTTGGCTCAGGTGGGCAGATGCAATGGAGATAGCTCAGAATCCATGTGTTTTGGGACACTTCTCACTGCTTTGCAGCCAATTTCAAGTTTCCTTTCTCTGTTCACCAAAGCGGGATTTCCAAATTCAATTCCAAGAGTATCTGGCATTCTCCCTACTCTAGAACATGTGTGACAAGTCAACTGGAAAATGTCGCGTTCTGCCCCAAACAATTTGTGGAAGAAAAGATTTTGGAAGTCCTATTGGAGTGCCTTGGTTGTGGCTGGGAGCTCCCTTTCAGAATCTCAGCATGATAATGATATTACATAGGCATTGTTAATAGGAGATAGGTTATTTTGGATGTCTCTAATTATCTTTCCCAGGAAATACACTTAATGATATTTCCTTTGTGAAAAGCATAATTTCTTAGAGAGGAAAGAAGGTATTCTCTTATTTTCTTGACATATGTAACTGAGAAGTTCCTTACAGCCAGGAGGTCTCTGAAGCAGATATCTTTGAGTTTTCCCTGTTTCTCTTGGACAAAGAAAATATGGCATTACCTCCCAAAGTTGCTTTTACTCTGATTTTAATCAGTTGACATTCCTGTCTGGCTTTGTCTCTCCCGGTCACCAGAGACGATTTTGTTCACTTTGGGGGTTGTGAGGAGGTGGTCTAGTTGCTCTTGGGGTGCAGTGCACTGCAGACCAGCAGGCAATTTCTACACTGCTCAGATGGCAGTACCCTTGGAATCATGTTCTCTGGCCATCCTCACCCCTCACCCTCATGGCAGACTTTAAGAGGCCTCTCAGAAGGATACATCACCAACCGTGCATTCCCTACTGTACTTCTCACATGATGTTTATCCCTATAAAAGCACACTGTGCAACACTCTCGCTCAGGAAAGACTAGAGCATTGGCACCTCAGTCTGCCTGCCAACCCAGGGATAAACAGTATCTGGAGGTCCCAAACTGTGCTAAAACTACACAGGGTACTAAAAAGAGTAAAACGACTGCTTGCAAAATCAAGAGTCAGTAAAAAACCTTCAAAGAGGGGATTATTAATCCACTGTGCAAATGGACATTTGAAGAGAATGCTGTGTAAGGAAGGCTTGTAACTAGTGATATTCTAAAGGGAGATGCCTAGAGGAGAAAGCTCAGACACTATGGCTGTAACAGAGAGGTGATACATACACAGATTCAACTTTCCTCGGCTTGATCAAAAACATTGGAAGAACAGGTTCAGGCATGCTTGGGTAAACACAGAATATAAAAGTTGGACTTAAAGTCAGACCTTCGATGCCCAGAAAAAGGTGATGTTATTCATTAACCATTTATTTCTTAATGATGCCTTTGTTTCCATGTTTCAGGGCTCTGGTGCAGCTCCTCTGGATCAGCTTTGCGAATGAGCCACTGTGACTCTTCACCCGTAGTGGCAGCTCCATCGCCCAAGCAGCCCACCCTCAGAGGACTGGAGGGAAACAAGGAGGCAGAATATTCTGCTATACATGCCTCAATCTATGTTTTTTTTGGCTGGATGATTTAACGTTCACTTGGGGAAACTCAAGCTGTTTTTCAAGTACAGAATTCTCAATCTTGTAGTTTGCAAGCCTGCAAGTTTTCACTGTGGCTTTCTGCACTGCTCATTTCATCTGGTACTGGAATTCCCACAGCATGAATTTACAGCATCTTTTAATGCATCGAACACTGAAAAGCCATTGCAGAAAGCAGGGCTGAAGCAACATTTTTTATTCCCATATGCATTTTCAAACACATCTTCTCTTTACCCAACAACACAGCTGCCCCACTTTTAATTCAGTTGCTGATGCTTCCTTTAGTTTCTTCTTGGTTTTCTTTGACAGAATATTCCTCCCCCTTATGCTGCTGCGTTTTCTTGGCAGTGCCTTATTGACTTTGAGTTAATCAGAGCAATATTATGCAAAGCTTAAATGAAATTCTCCATCCTTGTAAATCAAATCTCAAAAATTGCAAAGCATGTTGCTGACAAAAGCACTAATGAGAGGCTTTCCTTCAGAGATCTGTAGAGATCATCAGGAAAATAACTGTGACACAGTGAAATGTGTGCAGCTGGTTGTTCCTATAAGGAATTCCCCTCCTTGGAGCAAACTTGTTTTTGCCATTTATACAGACCCAAAGCCCAATCCACTGAACAGTCTCCCCATCAAATCTATGTTTCCATTTAGAGAGAAGGATGTTATGGGGGACCATGTCAAAGGCCTTGCAGAAATCCAGGTAGATGACATCTCTAGCCCTTCACTTTTCCACTGAAGTAGTCACTTAATTGTAGAAGGTTAGTAGGTTGCTCAGGCTGGACTTTCCTTTGCTGAAGCTGTGCTGGCTGTCTCAAATCTCTTCCTTGTCCTCCATGTACCTACAAATACAAATATAGAAAGAGGTAACATGATACAAGGAAGTAGTTTGATTTAATTGTTAACACACCTCCTTGCTGAATCACCCTTACTGAGAAAGTCAGTGGTTAAGTAAGTAAGTGAATATTCTGATAAAAGATAAGAAATCTTTATAGCTCTCTTCTCTCTCGAGGAAGTACCATTTTGTGGAGCAGTAGTGCTCTGCTGCTGGCGCATTAATGCCTGTGCTGTCACGCACACAGTGAGTACACAATAAACCTTATCAGGATCAATGGTAACCATGAACAACAAATGATGACCCCCAAGGGTCCATACTGGCATATATGTTAAATATCTTCCTTGATGTCATAAACATGGGGTCAGGTACACCCTCAGCAAGTTTGCGGATGGCACCAAGCTGAGTGGTGCATTGTTATGCTGGAGGGAAGGGACTATTCAGAAACATCTTGAGAAGCCTGAGAAATGGCCCAGTGTGAACCCTGTAAATCTCAGCAAGGCTGAGTACAAGACCCTGCAACTGGGTGTCAGGGAAATCACAAGGAGCAGTGTAGGCTGGGGAATGAATGGGCGAGGGCAGCCCTGTGGAGAAGGAGCAGAGACACTGGTGGACGAAAATCTGGACATGACCTGACAGTGTGCAGTTGCCACCTAGAAAGCCAGCTGTATCCTGGGCTGCATGAAGTGTAGTCAGCACGCTGAGGGAGATGATTCTTCCCTTCTAATCTGCTGTGGTGAGACTCCACCCGGAGTACTGCATGCAACTGTAGGGTTTCCCAAACAAGAGAGACACAGACTTGTTACAGCAGGTCTAGAGACGGGCCATGAAAATGGTCAGAAGGCTGGAGAAACTCCTACAAAGAAACGCAGAGATACTTGGAGTTGTTCAGCCTAGAAAAGACAGTGTTTCTGGGAGACCTTATTGGGGCATTTCAAAATATAAAGGGGGCTTATAAGAAAAGCAGAGAGAGAGAGACTTTTTGTTATGGCCTTTCAAACTGAAAGAGCATAGGTTTAGGCTAGACATTAGGAAGAAATTCTTCACTGTGAGGCTGGTGAGACACTGGAAAAGGTTGTCTAGAGAAGATACGGGTGCCCCCTTCTTGGATCTCCCCCCACAGTTGGTGTGTATGCAACACCAAGTTGGGTATGAGTGCTGATGGGCTGAAGGAATCAATAGGCTGAGCCCAACTGTATGAAGTTCAACAGAGCCAAGGGCTGAGTCCTGCCCTGCTGTCCCAAAACCCCATGCAAAGGTAGACAGCAGCTGAGCATGAGTCACCTGTGTCCTGGAGGCCAAGAAGGCCAGTGGCATCGTGGTCTGTATCAGCAACAGTGTGGCCGGCAGGACCAGGGCAGGGATTATCCCGCTGTACTTGGCACTGGCAAGGCTCCACCTCGAATCCCGTGTCCAGTTCTGCACCCCTCACTGCAAGACACTGAGGTACTGGAGCATGTCCAGAGAAGGGAAATGAGCTGTTGAAGGATTGGGAGCACAGATCTGATGAGGAGTGGCTGAGGGAACTGGGGTTGTTCCAGTTAATGTGTTCCAATTACTATGGTTCAGATGGCTTCTGAAGGAGAAAGACAAATAGGAAGTCAGGTTCTAAGGTTTATCAAATCAGTCACACTTCAATGGACTTTTGAACCAAAGCAGTGAGACATTTGGTTGTAGGAACATCGAAACTAAAACAAAATATTGAATGAGTTTTGATCCCTGAGCATGATATTGATCACTTCCCAGTTCCTTGGAAAAGGGTGGTGCACAAGACTGCTCTGTGCAAACTATAAATGGAGACAGGTGAAACACCTTCCACAAAGAGCAGCCCTGCACTGGAGGAATCGCCCTCAGCTCTTCCCAGCCCTGCAGCTGACATCAAGGTGAGAGGCACACTTTGCGCAGGAGAACTGGAAGGGTTTCTTGGGCAGCTGCTGTGGAATGCAGGTGATGGAAGGGAAGGAGGTTTTAGTGTTGGGATGAGAGGTGCAGCACGGACGTGAGGGTCTGCTGTGTGCATGTGCAGAGACTGAAGCCATCTTTGAGGGGATGAGGAGATGGCTGCTGCAGGAGAAACAAACCTTACCAAGGGAGAGGGTGGAGAGGGCCAGTGACACACAACTGTGAGGGGTGAAAATGAGTGTATTTTACAACTTAATCTTGGGTATATCCCTAAACCAACGCACAGAACTAATTAAAACTGGGAAGTTGTGGGTACATACCTCATTGTATTTTTTCCCTCCAAATGAAAATTACTATGTCATGCCCTCACTCCTTTCCAGCTATTGCTATGTTTATTCTTTGTTAGAAATGTGTTGTTTTTCTCTTGTTTCCTTTTCCCCTGCACCTTCTCCATAATTTTGTGTCTGGTGTGTAAAGGCTACTTATGAGCATTGCTTGTTTTCTGTCTTCCTTTCATGCAGGCTGTCATCCAGCTCCTATAGCAAGGAATCCAAATTCCAGAAGTCCTACTGAGATGGGAAAAATCATCATTTATGAACATGCCAATTTTGGGGGTTTGTCCAAAGAATTCACCACTGACATTTCCAATCTAAAAGATGCAGATTGGAACGACATTGTCTCCTCAGTGAAAGTAATTGGCCAGCCATGGGTCGCTTATGAGCATGTCAACTATGGAGGCCAATTTCTGGTGTTTGAGGAGGGAGAACATAATTTTGTTGGCAAAGATATGAATGACAAGATCAGTTCTCTGCAGGTGATCACTGAAGATCTGCACGATCCCCAGATCACTCTCTATGAACATGTTGATTATCAAGGGAAGAGCAGGATAATAAAAGAAGCAACGATTCTGGGGGCAGGACATGACAATGACATCATGTCTTCTCACAAAGTCCAGAGAGGTGCCTGGCTGCTGTGTGAGCACAGTGATGGAAGTGGAATTCAATACCTTGCTCGAGATCATGAACACCTTCCAAATTACAATGCAATCAACTTCAATGACAAACTTTCCTTCCTGCGTCCCCTTCGTCCTGGCTGTCACTGTTAGAATGTAAATCCACTGAGAAAAGATGCAGCCCTGGCAAGAAATTTGAGACCTTGTTCTCTGCTTCTGCTTGTGCTGCCTTTCCCCTCAGTGTCACAAGAGTACTGAATGTGAGAGCTGTCTGCTGTGCTGCGCTGCCGGTCTGTACTTCCCTATCCTGCCTTGCACTCTTCGCCCACCCCACGAATGCAAGAATCATCACGCTTGATCACGTGAAAGGGTGTCCAAGCTAAGAGGCATGCCACATGTGTGGAACCTATTGCACCCTCAGCTGACATTGCTGAGTCCTGGGCTATGGAATGTAGAAGCATTGCATGTTGTCTCTGTTGCTAAGTGCAACAGAAAATGTGAGTACAAAACCAGCACCACTTCCTTTGTGATTTGCTTTCCAATGCCCTTGTGGTGCACTGGCCTCTGCCATTGTCTGTAATCCAGTTTGAATTGGTGCCATTAAAGAATCTTTTGCAATCCACAGTGGGTCTAGTTTTTGAATCTTTAGAATGAATAAATATTACTCTTTCATGGAGAGATGTCTCTGTGTATCCAGAGAATGGTTCATGCAGTCACTTGCAAACACTCTTCCTGGATGTCTCCTGGAGAATTTTGTCTCTTTTCACTTTCATTGTCAGTTACAGTGGGGTCAGGCTTGACTCAAAGAGTCTTGGTAAGCATGTAGGTTATTGCTGATCCTGGCCAAACTCTCACCTGCAGATTGTACCTAACTGTCACTCACTTGGTTGTGTCTCAAGGAAGTGATTGTAGTGATGATATAGTCTTCTACTGCCCTTAATCACCTAATCAAAAAGAATGTTTTCACTAATTTGAATTCATTAATCCTCATGCTAAAACCTATCTTGTTTTTTAAACCTGTAGTATCTTGATAAGGCATGAGAAATGACAAGGTATTTCAGGAACTGTTTTGTCATGTCCAAATTTACCTGGAAGGGCAGAGTCTCAGCCCTCCTCCATCACTGTCTAATGACGGCTGCACACCCTGAGCTGTGTATTATGACAGGTGTCACATGGCAGCTCTGCACTGCAGTGTTTATCTCCCTCTCTGCTGACCTCCTGCTTGCCACAAGTTCCTGCCATTGGTCGCTGGATTGCTCACACAGGACCTGCACTTGGCCCTTCTGAACCTCATGAGGTCCGTATGGTGCCGGTGCTGAAGGTTGCCAAGGTCCCTCTGCATGGCCCCTGAGGACAATTCCGTCTGTGTGTCTGTCTGTCTGTGTGTCTGTGTGTCTGTGTGTCTGTGTGTGCCATGCCCAGCTGAAGCTGGGTTACCTGTGCTGAGACTTGCTGCCTCATTCAGCTCCCCATGCCCTCCTGCAGCCTCTCTACTCTTTTTCTCACCCACCAACACAGCCATGGCCACTTTCCCAAGGCTTCCCGTTCCCTCAGCCCCTTGCAGGAAACATTCCACAGCTGCACAGTAACAAACCTTCCTGTTCCACACTGTTTGCTCTCCCCTGGCTTCATAACCAGCACGGGACAATGTCCCCATTCTCCATCGTGCTGGGAGCAGCAGCTTGAGGTAGAAACCCCTCAAGGCTCCTTCCAGACCAAATGCTTCTAGGAGGCCAAACAGTCTCCTTGGCCTGTCCTAGGCACAGCTATCCATGCACCCGAGTGNTGGAGAAGGATTTTGGCCCTTCAGTAGACGGGGTTACATTTGACAAGAGAGCTGCTGAGAGCCTGTGGAGGAATGCGGATGGAAGTCTGACACTTTGGAAATGGGATTCATAAAGGTCCAGTAAGTAAACTCGAAGCTATTGTACACTTGACTTGATGGTGACACTTTTTCATTGAAATTGAACAAAGGATGAGGTTAGGCAGAACATGACAAAGGCTTTTCAATCTTCCTTAGAATTACTGACAGAAAGATTTACTCTAGAAGGCACCTCCCTAAATCCAAGCCCTTGTTCACAACAGAGCTACCTCCAAACACGACCAGGTTACAAATGGCCATCTTCAAGAGATTGCTGAACAACTGCAATGCTGGAGATTCCACTGTGTTTGTGGCCCTTCTGCCAGAGCTGAAAAACCCTTGAAGGCTTTTTTTTTCCCTATTTTCACTCACAGCTTCTCAATTTCCAGTTATGACTCTTTCCAGATGTTCTTTTGCTGTGCACCTCTGAGAACCCTTAGCCCTGTCTCTTTCATTCCTGATTGAGCCCTTCTTTCAGAATTCCTGAAACATTGTCTATCAGGTAAAGAAAACCTTTCTGTGAAAGAAATTCTTTCTGAACATTGCGAAAGGATCAGAGAAAATAGTAGCTGCAGCTTCTCAACAAATTTTCCTGCTTCCCCCAAATAGGAAAGTTACCATATTTCTGTTTGCATACAGCAGCTTTATTACTAATTTAACTGCATGGAATAATTAGTTTTTGAAGCATTTGAAATCTAACAGATCTGCCACATTTCTTGGCTTTCTTTGTCCTGTCCCATCAGTGACTGAACTTCCAAACAAAATTTCACTGTAGGTTTGCCAGTCAGGAAAACAGTTTGCTGCCAAACCAAGAAAAGCATAAGAAGATTGCAAATTGGTTCTGTTAGGAGGTGAAATTGCAGGAGTGATCTAGTGTTGCAGTAATGTTATGTCATGTGCTTCTCTCAACTCTGAGGATGCTCTGCCATCCTTGGTTTCCTAATGATTTCAACCACTTGCCCTCACACTCAAAGAGTTGACTCACTTGATTCACACGCCTAAACTCTTTGGAGCTTGCTCTGAGGAATCAGAAAAGCATCCTGGTCACCTAACTCCAAGTTCCATGTAGTCTCTGAGCAAAGGATTCTGCTGTTTTGGTTCTTTCCGACCCAACTTACTCCTTTCCTTAATCATTTTGAATAGTAGCTGTTGTAGTCACTCTTTCTGCAAAGGGTTTATCCTACCACAAGCAAAACAGTCTTTAGTATATACAACCACTGAGAAATTCATTTTAGTTGTGTCAGAATGGCCTCTTTCTCATTCCTTTCTGTTGGTGGATAAGAAGTTGAAGGGCAGTTGCATGAGAACTGGGGGAGCAGGGAAGGGGAAGAGTTTATTTCCATCTCCTCTGAACTGAGGCCACATCTGGATTACTGCATGTTTCAGATGCTCTGTTAAAAGATAAATGTAAACAAATTGCTGGGAGTCCCATACAGGCCACAGGATGGCACTGGAGTATCCCATGTATCAGGAGAGTCTGAGGGGCCTGATCCTGTTCAGCCTGGAGAAGGCAAGGCTAATTATTCTCTGAGGGGGCACAGCAAAATGGCATCTGAAAAGAGCCTGAACTGGAAACAGGGAAAATAAGGGTAACAAATATAACTCTGACTGAAAATAAGGGTAACAAATATAACCCCTGGGGGTTATCAGCACCGGCAGAGACTCAGGGGAATCTCCACCATTGCAGTTGTTCAGAAATCTCTTGAAGATGGCCATGAGTAACTGATCTTGTTTGGACATAGCTCTGTTGTGAACAAGGGCTTGGACTAGGGAGGTCCCCTCAGTCTAAATCTTTCCATCAGTAATTCTAAAGAGGATTGAAAAGCCTTTGTCATGTTCTGCCTAACCTCATCCATGGTTCAATCTCAATGAAAAAGTGTCACCATCAAGTCAAGTGTACAATAGCTTCGAGTTTACTTACTGGACCTTTATGAATCCCATTTCCAAAGTGTCAGACTTCCATCCGCATTCCTCCACAGGCTCTCAGCAGCTCTCTTGTCAAATGTAACCCCGTCTACTGAAGGGCCAAAATCCTTCTCCACCTTAACTTCATCCTCTTATAATGGAAAAACTTTCAAGAATACTTTGCTAGATTTGTGGGCTTGACACTTCTGCATTTGTTTAGATTCTGTCTTTGATTAAAAAAAAGGAAAAAAAATGGAAAAAAAGAAAAAAGAAAAAAGGAAAAAAGAAAAAAAAAAGAAAAAAGGAAAAAGGAAAAAGGAAAAAGGAAAAAGGAAAAAGGAAAAAGGAAAGGAAAGGAAAGGAAAGGAAAGGAAAGGAAAGGAAAGGAAAGGAAAGGAAAGGAAAGGAAAGGAAAGGAAAGGAAAGGAAAGGAAAGGAAAGGAAGAAATAGAAAAGAAAATAGAAAAAACTAAAAAAAGCAAAGGAAAAAAGATAAAAGAAGAAAAAGAAAAAAGAAAAAAGGCTAAAAAAGGAAAAAAAATAAAAAAAGCTTTGCAATAGCAAATGCAAAGTTTCTGAAACCACCCCATCCACTCCTTGAGCCTTTCCTTTACTCTTTTTTAGGAATTCACTCCACTCGGGTGCATGGATAGCTGTGCCTAGGACAGGCCAAGGAGACTGTTTGGCCTCCTAGAAGCATTTGGTCTGGAAGGAGCCTTGAGGGGTTTCTACCTCAAGCTGCTGCTCCCAGCACGATGGAGAATGGGGACATTGTCCCGTGCTGGTTATGAAGCCAGGGGAGAGCAAACAGTGTGGAACAGGAAGGTTTGTTACTGTGCAGCTGTGGAATGTTTCCTGCAAGGGGCTGAGGGAACGGGAAGCCTTGGGAAAGTGGCCATGGCTGTGTTGGTGGGTGAGAAAAAGAGCAGAGAGGCTGCAGGAGGGCATGGGGAGCTGAATGAGGCAGCAAGTCTCAGCACAGGTAACAGCTTCATCTGGGCATGGCACACATAGACACACAGACACACAGACACACAGACAGAACTTCCTCAGATAATGGGAGGAAGAGGAACAGGAAGGGCAAGCAAGTGGCCAAGCAGCTGTCTCTCCAGGGGGACAGACTGTGAGACAGTTACAGGTGTTTGGGAATTAAACTAAATTAATTCTAAAAAAAATTAAACTAAATTAATTCTAAAAAAAATCCTAATTAAACTAAAGATAGCCTGTTACCTTATTTATCTTCCATTCTGGACTTCTCTTTTGTTCCTTCGATAAGAATAGGGTTCCCTGAGCCACGTGTTTCATGCCTCAAGGCATGGAAAATGAGCTTCCTGACTACCCAAATGTTTTTGTGACTTTTCTCTGGTTTCCAGGTGAATCTTGTGCTCCAAGGAACTCCTTCAAGATTTCACCTGCACCTTGCTCATCTTGGCAGAAGGGTCATATTTATAACTGCAATGGGAAGAAAAAAAAAGTGAAATAACTAAAGCAGGTGACAGGAGAGAGCTGGAGCAATGCATAACAAGGCTATCAAACAGGTATTTGTAGATTTTTAAAAATCTGAATGTGACAGTCTCCTGGTTTTATCCGGTAAGTATAAATACAAGGAATAATTATATAAAAATAATTGCAAGTGACATAAATTTTCATGTCTCTTCCTCTCTCCCTCCCTCCTTCACAAAATGATTTCTGCACTTTCTTAAACACAGTAGTGAGAGTATTTATAGTCTTTTGTACATATAGTAAACCTTTCTGATGTTAAAGATAGCCAGGCTCTGATATCCCTGAAGAAAAATAAAACCATTTAATTGAGTTTTGCCAGGTTAATCGTAGTGGACTCCTTTTCCCTTTTCTATCTTCCACTTAAAAGAAGGAGAAATAAGCCCAAAGTACCAATTTCAGGGCAGTTTCTACTACCAAGAAAAGAAAAAATATTAACTGCATACCTATATGTTACACCCTAAAAAGAGATATTGTAAGAATCTTCAGGTCATAGTGTTAGAAACCAGGAAATGTCATCAACAAGAATGTTCTTACATATTCATTACCCAACCCTCCCACATTCTATA
>VZRN01001092.1:1235338-1274787 GCA_013397935.1 Dasyornis broadbenti | reverse complement strand
TGCTTAAGTCGCAGCCAAAAGCTACATTCAGGTGAAGGAGGGGTGGGTTTGGGTGGTAGCAGCGTCTTTATACATTTTTGCCATGATGGGCAAAACTGCTTCATAGCAATGTTTAAGGCATTACCCATAACATTTCAGTCTCTGACAGCCCTGCTGTGCCCAGAGCCCCTGTGAGGCTTTGGACACAGTGCCACCTGCTACCCCAAGTCCCACACTACAGAGGCCTGGCTTTGGATGCTGGGCTGTTTGGGGCACGAGGGATTGGCCATATGGACGCAGCCAGGGCATTGTGGTCAGTGGCTTTAGGTCCAGGTGGAGGCCGGGAATGAGGGGTGTCCCTCAGGGAGGGCTGTGCCTTGGCCCTGGGGCTCTTGAATGGCCTCGCCAATGACACAGAGAGTGGATTGAGCTTCCCCTCAATATGGGCTTTGCAGGGGACAGGAAGCCAAGCAGGGCAGGGGCTGAGGAGTAGGACATGGGGCTGCTGAAGGGTGAGAAGCTCAGCATGAGCTGGCAATCTGTGCTGCCAGCCCAGAAAGGCACCCATGTGCTGAGCTGCATGGAAATGAGCTAAGAACAACAGGTCAAGGGAGGTGATTGTGGCCCTCCATTTTTGTGGGACCCCACCTGTACCACTACATCCGTGTCTAGGGCCCCCATCATAAGAAAGATGTGGAGCTGTTAGAATGAGTTCAAGGGAGAGCGATGGAGATCCTCAAAGAGCTGGAGCACCTCTGCTGTGAAGACAGGCTGAGAGAGTTTGTGGTGTTCAGCCTAGAGAAGGGAATACTCCAGGGAAACCTTAGAGCCCTTTCCAGTACCTAAAAGAGCCTCCTACAGGAATGATGGATAGACACTTTTTGCTAGGTTACGTAGCGATAGAGGAAAGGGCGAAGACCTTAAACTGAAACAGATATAGATTAAATATTACAAAGAAATTCTTTACTGTGAGGCTGGTGTGGTACTGGTAGAGGTTTCCCAGAGAAGCTGTGGATTCCCCCTCCCTTGAAAAGGAGAAATTTGTCAGCTTTCCTTTAAGTGAAGCAATGAGCTGAAGCAGGGTGATACTCATTTTATTCAATAACCCTGTACTCTTGTTTTTAATAAACTGTTTGAAATACTAGTAGGGATTCCCCTCAAGTATTTGTCATTTTTGGTTCATGATCAAGTGAATGTTACATGAATTATCTGTATGGCCATGTAATTTCCATTAACAGTAATAGTAATTGTAAGCATGTAGAAAGAGGGTGGCTTATCCTGTGATCCTCCCTATTACGAAGTAGTTAACTGATTAAGGTTAGGATACCACAAGCCACTTCATACCATCCGTGAACTCTCCGCAACCCCATTATCTTCATTAGACTTGTGTGGGTGTAATTAATTGGTGTTTAGTTACCAGTTGTGTTGAATGAAAAGAATTTAGTTCTATTTCTCTTAGTTTTATTGGCCCCATGGTGCTAACAGGCTAAAGTGTAATTAAAAACTCTCTAATCAAAGTATATGTAGCATGAGCCAAGGAACAAACCCAGTAAGGAAAAGCCTGTGATTGGTGTAACTCTGGCCTTTGAAAAATTACTGAGTACAAATGACACCGTGTAGCAGTTCTCTTTTTGTTTTTAAACAGTGAGGATGCTTCACTTACATCAACATGTACATTAAAACTCCATCTGTATAATTGCAATCATAACATTCCTAGGGGTGACATCATATTTTGATATCTTCTCAACAGATTTTGACCCAAATCTTTTAGATTGCCTCTTATTTTGGGTGCATAGAGAAATGGGTCATGTTTCTTTTGAGAGTAAATGTACGTAATTTTTTCTCACCTCTTTTGCCTTTACTATAACTCTTGAGCCAGGAAATCAATTATGATCAGCTTTTCCTCATTTATGATGCTGTGTTGTGTGTGCTCACTTTTTCATGTGCATCTCCTTTGAGCATATAAATATGTGGTGCTAATCAGGCATGCTCTACACCCAAGTATAACACTGCATGCTTAAGTGTCTCATGAAAGATTTGCTTTTTGCTGTTCAAAAATGCTTTAAAGATATAAACTTGACCCTTAAATCAATTAAGATCATGGTCTCACTGCCATCTGTGTTCTTGTAGGATTTCACAGAAGAGTAACGTGTGCTCATTCCACTGACAAGGGCTTCTTTGAAGTCAACTCTTAGTACATAAAAACTGCATGACATTTCCAATAAAATCAGGCTTGTCTTTTTAGCTTGGTGATACAAACATCTTGTACAGGTACATTACTGCTTTTGAGGCATTTTAATATTTTAAATTTAAAAAGGCTTTTTAATGATTTTACTTTTCATACCTAAAATGCTTCTGTAGTGTTTCTTTTTGTTCTGAATAGTCTGTATTCTCTAAAGAATAAACTCCAGTAACAAAGCTAAATATAACTTCATGTATAAGAGTAAACAAAAGATTCTTGTCCTTGAACATGGCTGAACACAACATTTAGATTGGAGTTTTAGTCTAGATAAAAACCTTGCAAGAACTTAAGTAATATATATACTGCATATTTGGAAATTTCTAATAAGTATTTAAGTCTTCCCCCACCCCCCAGCACTATTATTTTAATTTCCCCAGTACTCATATGAGAGTTCATTTGCCTTGAGTAATCACTCTATGCTCCAATGGTTCCTTCAAGCTGAGTGGGCTTTAGTACTAATTTCTTTCTAAAGTTTGAGGATCCTTCCTGTGGGTCTGTTCAGCTCCTGCTGTGCGAGGGTGAGCCTGGCCTTGCCCAAAGGAGCCTGCTGAACTGCAGGGTGAGAGCTCATAGGCTTTGATTTATCATTCTAACTCCAAAGGTGATTTGGAACACGCACTATTTAAATACAAGTTTTTGAGCTGAGTTTTGAGTTTACAAAAGATTGTCCTCAAATTTATGTGATATGGATGGGTTTTGTAGTGTGTAGATTTTTTTTAATGTAATGCACAGATTATTGATGAATGCTAGGTTTAGTCTTGGGTATCAGGAGTTCGCTACATGATTTCTTTGTGCATGCATTTTGAAGTAACTGTTGTGAGCTTTAAGGCATTATTAAATTCTGTGTAGTTCAAAGACCCTGATGTGATGGATTAGAGGGATTTTTGTCTATGTATTGTCAATATCCCATTCTAAAATGTTAACATACTTAAAAATATATACAGAGTCTGAATGTTATCAGGCTTTGTGAAATTCATATTCAATATTTTTCATTACACATGAAAATGTGTGCTCATACATCAGTTACTGCATATGAGGTATTGACTTGATCTTGAAGAGGATGTGGCAATGTGGCCGTAATACATTTCTAGTACATAATACATAATACAATTTATACAAACCAGCAGTCAAACTCAGAGATAAACAGAGAGACAGGAAACGGCAGACAGAAGATGTGTTACAATGGAATTACGCTTTCTTACATGTCTGTTGAAAGAAAAGACATTTTTGAAAATAATTACTTCATACCTTTTTAAAGGTTCTGAGCACTAAAATACCTATTTTTTTGTAATACTTTCCATTTGTTACTCTCACTATAAAGAATTTTGCAGAAGATATTTTAATTCAGTTTTTTTTTAGCTTCACCTTTCAGGTTTTGTGTCTTCTTTCTTTATTTAATTAGAAATTGAAATGTGCTCAAGTACTGGAGAAGCAGCACTTGCAGTTCCAAAAGCAGAATTTCTTGGGGTGGTTGGGAGCAATTTGTAGGTTATGTTACTGGTTAGCAGAGCAAAGGTTTACATGACTGAGAAATGAAGCCTGACTAGTGCAGATGAACTGGTGATCTGTGGGGTACATGAAAATAAAGTTTGAAGTCTGAGTTAGTTACAAGTATGCAATAGTTGAAGTGAATATCAGAACTAGTGAGAAGTAGTATTAACTGAGTTCTCAAGTGCTGTAACTTGTGGACAGATTTTAAGAGAAGCATTTTTATTTCTTTCTAGGAAAAGTGAAGCCGGTAGCAGAGCAGTTTAAGAAGTTCAAATAAAAAGATAATTTTTAATTACTGTAGGGAATTGGGGCATTCCTGCATCCAGTTATTTTTCTGTTGTTTTGGTTTGCGTTTTTGGTGTTTTGTTTGGTTTGCTGTTTTGTTGTTTTGGTTTTTTTTTTTTTCTTAAACACATTTTTTTTGGGGAATAAACTGACTATAGAAGAAAAGGAAGAGTGGCATTTTTTTCCCCATGGTATATCTCCTGATTTTTACAACCTTAATCACTTGGGGCATGTCTTGAACTTTTAACCTTCTTTCCCCAGCACTGATGCAGTGAATAATGGACTCTCCTGCTTGACACATAACTAGATTGCAGTTCAAAGTGGATGTCACAAGCACTATTGCACCATCTGGAGCAAAAGCTTGGCTATCATCTTGTGATAAGCCCATAAGATCATATGAATTTATAACCGACTTCATTTCTTCAATTTCACTAATTTAGGTTTCTTTAATTCAAAAATAGATTTTTTTTTTTTTTTTTTTTTACAAAAGCTTGTCTTCTGCTGCGGTATTTTTTGCAAAACTCAGTAAAATTTTCAGATCTTGTATGAAGCTCATATGACATTTATAACCATTTTTGTCTTTTTTTGCTATAAACAAGATTTAAATAGTTCCCCTGAGACTAGGGAAATGCTGTGGAGATAATATTATCTATATTCCCCTATTTCTGTTGTTATCATTAATTGTTTTCTTCAGTTCAAGATTCAGTTAATAAAGAAAAAAAGGAAAAGAAAATATTTCTTACATGTTCTGTAAAAATATGCACAATTTTGAAGTAAGATGTGATTGTAAACTGAATATCTTTTCAAAGTCTGACTTCTGAAGAATACATAGTGTTAACTCTTCCATATAAGACACTCAGACATATGTTTGAATGACATCCAGCTGATGCAATGAAATATACCTTATTTTGTAGGAAAAGAATCTATTGACTGGCATTAGAGCTTGGGGGTGTACTCATCCATGAAATACTGTTCTTATAAATTTTTTGTACTGAGAGAATCCTATTAGAAGCTCGTTGTGTGGCTTGTCTCAAAGCAGAAGATTTTGAGTGAGCTTATGCACCTTTGACTTCCATTGAAAATCGATGACACTTGTAAATCCATAGCATTTCTGACAAAAAGGCTGGAAATTAAAGAGTTCTATGACCATTAGGTCAGTCTGATGGGTTTGTAGTGTTTTGGAAAAGATGTGAGTGTTGGAGCAATAACCAAGCATGCTGCATTTGCACAGAGGGGATTAGTTCAGATTTCAAATATCAGTTTTCTAAAATTAAGCAGTGGCTGATACAAACATAGAGATAGTTGATGTTTCTAATACAAAACATCCATTCATTATCTTCATTGATAAGCATTCTTCAAGATTCAAACACAGATGAGTGAATGGAAAAATATTGTACTTCTGAATGTGACTTGATTTTGGAAAATATTTTTGGTTCAAGAGAACAGTTGAAAATTCTACGAAATAAGTAGGGTAATTAACATGATGGCTTTTAGAAGAAAATGCTGTTTAATATTAACATGATATTTCGGATTCCTAGAGCACAAGGGTACAGCTTTCAAATGAATTTTCACAAAACTTGATCTTTCTTTCCCGAAGATGTAGACCTTTCCTTAAGATCTTTCCTCATGCTCTGATGCAAATCAGAGAATCACAGTCATTTAGGTTGGAAGAGTCCCTCTGAGATCATCTACTCCATCTCACCTGCTCAGGCAGGGTCCACTCAAGGACGTTGCCCAGGACCATATCCAGTGAGGTTTGGAATATGCCCCTAGAGGGACACTCTGTAACCTCTCTGGGCCACCTGCTCTAGGCTTTGACCACAGTCATAGCAAAAATTCTGTTCTTGTCTTACACTGAATGTACTGTTTTTTAATTTGTGTCCATTGCTTCTTGTTTTGCCAGTGGGATCTACTGAGAGGAGTCTGGTTTTCTGCTCTTCATTCCCTCCTATCAAGTATTTGTATACACATTGATGACAGACCCCTCAGCCTTCTCTTCTCTGGACTGAAGAGTTCCAGCTGTTCCCTTAAAGAGTTCCCTTTAATCATCTTTGTGCCCTGCACAGGACTCACTCCAGTAAGTCCTTCTCTTTCTTGCATTAATTGCACTGATGGAATTGCAGAGCCCTGTTTGGTTATGGTATATTGATATGGTGTATTTCATTATATTAGTGGAAGAAAAGTTATGGTTCAATGGAGCATAACTGGAATTGTGCTGAAGAATAGAATTCAGTGTCAGATTACTGTCAGGATTTATTATTTATTAGACAATATGCATATTATCTACTGAAAATATTGCCTATTCACTGTGTGCTGCACTGATAGGAATGTACCTTTAACTTTATACAGATCTGCTGCTTTTTAATCTTCATTTCTTACAAATAGCTAATGAAACAACATGAGGGGAGGAGTGATAAAAAATGTTTTTTGACAGAAGACCCTGTAGAGCAGGAAGAAGATAGTACATTTGCATTTGTATGTTCGGTGAAATGTACCTAAAGCAATGAGGACAGTGTGTAAAACTCGTCAGGCTTCAACCAGAGAGCAACCACTGCACCTAATATGCCTAAATATTCATCACAAAAATCATCTCCTTCCTCAGCAAGGAAAGAGGATTTATTTTTTTCTCAATTGCTAATGTTTAGTGATTAAGCCAAGAGTAACACCAAATGTACACAGCTGTCTTTGTCAGTGTAAAACCTTGATGGTTTTTGACTGTGCCAGTTTATTAATTCTCAGTTACCTGCTCTGTGCATGGGGAGAGAAGCAGTCCATCATACATGGACTAGAACATTCTGTGCATAAGTAGGTGACACAATGAAATTAATTTGAGAAGTGCTTACTATTGCTCTATTTTAAAAGTTAAATGGTGTCCAGGCATTTACAAGTTTAAATCCACCAAGGGCTATTGGATCATCTACTCTTCACCTCCTGTGTATATCAAGCATATGATCTACAAGTTGAAAGGCTTTTAGGCTTAAATCTGAGAAGGATTACTGCCTGCTTGCAGCAAAATATCTTAATAAACAGCATGGCTCTCAGTTTTGTTTTAATTCTACCCATATTTTGTGAGGATAAGAATCAAGAAAAAGAGCACAGGAACTTAAATTCCCTGCTTCCCTGTCAGAAGATAGCAGAGCTTTTCTTTTGTGTTTCCTACTTATAAAGGGTCATTTTTTCAGGACTGTCATGAAATGTTTGTGAAGCTACTGCACTAGTCTGCCCTGTAATGGAAGTTCATTCAAAGGCCATGTTGTTTCAGGACAAGCAACAGTGGCAATTACCACTTTCAGCTTTTCTCTAGAAGTGTGAGTTTTTGTCAAGGGCTCCAGAGTCAGATTGTTATCCTATGCTTCAGACACAAAGCGAGATCAGTTACTCTCAGTTGCCTGTTATCACAGTTCTTCATGTTGAAGGTAGAATTTCAACTTTAATTTTGACAAACAAGTTGTGGCACTATTTTAAAAAAATGTGCTGTGTGCAATTATCAAGTTTTCAAACTATACTCATGAAAAGAGTAAGAAAAAATTATATTTCATATATCTGTTGAACCCTTTTACTTCACTGCCACAAAACTTACCATCCAGCAAAAGCCTCAGAGTAATTCAGAGTAAGTTATAAAATGGACTTCAGAAATCAGTGCTTAGTTTAATTGGATACCTACCCTGTAATTAATTCAGATTTTCAAGGAGCAAGTCCTACCGCATGTAGCTTTATATAGCAAACCATAAGTATGAAATTAGTTCTAAAATAGTGTTCACTTTCTGAAATATCCAATGTATAAGCAAGTTGTACATCTGGCTCTCTACATAACATTATAGACATAAACTAGTGTAAGTTTGGTTGAATTATATTGCAAGACTGGGGCCTGTATCTGTCCGGATATCTGTCAATGATTTGGGTGCTTGTAATCCAGTGATGCTACAAAAACAACTATCATACAGTTGCCTATGTTGGAGTTCCTCACCAAAGAATAAGGAATTTCCCTATGTTTGTTCCTTAGCAACTCAGCATATGAATAGCCTGTAATGATCCAGCTGCTGATCCAGCGCTCTACTTTTTTCACAGAACTCTAAGAAGCTTTCAAAAGCTATTTATTCATTATGAAATTTACAGTAAAAAGAATTGATGGCTATGGCTATGTGATGGTATATTATTGTTGACAGTGCACATACAGTATTGGAAAAATGGGAAAGGAAAAAGGATAAAGGATGAGGTTTTGTGCAGTTTTTCCAATTGTGCTCTGAGTAAGTTTTTGTATGTGTGGATTTTTTCTTGCTTATTTGCACTGCCAGTCAAATAAATGGAGCTTTTGATGTCATACAAAATCTCTAGAGCCTGTATACGTTAGTGATAAAAAGCATTATGTCTGTGGGTGTGCTCTTGAATTGTTCATCAGGGCATAACATCACGTGGTTTTTGGCAGTGACAGTGTTTGTTTCAGGTGAAGAAGTGAATTAAATAATGGCCCAAACTATTTCTGGTATTTTAATTGTACTTAAAATTTGAGTGTAATATTTACATAACCTTTTCTTGGTATATCACTTTTCTATCAGCTGTCACTTCACCTCAGTATCTTTTACATGCAGACAGTATTTTAAGACTAAAAAGAAAATGCATTTGCTTGATTTCTAGAAATGGAATAGGAATTGGGGAAAATGCAAACCAGGCAATTCTATAATATTGTCTTCCAAAGCTGAAGTAAATGCGAGAAAGTCTTCCTTATGTGAATTGGGGTGTGTATGTTCACATTGTTTAGGTTGTTTTAAAAGTCATGAAAATAAAAAGTCTACTGAAAGTGTTGCTTATAAAACATGATCACCCAGGAGAGCTGGCCACTGCAAACTTGCTAAATAAACACACAGATACATACATATATAGGAGCTGCTTCTTTTTCGCCTCCTTGTTCTTGAACTTCACTAAGAGCTTTCAATTGCTCTGACATTTTCAGCAAAGGAAGTAATAGTTGTTGCTGAGCAGTATTCTACAGGCAATTATCTTATCTGATTGTTGGAGCAATCCCCACTAGAAGGGAACCAATGTGATCAAGTTAAATCATTACAGAAAGGCAAGAGAAACAGAGGGAGGAACAAATGGAGGGAAAAGGGGCTCATCTCATTAACGGGTGCCTGTGCTGCAGGGTTCAGAACAGCAGACAATGAAGTTAGCCTGTAAGACAAAGCTGTGCAGTTGCCTCCTGTAGCTGTTGACAGGTCTGAATCCTCTCTTCCAGAGCCTATTGTAGCTGTAGTGCGAGGCACCTGCAGAACATGTGCCAAAACTAGGCAGGGAGCACTGGCTTTTCAATAAGCTGTCACCTCTCTCTCCCTTCACCCACCCCTTAAGTTCCCAGCGGGAGACGAGAAGCCATACTGAAGAACTAGACTGGAAAACAGTCATGTGTTGGGAAAAGGGGTCACATATAGACATTTTACAGTTACCAACTTTCTGAGCCTTGTATGATTCAGCTTTTTGGGCAATTACTCAAGAACATTTTAAAATTTTTTTTGGTTTTGTTTTTTTTTTCTAATACTGCCGTTAAGATAAAGAACTCTAAAAAATTGCATTCTGGGGGAAGACAAGTCACCAGATGAATATTGTCAGCAAATACATTTTAAAAATATTTATCTCTTCCTGTTTCTGCTCTAGAGAGAAGGACATGGATTTTGGTTTTGTTAATTCACTGGTAAAAATTATTTCAGTGCTGCCAAAAAAACCTACTCACTTGCTCTCACAGCTGAGTCAAAAGATCAAGCCAGGCTTCTTACATGAATTTCTAAATTTAGTATTGTACTTTAAAAATCCATATCTAGCGTTCCATGTTGTTTGACAGGCTACACACACTTGTTTAAAAAGAGAATGCAAACACTTGTTTGTGTATACATACTCACACAAACCTATAGATACCACAGCATTTACAACAGAGAAACAAGTGATACTCAATACAATTGCTTGCCACCCACTGACCCATACCCAGCCCATCCTCCAGCAGTGACCAGTGGCTCCTGGCCAGCTCCCCCCAGTTCTGTGGTGTGGAATAGCCCTTTGGCAAGTTGGGGCCATATCCTGGCCATACTTCCTCACAACTTCTTGATCACCTCCTCACTGGCAGAGCATGGGAAACTGAAAGTCCTTGACTTAGGGTTAACACTACTTAGCAACAACTAAAAACATCAGTGTTGTTTTGAGTGTTATGAGCATTATTCTCATCCTACATCCAAAACACAGCACTGTTTCAGCTACTAGGAAGAAAATGAGCTCTATCCCAGCCCAAACCAGGAGACATGCACAGCCAAGCCTTGAGTTTGGGTTTTTTTGCCTGATATGGGCACGTATGTGGCTTGGAAGGAGTCAGGGACTGGAACCTCTGGGTAGGCCAGTGTGTGATAAAATGACAATATTGTTATTTCATTTCTTAAAAGATGGTTCTGAGAAAAAGGATAACCATTGGCTTCAGAGCAAGACTGATGAGTTGGATTTTGAACCACCATCTTCAATGCCTGAATCCCAAATTTTGGGAATCTATTTTAATCTCTTACTACATTTGTACTTTATTTAGAAGGCATAAGTGATGTACCATGTAGCTAGAATGTAATGGAATGATTTCCTAACAAATTTAAAAAAATATTTTCTTTGGTGGAAAAAAGGCGTGCTGGTAACATGGCTGTTGCAGACTGAGGGAAAAAATTCCAAAATCTGGCATAATATGGTGTTTATCTGGCCTAAGGAATCAGCCCTAGTGCTATATTTTGTAGCTTCCATTGGAGGAAGAAGGAGGGTTCAAAGAAAATGATCAATGGGTTCAAAGAAAATAAAAGTAGCCTGGATTGGGCATGTTAGTAGGAAGCAGACATAAAATAACAGAGGGCTGTCCACCTTTCAAAGTCCTATCCAGTTCTTTATTAGGAAGTATGTTTGTAATAATTTGATTTCATGTGTCCCTTATCTCCAAAATCTCTGCCAGGTTTTTGGGCAGGTATTGATAAATTATGGAAACTCTTCAGTTAAAGAACCTGCAGAAAAAATGGAGTACTGTTAAACTGCCTCAAAGCTGCATACTCTTCTGTATGAATAAATAACTTTTCACAGATAAATTGCTGCTAGTGGGGACTTAATTAGGGTAGGTTGCTAATGTGCTTGAGTGGTATTTTTTGGTAATCTTCTGTCAAACGTAATGTGCAACGATTAAAGAGATTACAAAGAAAGAGGAGGACAGTATATTCTTAGATGTTCGTTCTTTTGCACTGCTGTAGTATTTGATAGCTGTGGCAAAGGGTTGCAGGCTTATTGGATTAGGCACCTATTCTTGGATGTAAGAGAAAAGAACAAGAACACGATGAATACACTTCGAACAATCAGATGAACATGTGATTTTGTATCTCTGTGCTCGGGTGTGGGTTATGCCTGCTTTTCCTTTCTGATGTCCCCTTAGGCATGTTGCAGGTAGGATTGCATTTAGCTGCTTGTTCACTCACCAACACGCTTCCCAAAAGGCAAGAGTTTGTGTCTGATTGTTTAAGACCTTGCTTCTGCTTTGAACAAGTCTCGTTGCCTTCAAAAAACAGTCCCTACCTCCCCATCCCCCTTTAGAGAAAACAAGTGAACTATTCATGCAAAAAAGTGTGTGTGTGGTTGGGAGAGTGGGGGGGGCGTGCAATGCCACCGACAAACCCTATTGAAATGCATTGGCTGTTCATTTACATTCACACTTTTTTTAATAAAAATGTTAACTAATGATGTTAAATGCTTTGCCAAAGGTCCTGGCGGGTCAGTTGCCGAAGTGCCATTTCTGCCTAATTAGGGCTCTTGTGGCAGCCCAGGGGCCTCCTGATGCAGTGGGTGACAAGCCGGGAGCTGACAGCTTCAATCGGCTCCTACAGGAAGGTTGGGCTGGTCATGTTTTCTAACTCAGCCAGGTGTTAGCTGAATGTAGGGGGGGTCTTGGCCAGACCTGAGCATTCGTTTGATCTTCCTTTCTTTCACTTGCTCTATTTTGAGCTCTTCCCTTTGCCTGTCCCATCTTGTGTCAAGGTCAAGAATGAGTTTGACTAAATCAGCAATTTCATTTATCTCTGGGAGATCATTAGCAGGCCTTCTCCTCCCCTCCCCACATAAACCTTAGGCACTGGCGCAGAAACAGCACAGGTTCCAGAAGCCAGGCACTGGACAGTCCAGATATGGAAAGGAAAAGGAATAAATGCAGATCCTTTCATAAATAATATCCCTCTATGTCCTTGTTGCAAACCTCTTCCTTATTTTTAATGTATATTAAATAAACACACTGAGTAACCCTCAAAAACATAAAATACTTCTACTGTCACAATTAAAAGCTTAGAATGTGTTTAAAATTTTATTTCATTACTACTGTAGAAAACATATTGTCTTAAAAATAGCAAGAGAAATAGAATAAAGAGAATGTCCTTTTGACCTCACCTGTTTCTTAGTAGCACACAGACCATCTTTATGTGGCCACATGCTTTGGAACAGTTGGCCAGTTTTAGGAATCTTGAAAGTTAGATCACAAACTTATTGGAGAATTGGCTTTTTATAATGCAAATCTTCGCTTAGTTAGTCAATAACACTTTGACTTCAGCTGAGTTTTGCTAGTTTACGTTAACTGAGAAAATAGCCGTTAAAACATAAACACGTTGCTGACCATTGAAAAATAAGTCAAGATTTTCAAACTGGTTTGCCCAGAAATGGCACAAAGCATTAGGCTCATGAAGTGTTAAATAATTTACTGGATTTCTTTAACATAAGGTGAATATAATTCCCAGAAGGTGTCTGGTTTATAGATTTTTCAACTAAGACTTGTTACTCCTAAATTTAAACTGATGAATTTCACCATTTCCCATTTACATAAAAGTCGCTATGTGCAGGAATTCTTTGGCCTCTATGGAATGAAACCACTGCTGCAGTAAAAGGCAGCAGTTGGATAATAACAGACAACTGGTTAATAATACTCAAGAATATTAAGGGCAGGAAACAATAAAGGAAATTATATCTCTTGATAGCTGTAGCCATAATGTAATGATAGGGTGTGTAGGGTTTTTTTAAACAGGAAGACTTAAAAAAGAAACAGTTGCATACCTTCTTTAATCATGTTAGACACTTCCTGGTTTGTTCCTTGGTTTGTTTTGTGGGGTTTTTTTTTTGTTGTTTTTGTTTGTTTGTTTTCTTTTCTTTTAGTTTGTTGTTGTTGTTGTTGTTGTTTGGTTGGTTTGGTTTGGTTTGGTTTGGTTTTTTGGTTTTTTTTTAAATTTATTTGTTTTATTTGCCCTTATCTCTGATCCAAGAGCCAGCTCAAAAAACATTCCACTCTGGAGACAACAAATACTCTTCTGTTGCATTCAGCAAAATTGAATAAGAAATTGAAAAAATTGAAGAAAAGACTTGCACAGACAGCAAGAATTCTGCTCTTGTGCAGAAATCTGCAGTGCTTAGAGCAATTGCTCTTGCTGCCACAAGGTAGATGTGTTGTTCGGAACTGGTACTTTAGACTGGAGCTGTCTGTTAGGAGTAGTCATGACCTTGGGGATACAGTGTGTTAGCAGTCCTTCCTGCTGGCTCCCACTCAGAGGAAGGTAGTGCCAGTCACCGTCTTAATAGAGTCTCTAATTCTTTTGCAGTTTAGGGCAGGAACAAGCTGTGAGGCCTGACCAATGACCCATGAATCCAGTGAAGATTCACCCACTGACCTGCACTTAGCAGTGAATCAGGGCTTTAATGATTCTATATTTTTCCACTCTTTTCACGTTTTCAATCTTTTATTTCTATTTTCATATCAGATCAGTAGAATCCATCTGTTAAAGCTAAATACAGTGACATGAGGCCTGAAAAGGTCAGGAGCAGAACAGATTTCTTTCCTCCAGATGGAAGCTTTAAAACAACAGGGAATAATTACATATAAATGCAAGAATGGTCAGGTAACTGATCGGATTTTATCTGCCTGATCCTTGCATGATGCGAATAGAAGATCGACCTGTCCCTGAACTCTCTTGGCAGCTCCACGGAATGACTTAAACGAGATCAGCTAAAACGATTATACTGGATGGGTTTTAATGATTAGTCAAACCAATTTATCAGCTTGTTTCTCATTGGTACTTTCATTCCACCACGATACACTGGCTGACTTTACAGAGCGGCTGCATCTTGTTGACAAAACAGTTTAGAACCTTGGAGGTACAGCTTTTGAGTTTAATTGATAAGTTGCTTGATAAAATACCTGTGCATGTGACATGCATGTTGTGATACAGCAGCAGTAGGCAGTCACTGAGTTAAGCTGATGGAATTCTTGACTTCTTAAGAATGGATTTTTGGCAATGTTAGGTTAAAATGTTGGAACACTAACACCAAAACAGGTTGAAGCCTTCTAAGCTCAGACAAACACCCTCTGTAGTAAAGACAGAGTTAAACAGGGAAATAATTTTTAAAAATCAGTCTAAATATTCCTACCCTAATCTTGAGTATCTGGAAAGATGAAAATAAAAAACCCAGAGTGCTTTATTGTGTTCATCTAAACTTTAGGGGGTCTGTTGAGGAAAAGGATATTCCAGCTGAACATAATAGAGCAAATTCCAGAATGATTAGAGGCTGTGATGTCTAATTAATTAGCTTTTGTGGGAGTTAATTAAGTGGTCAAGAGTAGTATATGAGGCAATAAAATCTGCTTCTAGCATTTAGCAGAGCCAATGGTTATTTATAAGGTACTGACAGTGATGTAATTCTATTGTACTGCAAAATTTGCATAGAAACATGTTCATTAATATGGTTTAAGGTTTGTAATATTTTTAATAATAAGAATAACAGTTAAGTCCATGGAAAAATCTCATAGTGAATACTTGGGTAAAATTACTATCTATAGACACATGTTCTAAATTATTCTCACAGATATTGATCCCTGGGATGTAAAATTCTGCTTCCCATCACTAAAATGAGCAGGCAGAAAAAAATCACTTCATAAGAACAAAGGTGAGAATTTTCTACTATTTTTAGTAGCTTCACTTTTTTTCTGTGTGTATATGTATGTATGTATGTATGTATGTATCTATCTATCTATCTATCTATCTAAAACAGACTTATCTCTAGGATTACTTCTGTGATTTCTGAATCTAAAATACTGGTGTTTTTTAGTGTTTCCCTGATGTTTAACATTGCAAAGACAGTAAGGCTTGTAAATATAAAACAACATAGTATCTCCAGGAATTTTCTAAGATTGCTTGGGATATCACTGTCAAATCCTTGATAGGATTTTTAAATTTCTTGCAAATATCCAGGAAGCTGAAAACAGTGGATATTACTGAAATATTGCTGAAAGCTATTTAGGATATTACTGAAAGCAATTTAGATGTCTCTGTTGACTACTCACTGTTAATTAGTCATCTCAGTTTTTATTTTTGTGTAATATCTGGAAAACTGCATAAATTTCTGCAAGTGCCATCTTACTTGACATCAGGACTGGGTACAGAAAAACAGTTCTGGCATCTTAGTCTCCTGAAGAATAAATGGAAAGAAGGAGATTCTGACTTAGGTGTTCTTCATCCTTAAACTTCTTGAGGACATCCAGCTCAGATACTCAAGGCCCCTGCCCTCTCCAGAAGGATTTCTTCATGCAGGACAGCATATGTCAGCAGTGTTTAGTGTCTTCATGTTTGAACCCATGTGAAGTGTGATACCAACCCTTACCTTTTCCATATAAACACTTTCCCAAATTTGTATGGTTTTTCCATTTCTCTGTCCAATTCAGAAACCTCACAATGTTCCCTCTTCACCTGTCTTTTTACTGAGACCTTCTGCAACCTGTGGTAATAAATTTCTTTTTTTTTTTTCTTCTTTTTCTATTATTCACACTTAAAGACTCATCCTGTATCTCCAAACCTTTCTGATAGATTCCATAGAGAAGAAAATGGTTCAGTGCAAAAATCTTTGAATGCATTTTTTAAAAAATATTGGTACTAAAGCTACCTTAAAACTCCCTGCGGGTTTAATGAGCGTGCCTATTAAATTTTCTAGGTCTAGAAGAGTAATTTGCTAAACAAAACCTCTGCAATCGTACCTTAGTTGCTTGTCTTTTTTATCTTTTAAACTTCAGAACAAATGAAAAATCGATCTGTATGGTCACTGAAACATTAAATTGTCTTATCTGTCACTTGTTCAACATCAGCTTCTTAAAAGGGAAAACAACAATCACAATCAGTAGTTTCTCGGTGCCTAGAAGAAAATAGAAGCTATAAATGGACAGATGAATTATGTGCTTCCAGTGGTTTTCAAGGGAAGCATTTACTGAGGGAGAAAATTGTTTTAATCTTATAACAACTAAGGAGTGTAGAGTTTGTAAAAACATGGAACACCTACACATAAACTTAATTTTTGTTGCATAGGAACAAATACAAAGTAGCTTTCAACAGAAATGGTTGGGGAAATAAGCTCTTTCATTGTTTGGTGTGCTATTCTATATCTTTAACAAATCTCTGTGAAGCACTCAGGGAAACCTAAACACAGTGGGTTAGTTGAGTGTTCAACCTTTACATTTTTTTTTTTTTTAAAAAGAGTGAATCTTCTTTTAAATGGAAATAAATATAAAGTCATGGGGTATGTATCTTTGCTTCCTCTGTTTTGAAAGAATGGAGGAAATGAATAGGAGGAAGTAGAATCAATCCCAAACAAAGAGCAGCCTCTGCATTCTTTTAATTTCCCTGTCCTGTGTTTACTTCTAGATTTTCCTAAGGATCCACTGAAGCAAAATACAAAAAATGCAAACCTGCCAGTAGGAGACACTCATCTCCTCTTTCTTTGATTAATTAGTCCTGGCCATTAGAACACCCTTTCGATCCTTGTTTTTTCTTGTCCAGCTGTTTTATGTTCAATAGCAGAATGAAATAAAAAAAGTAATTAGGGAGGGAAAAATCAGAAAGCTTTCAGGAATGAAATTGTGTATTCTGTATTGGGGAAACTGAGTAAATAAAGTACTGACCATCCAGAATAACATATCCTATGTAATTAAGAGAAGGTAGTAAGAGTCATCTGATCTTTGAAATTCGGCTGTTTCTTGACTGAAAATCTAGATGCCAGGTAAGGCTAAATAGAGATGCCTCTTTTATCACCATTGAAATGTACTGCCCAGTGTAATAATGAGATTTTTTTAAGGCTGTCCTTTGTGCAGGTGTGGAAGAATTGATTAACTCACTAGGAATTCTGGGGGGAGAAGGGAGGAAGGGGAGAGAAGATTGCTGAGCACTGGGAAGTGAGGCTGTTCCTTTGGTTTTAGTTCCAATGTGTGCAGAGCAGGGAACACAAAGGCAACCAGATATTTAAAACTTTGACTTTTGCACAGGATGGCTTATCTGCCAAACCTTTCCAGTAACATTTTTCTCATAAGTGGAGGCATGGGAAATGTAGATCCCATTCCTTCTTCCACTGATGTTAAAGTAGATGTGTAAGATCAACTATTGGTAGAGCTGCAAGCAAAACTTAAGAAAGGAGAAGTGAACTGGTGGGAATATTTTTAGAAGGGGTGCTTTGCTCTGGAGAATTTGTAGTTTCCTAAGCTCTTCTTGCATGCAGGTTACAACCTTACATACAGCCAAAATACCAAGTAAGTTCCCATCTGCTTCTGCTTTATTTTACTGAAATCACATTGTGGGAGGTGCCTCAGACTCCACCAGTACAATCACTTTGAAGACAGAGTTAAGTTTCTCTAGGGTTAGTGAAATAACTATAGCAAACCCACTTGTAGCTGGAGGTGGCACATGTAAAGGCAGCAAGTGGAATATAATGGGTGAAATATGGCAAATAAACTTACGGGAACAAGAAGGCTCAAGTTCTTGGGTGGAACCTGACAACTGAAGATTTAGATCTTGTGTGGAATTCTGATTGCTGGATTTCCTCTTGAATGTCTGGATTCGTTTGAACATAGGATAAAAGGCAGGGTGAACAATATGTGCAGGGGGATATTTTTTATTTCACTTTGTTCAGAAAGAGCAGTCAGCAGCAGTAGCTGAAAATGTTACAACTAAAGAGGAAACTGCTTAGAGAAAGTAGATACATATTATGTTCTGCGGGATAGTATTGAGGACAGGCTGCTATTGAAGGTTAAGCATAATTAATGACTCCTCTGAATACTGATGCAGTTTTCTCACACACTGAGGGGGTTATTAATACACCAGTCTTTGAAACATACTCTAAATTCTTGAAGTATTTGACACTTAATTTTTATATCTTTTTTATGTTGCTTTGCCACTGCTTACTACCTTATATGATGGACAATAAACTTACACAATCTATTTAAAAGGGTTTTTTTACCATGAATTACTATTTTAAAGTTTTTAAAAGATTGTCTGCTTGGGATTTTTCCACTGTCACGTACAAAATAACATTATTATTTTAATTTGATTTTATTATTTGGGATAGGGTGGCCTATATATTGTTTCTTATGTTTTTTTGGTTTTTTTTTTTGTGTGTGTGTGTGTGTGTGTGTGTTTGCACCTCTAGAAGAAAAGAAATTTTAAAAATGCACTAAGAAGATTTTCCAGCCTAACAGGTGTTTAGGCCTCACTACATAAAAAAAATAAATGCAATTGCACATTACTAATTGAGTTTCAGGCAATGTAATAATAATTATTAATCTTTAAGATCAGAAATTCTCGTTACATGTGAGGACTGTGGTTTTCATGTATAATGAAAGATTTAATGCCTTAAAGAACAGATGCCTATGTTCCAACGAATATGATACCCTAAACAAGTTGTGGTTGTCAGTGGAGATTCTGTCAAAGGGAGTTCTGTCAAATAAATCATAAAATTCTAATTAATGTAAAAGCACAGCTTATCTAATTTTTCCTCAGTCTTATTTTACTGGATTTTTGGGCTATATTTGTAAGGAAAATTGTTAAATTCTGCTAATCGATTATGCTTCTGTTTAGGCAGTGCTATTCCTGTTTTTATGGAAATACCACAGAGGGTCATGTGCATCAGTGGAAACCTGCTTCATCCATCAGTGTGGAATAAGTGGTACACAAGACAATATGGAAGTTTTCTGCATAAAGGTATTTCCCAGTTCTTGTTCTTCCTTGACATAGTACTAAAGGTGGTGAAAATTCAGGCCAGAAAAAGAAATGTTAGGAATAAATAAAATTACTGTTAAAATGCCTGTCAATGAAATACAGTGGGAAGGTTTATGAAGAGCAGAATTAAACATGTGGAAGAATCCAGAAAATCAAAGTTTGTAAATAACTGCAGCCTTGAGGCTTTTAATAAGTCAGTCACTGGACTGCTCTACTGAGAGCAGCTAAAATGTTAACAGTTCTTTTTTTGGGTGGATGACATTTAAAACCTCAGGAATGGAAAACTTGCCTTTTTCATTTTAAGTAACTGTATACAAACATGTATTTATGAAATGTAATTTTTGATTGCCACCAAGAGGGACTAAGATGTAGGCATAAATCAGTTCACAACCATTACCTTCACCATAAATACTTCCCTATTGCTTTTTTATTCTGTAAATTACAAAAAAAAAAAAAACCCAAAACCAAAAAAAAGCCAGAATTCATGTTGTTGTTTCTAAGTCTCCAGTAGCTGATCAGTAATAGCACAAGGGTAAAGGTAAGGTCAACAAAAGGTTTCTTGTGGAAATGCCAGCCAGAACTCTGAGGTCTCATCGTGTCTCTTGCAGAAATTTCATGAGAAAGCTAAGCCTATGAAAAAAACCTCCTAAGTCTCTGGTCTTCAGACATGAGATTCCATGTGCTTGGGCACAGATTTCAGTGCCATGTTAGGAGATAAGCATCTGTCCAGTCATTAAAGAGCTGAATCCTGCAGCACACAGCCCTGAGAGGGGAGCACGCCTTCTAGCAGGGTTCCTGTCAGCACTGAGTCTTGCTAAAGAGCACATTCCCCCGCTGCAGTGCCAGCACTGTGACCTTTCTTTTGCTCCTTGACCCTCACATCAGATGCAGCTGGTCAGATAATCACCAAGCAGACTGACCACCTGCATCTGATGTGTGGGATCCCAAAGTGAGAGAGGAGCCGCTGTACCGCCGTGCAAAAATGTGCAATGCCGGCGGTGACAGAGTGTGATACAAAAGAGTGAGTCAGTGCATGAGACTTGACAGGTCTGCTTCAGAGCACAGCTGGGGATTCACCAGATCCCACAGCACAGGGAGTGGGAAGGGAAGTGCTCTATGTGCTGCCAATTCCCCTCTTTGCAGAGCAGTCCTTAGAAGTCTGTTTCTGCGTGCATAACTCACCAGCCTACCTAATGAGATTTGCACCACGGACACCACAGCTGAGGTTGTCTTGTAGATAGCGTGGAAAGCACTTTAGCCTAAAAGCACGTGATTTTTAGCTTCTTCTCCATTTATTTCATAGAGAGCTCTTGTTAAGCGTTAAGGTTTTGAGTCAATGTTATCAAAGCTACATGTTTTGACAGGGTCTCTCCTGTGTGTGTGTGTGTATGGAAAGGTTCTTCATGCACGTCCTAAGCTGAGAGATATAATTTGAACAGAGAAAATTATGGTTCATAAAGTGCTCTTGTTAGGTGACATGGCTATGCTTAGTCCACTGCAGGACAACCTTCACAGAGAAATGCATATTTCCATACAAATTACAGTATACTGCAGCCAAGAGATCAATTAGAATGTCTGCGACCAAGAACTCTCAAGTGTCTCCATTCACTCTGCCATTCAAGGGAGACAGAAATGCATTCAGTTGGTGTAAAGAATTCGAACTCTTTCAGGGAATGTGCAGAGACTGCCATGAAGTGGCATTCTCCATGGGGTGGGACTTGCAGATTCTGTGAGATCCAGCAGGGAATTTTAAGGATTCTGTAACCTTGCATTTAGTCTCTCATTGGGAGATAAATTGCAGGACCTGCTGAACATTGTGGAAAGAATGAGGATTTTTCACTGGTCAGATATAACTGACTCTGCCAGCTCTCTGACGTGTTACAGTGGTCAGTTTGACCATCTTAAATCCATGCTGTATTTCATTTGAAAGGAACTCGGAGCATTTTGCAACCTGTGCTGCAGACACAGCACCAGCATGTGTGGTGTTGAAATGCAGACCTTGTGGAATGAAAAGTCACAGAAACAAAAGGTCATAACTGTTTAACTATGTATCATGAGGGTTCACAAGTCAAGACAGGAAATTCAGTTTTAAAATACCTTGAAAAGGTACAAGTGTATATTTTCAGGGCAGAAGAATATGATATTGTCTAGTCTTTTGAAAGGTGCCTCAAGATACTCATCTGACCAGAAGTTATAAAAAACTGCGTTCAGCAATTCAGAGTGCCTACCTTTCATCAAGATGAACTAAGATCCCTCCCTCTGACTGGAACTGTAAAGTTCAATTCTTGCTCAAGTCAATGAAAAAACTCCCATTGACTTCAGTAATACAGTAGCAGGATGTATTAGAAGACATGAAAACTATCCTAGCTTTCACTTAATAAAAATCCCTACCTAATGAAGTCATTGAAATGTAATAGAATTTAAAAGTTAAAAATGGTTATAATCGTTATTTCTGCATAATATAGATATATGGAAGCTGATAACATTAAAAATACTTTAAATAGTGCAACATTCATATACATTATAATTTTCTATAAATATACCATTCTTATAGGATCTTTTTTATTTTCTTCACTGAATGGTTTGAAATATATTCGCTGTTTTAAGCAAAAATGCACCTTCCAGCAGTTAGTGAAGTTTTTAAACAATTTTTTAAACAATTTTCTCCCATTTAAAAATATTCTTAAACTGTTGGAAATATGTTAAACTTAAATGAGAACTTTTATGCTGAGGCAGGATTTCTTTCCTTCATGATTCTCAAGGGTTTCCCCAGGCGTAGGATTGATAAAGCAAGTCCCATAAATTGTTGGGGAGGGCAAAGTTTGCAGGTATTTCCTTTGGAATTCAGAGATCCAAATCATCTGATTAGTTTTTCTGTTGGTTCCTGCCCCAAAATTTCATAATATTTTCCAGAAAATAACCTGAGTTGGAAGCAACCCACAAGAATCATCAATTCCAGCTCTTAAGTGAATGGACCCTACAGAGATTGAACCCACAACGTTGGTGTTATTAGCACCATGCTCTGACCACCTGAGCTCACCTTTGGGGTGTCTCTTCTATCTGTTTACAAGAGAGATACTTTTAATGATTGTATGACCTGCTGGGTGTCCAATTTTGAACAGTCTTTTTCATAAGGGGTTATGGGAGCTCTTCTCTGCTAGGAACTGGCTCAGGTTCGATATTAAATACGGGTTTTCAGCAAGTTCAGCCTAAAATTCTGAGAAGCAATTGTTAATATCTCAGACAACTAACCAGGTTTAAAATCTTCACCTTTCACTCCTGACCTCCCATGCTGCAAAAATTCTTCAGATCTAAGGGTAGTTGCTTGGAGAAGTGCAGGGAAGAGCAAGCGAAAGGCTGGGAGTGCAGGCAGTCGGAGAGCTCCGAGATCCCGGGGAGCTCAGGGATAGGGATGTGCAGCCATCCCCAGAGCCCGGGGGAATAGTGAGCACTCGGAGTGCCCAGGAGGGGGGCAATGCAGCCTGTCCTGGCTTCCTGCACTCACCTGCCTCCCCTTACGTGACTGTGCTGCTCCCGCTGCTGATTTGGGGCTGTTTACCCTGGATCTTTGCCAGGTCTGGGCCGGGCTCCAGGGACACGGTCACTTTCCAAAGCAACAGGACGCCCTCCTCTGGATCGCTGTGTCCAGCCGCAAGTCCTTCACACATCCAGGGAACAGACATCAAAGTAGGGCAGGTGAGAAGGGTGAGGGTCTGTGAAAGACTTCTTTATAAACTTCATTTTCTGGAACAGAACGGAAAATGATGTAATCCAATGTATGGCATAACATATTGAACAACCTGTGGGATATTCCAGCCTATCCATCCTCCCAGTGTGACAGCGAAGACTATATTATAAAAAAAAGAAAAGTGAATTTATAAGGTAATAGCAATGTATATGTTTATATATACATCATTGTATGCACATGAATAAATTTTACATGTTTGAATATAGAAATGCCAGAAGGAAAGGAAATTGGACTTTTTATTAATTTTAGCTCAGAAAAAATATTTGTTAATAGATTCCAAGATGTAATGCAATTGTGGTAGCGATTGAGTCAGGAAGATCATTTTCCATGGGCATGTGATATCAAATACCTGGTATGAGCTATGAATGCTATTTTCTCCAAGCAAATTGCTTATTTGGTAGTAACAACTGAGTGTCCCTTGGAGGTGCTGCTGCAATCCTTGTCAATACAATTAAAGACAGCCTTTTAAAGTGAGCTGTTGCTTGTTCACTGAGCAGTAACAGCCATGAGTGACAACTGTTGACCGCCTACCCTCTCAAAGTCAAATTCCTGAAAAATACCACACCAGAATATCATCAGTGTTCCTCAGAGCTCAATTTTAGGGCCAGTTCTGTTCAGTGTATTTATCAACAATCTGGATGTAAGAGTGGAATGCACCATGAGCACGTTTGCTGATACCAAACTCAGAGGTGCTGCTGACTCTCTTGAGGGACAGGACACCTTGCAGAGGGATCTTGATAGATTGGAGCATTGGCTATGAGTAATGGGATGAAATTTGACAAGTCCAAATGCTGGATTCTGCACCTAGGATGGAGTAAAACCAGGCACAAATATAAATTGGAAGAGGAGTGGCAAGTTCTTATTAGAAGAACTAATTGAGAGAATGACTAGAAAACCATTTGTTCTTTCTCAATTCAGAGAAGCAACTGAACAGATCAGTAAAGTTATGTGCAAGAAGACACAATATAAAAAATAATATAATTATTCAAAGACCCCATACATTTTGGATTAATTGAAATAAATGGAAGGATGGCAGTAGTCTGCATTAGAAATAGCCCACTATTAAAGTAAAGCAACCAAAATACAGTTCATTTTGAATAATGTTATTGAACATTTTAAACTCTTCTATTCTGAAGAGGGAATCACATTAATTGCTTCATTAAAAAAAAAGAAAAGATCTTTCAATAAATACCCTTAAAGTATAAAGTTGGTACATTATTAGCATAACAGAAACTAAAACTAGGCAAGCTCTGTGAAAACATCCCGGTATTCCACAGTTGCCGGTGACAGCCTGAACCACACGATGGCAGTGTGCTGTTGGCTAAAGAAAAGTGCTCTGCCAAACTGGACCGTACACCAACTTTGCTGACTGTACTTTTATCTAGAGTTACTGAAACTTTTGTCTTTTAGGCTCATCGAATCCTAATTTTAGCACTAGGAGGATTTTCCCAAGGATCTGGTTAGATATATCCACAAAGAAGCTCTTTGAAAAACAACAGAAGCTTCTTTCCAGTAAACCCTGGAGCATGAGAGTAACTTGAAGTGGCGGCTTCTCCTCGATGCCAGACTCCATGACCTTGAGAACAGTAGATCATCTTTGGATGCTAAATATAACTCCATGTTCCCACTCCTGCTGAAGCCAATATTAAAACTGCTGTAGCATTTAGTGAGGATTGGATTAGCCTTATAATTAGGGACAGCAAAGAAAGATCACAATTTTAATGTGTTTTGTAAGAAGCACCAGAGACTGGCCTTTGAAGGGTCCCTTGCAAAAGCCTGGGTCAATGTGTGTGGCTCCCTTCAAAAGCTCAGCACTCTGGTTTCATCAGTGGCCGCTGCCTATCCTGAGGTGGAGAAAGAGGCAGCAATTAACTCACTGACAGATATGGAGAAAAGGAGTTTCCGAGTGCTTGGAGTGTGATCTTTTCTTGGTGTCAATTAGTGGCAACTGCTAAACTGAGTGTTTCTTGGAAGCTAAGATTTTGTACTGATCTTTGGCCTTGGTGATTAACTGCCAAGTCAAATACTCTCTGCAATGGTCTTAGCTGTTCAAAGCAAAGAAAAAAGGAGAGGGGGGACAACGATACTGCAAAATTGCTTCATCCCATTTATTTATTTGGCCTGAAATATTCTTATCCATAATCCTCAGCATAGTTTTAAAACAATTGCAAAATACGTTGTGCAAAAAATGCGACAGGGTTTTCAATGGGAGACAGGCCATCCTTCCCTCCTCTCACATTTGTTGGAATTTAACTTTTTTCCAATGTGTAATGAAAGACTGTCACAGTGTGGTTTGATAGTTGAGTTCTGCTAGATTAGAGGCAAAACAAACTCCAGAATTAAGACTCCTTCCCTTCCCCAAAACAGTTCTGAATGGAGGACTGTTGTAGCTTAAGGCCCGATGAATCTCGCCTTTTACACAGATCGCTGAGAGAGGTTGCTTCAGAGGAAACCAAACTGGTCATTTTGACTGAGATTTTCAAAGGTGGGTAAAATGTTTGAGCTTTATACTCTGTTGGGTTGTGTAGCCCCACTTTCTTTAGGACATGTAGAAAAATCCCAGCTTTGTGGTTTTACAGGCAATTATGCAACCAACAGCATTAAGAAGAACTTACACAGGTGCAGCCAGTATGTGCAGCATCGTACCCTGAACACAAGGGCTGATTTCCAGCCAGTGGGATACCAGCTGTGCAGCAAAGCAGGTCACAAAGTCTGGGAGCTGCTGGGGCCATGCCTTTCCTGAGAGTACCTTAGGGACAGGCTGCAGCCTGGGTGGGCAGTTGACAGCAGCCACCCACTTCTATCTCCAAATTATTTCCTAGGTGACATCATCTGTTCATAACATTGGATTTAAAGTTTTAAAATGCTTTCTGGTATTTAGTAAAAACAATTGTCATCCTTTTATCCCACTACAGTGTTTCAAACAGTAAAAAATGATCTCCCATTACTGTGAATCTGACCCCATATTCCTTGGATTCATGTCAAAGGTTGGGTAACACTGGTTACACCCATGTTAGTGAGCTGCTGCCTTCTGAAGGTAATTAAATATGTACTACCCAAGCACCTGAACAATTTTCACTCTTCTCTGAATCCCTTCCAATTTCCCATTAGGCTTTGTTACAGTCATAAAGATTAACAACAAAGATTTAATCCTGTTTCTCAATTTCCAAGTCATCTCAATGTAGCTCAAGACATAACATAATTATCACAAAGAGAACAGCAGGTTCAGCAAGAGATTAAAAGAGCAGCAAGATTCTGAATAAGCTGTAAACTTCTTTTAAAAAAATTAAAATGGAAGGGCCACTAGGACCGGATTAAAGGAGCCCTACACAAAAAACACCAGTGCTAATGTGTTTCATAGCATCAAAACGACATTAAGAATTTTCAATAAGCTAAATCTATGGCATAGTTAATAAGATATGCAAACAAATATGTGATAAAAGTAAGGACTTTACAGTAATGGTATTTCAACAGAGATTTTCCAAAAGAAGGTGAGAATTTGGGGCTCCTCTGTCCTTTTGCTTCTGAAAATCTTTTTTATATGAGAAGAAAACAAGGAACTATCAACAGAGTTCTTAAGTGATGTGTATTTATGCACATATTTATGTATTAGATACATGAGATCTTTTGGGTCAGTTTGGGAAAGGAAAGGTCAAATTTTTCCCACTGATGTGCAGCTGGTAGCTGTTCAGTCACTACAGTTATTTGAGAACTCCTTGCTCATTGACTCTGACTGGTCAGAGTTTGCAGGTGGTAGAAGAGTTCAGCACCTTTCATTTGGACTTTAATGGTAAGTATAGGATATTCAAATTATTCTTCCTGAAGCTTCTTTGCATTTGTTTTCGTTGTGCACTGTTAGGACCTTGTTGCCTATCTAAAATGTAATCTTTCAGCATTACTGATGTCTAATTCCAGATAGTCATCACCTTTCGCAGTGCTGTAGGTCGAAAATGCTATCTTTGTGCTTCTGTATCATTGGGAACAGAATGGTGAACTGGCTTCAGGTTTACTCTGCTAGAATTGTAAGCAGAGCTTGATTGACTTCCTCCACAAAGGTAAGCTTGCTTATCAACTTGGCTGAAGGAAAAAGGTCACGTCAAAGGGCACAGATTAATCAGCTGGAACTGTGTTATTGACTATTAAGAAAGCCGTGGCTCTGTGTTTCTGGACCTCCTATCATAACACGTTTTTGGGTTTGTTTAATGCCATGCATGGGGCTGCCCAAAAGCAGCTACAGTGAGAATAACATTGAAAAGGCATGAATATTTTTGTCAGTGATTGAGTGCTTACAGGTTTTGTAGAGAACACTGAATGGAACCTCCAGGCTGCTTCCTTTAAACCTGAGACAAAAAGGGAACCCAAGGACACAAATTTATTGTAAAATTCAGGCCTTGGGACAAATCGGGTTTGGTCTGAGCACTGTGGCTTTTGTGACATGTAGGGACATGACTTCAGACTTACATTCTCTGTTCAGATTTTTGTTGATCTTGCATTTGGATTTTGTGTGTAGTTTTGTTTCTGTTTTTAGGATACGCTCAGTTCACTGCCAATATGTTGACAATTATGGTTTTGGTTCTGTGTTACATGTTTGGGTCTGGAGGGGCAAATCAAAGTGATGTTTATCCAAAAATGTTACTGGATTCAGGTTTGCCTGTCAACCCAAAGACTATGTATGTTTTGCAAGGAGCTGATTTCTATTTTGTTCTTGCCTGAGTATGTTTAACATCCATTAGCTTTAAAAAGGGTCATGCAAGGTTGGTGAGGGGCAAACCAAGCACTGCACAAACAAAATAGATAATGAGAGTGGATTTCTGAAGATGATATTGTGCCATTCTGAAGATGTCCTTGACTGTTCCAGAATGCTTAGATAGCAATAGCTGCCAGGAATGCTTTTATCATCTGTGTTTGCCCAGAAGTCTGCAACCTTTCCTTTCAGAGGTTGGCCTTACACAGTTTTCTGTGCCTCCATCACCTCCTGAGGAGATTAGTGGAGTGCATGGTATCTGGAGTAACACACTGCAATCACTGGAAACTTTGGCTGCTGTGGAAACTGGTTGCTGCCTTATTTAAAGAGGATGATTCAAGTGTTCAAATTCCTGAAGAATTTGGATCCAGCACGATTTTGAAGTAATTTGTCTGGACGAATTCTAGCCACAGAAGTTGATGTTATAGTAAGAGCACAGGCTTAGAGCCTCACAATCATCCTTTCCCTACTTCAAACCTTGAGGGAGTTGGATACAAGGAGTTAGGGAGCTTTGAGCCAATGGCCATGTGTTTCCCTTGCATGTTGTGCACCTTTTGAGCTTTTGATATTAAGTGTAATATTTTTCCGTTCTCATGGGATTTCCTGCAGAAATGATTGTTTTCTGTAGGAAGGAGCAAGGAACCTCTACTGGGGAAATTCTGCAAAAAAATTAATTTGGGCTTTTTAGCCGAGTTTTGTAGATTTTTAGGTTAGTGGGGGTAGAATGCCTGCTGATTTGTGGGGCTGGCTGTCAGGCAAACAAGTCTGAAGTTGGGGTCTACCTGCTGGTTACCTACAAACAAAAATACTGAGCAGAAATTCATCCCTCATTGGATTCACACTATTGCATCTCTTTTCATATTCAAAGTGGGTGTCTCACATTGACATGTACAAACTCATCTGAACTCTCAATAGGTTTTAGAGAAAGTATTTTAGAGAAAGTTTAGGTGATCTTTTCCTTAAAGATTTTAAATTTAAAGTGCTTTCCAGACTTATTGTTTTGATTTATTTATTGTGACAAGTGACATTACTTACATGAAGGTATTTAAAAGACCTCTTGCTGGGATAAAAAGAAATCCAGCTCGCTTCAACCTAGACCTTTAAAGGTATTTGAACACTTCAGTCCCTGGCACTGCCTTTCTCCATGTGTCCAGTGAGCCTTGTAGCTAAACTGAGTCCTCAGTTCCAGAATTCCCTCAAGCAATTTATAGGGAAGGGTTGGGTAACCCAGAGCAGCCCCACATATGTCAGCTGTGTGGAGAGAAAATATGACTAGACAAGACAGGATCATCAAGAACTGTGATGAGACTAAGATGGTCTTGGAGCAGACACTTCCACTGGGATTCCTAAAGATTTGGGGTTTTTTTTTCTAGAATTAGGGATATTTCTAAATCATAGCGTGTGAACACACCATGAGTGTGTGAAAAAAAGACATGAGGGAAGTGGTAGATATGCCTGCAGAATGCTGCTATGCCCTCAGCATGAGTCAGAAAAGTCCTGAACCTCCAGACCTTGATAGCAAGAGAAAGTTCAATCTTCCCTGTTAGAACACCAGAACACCTGTTTGACAGCAGGGCAAGACAGGCACCTCTTTTTTCCATTATATCCATCTGGAGAGCTAATCACCTTTTGGCTTAGGTGTGCTCAAAGCATCTAAAAAGATCAGAAAGAACTGGCAATGAAAACACAGAAAGTCATACTTTCAAAATCCTGCTTCTGTTCCTGAGGCCCCAGCTGGAGCTGAAATTGCAGGCAGCTCATTAGCTGTGCAAGAATATCAGCATCTGCCAGCTGGCAGTAACTCAGGTACCTGCAGGCTTAGAAATATGCCACAGTATGACTTGGTGAAAGCACTGGTCCCTGACTGGTGAACAAAGGAACCTAGAAAGAGGCCAGGCCATCACTCTTATCTGGTGCTCCTGCTCAGGTGTAGTTGTTGAGAAGGGCTAGCCACACATAAATAAATACTAGGAACAGAAAAGCCTATGAAGAAGAGACTTAGTGGTGGATTGAAAGGAATAATAGTTGTAATTTCTCATCTAAAATTGTATTTTTCCTTACAAACTTGCCACATTGATGGGAAATTACATGTATCCACATAAAACCTGCTCACGCATAAACACACAAGATTTTAAATGTGAGTACAACTGCTCCCCTTCTTTCTCTGAGAGAAATGTACGTGTCCAGTTGTTCAAAGTCCTTGAAATTGCAAAAGCCTGAAGTAAGTCACAGATTTAACAGAACTACCTCAAGGCAAACTTAATTTTCTTTCCAGCAAAAATCCTTGTAATTGCTAACAGACTCTAAAATCTTGCAAATGCATAAGTACACAGAAATATCTATCACAAGGGAGTACACTTGTGCCAGTAAAGTTGTCAACGGACCTAGAAATGGAGATGACTTTACAGCTGGCTTTGAAAAGCAATTTTACAATTATCTCCTGTGATTTTTCACTAAGGATTAGGTGCCTCTGTGGATTTGAAAATCAAGATAGGCATCTAGCTATATCCAAGTACTCTAAATGTTCTTTCTGATGTTGAGCAGCTGCAGCTCAGAGACAGCAGCAGTAAGTTAGGCTCTTTGAAAATCTAAAATTAACAATTCAGAGTTAGTGAGCATTTCTGAACTATTGTTGTCCCCACCTAAAGTCTTGAGGGATACCCAACCCTCACAGCTCCCACGTAGTGCTGCTGAAAATGAGTTATGGATTCCTGTGAAAAACTGATTTTATAACCCCTTGTTTCAGTTACCTCAAGCGCAAAATGAAATGATCAGAGTTAAGTGTGTTGCTCTTGCGTGGATTAGATATCCAGTATTGAAAATTTTGAAGAAGGAAGGGTGACTATAAATAATTACTCATGGCCACATTCAGATTGCTTACATGTCCATTGTCTGCATCGTGCATTTATAACTGGGAATACAATTTTAGATTAACATCATTCCAGGCCCATTTAGCTGCAGAAAGTGCCCCTCAGATCTTGCGTCGGTGAGCAGGAAAATGAATTTGATACAAGCACCCTATTTTTCCCTGTAGCCATATACATTATTTCATGTCTTATTAACATAATCTATTGACAGTGAAGTTTATAGGCCTTGACAGATAGCACCTCGGGTGAGAAAAAAGATGACAGAGAAAATTTACTTTTACAAAGTCAGTCCTTCTGAATCTGTTCTTAGGCAGCTTGACACCAAAGGCTATAAACATAGTCTGGAATCTGAAACCCTTTCTGCAATGACCTTGTTTTCAAAAATACTATTCTTATCTCCTCATGCTTATTCTTCTCCAGGCCATGACTCCTCGCTGTAAATTCCTCACCACGTGTTCCTTCTGTTTATTTAGCAGTACCTTCATAGTTATTTTTTGGTTTACTACCCATTTTTGTTTATGTCATGCAATCCGAAGACCTACTTCATGCTAGCACCAGAATTATGTTAGTGATCCATTTGATTTGATATAAACTTGTCGTCTCTGACTGTTTCTTTTCCATTTCTTTGGAAGAAGGCTATTCCAGGAGGAGGACTGCTTCTGCATTGAGCACTGCACTAAATTATAATTTAATAGCAGTAGTTTTGTGCATTTCAATTTAAAAATGCCCATTCTTTATATTAGTAAAAGAAGGTCACTACTTTCTAAATAACAGAGCAGTCATATGCAAGCTTAAGGCAAAAGATTGAAAATACAGCTCAGCCAAAAATACAGTCCTTTGGAAGAGAGATGTCAAGTAGATTTGAAGAGCATTTTTACACATATTTCACTATTTATAAACACTGTCAAGCATTTATTTTCATAAGAAATGTTATGCTGCCATTCTAAGTAAACCAATTGCAGTTTCCTGTGGTGATGGCTTTTTTATTGTGCTTGCACCCTGCCCATATGACATGTATTTTTTTCAGAACTGATTTAAAGAAGTCCCTACATTTACTTTCATTGCCCTGTGTTTCAAAACCAGGAGATCTTGGATAGACAAAAATCATCTGAGGTGTGAATGTATTAATCTCAGTGCATTTCCTCTGTTTGTGTTTCCAAACATCCTTGCTGAGATCTGCTGGTGTTGTAGGATTCTGAAAACGATCCAGTCTCCTTTTCAGCATGGCCTGTTCCTTTTTTTAAAAAATCCAAACACTTAGTGTGTGGCAGCCTTCTTAAAACACCCGAATCCAGGTTCTGTGACAGTCTTTGTGGAGATGTAGACACAGTTCCTGTGTAACAGCACAGGTGAAGGACGTGCTGGCTATAGAATATCTGCATTAAAAACCTCAGCATATGTTGCACCCCCTGTTATACAGTTCCCAGGTACCAAGGAAGCTACCACCTAACCTGATTTAAAATTATTAAAATAAAACAAAAAACAAACAAACAACAAAAAAAAAATCAATGGGAGATTTTTCATCGATTTGGAAAGACTTTGGACCCAGATGAAAGAAGCTGTAACCAGGATTTGCCATCACATCTTCAGTACAAAAAGGGCTGCAGTATTATTTTTGTCAGTGAAAGTCCTGGCTTTGTAAAACCACATTCATACACAGAATAGTAAAATAATAATCGATGTCTTTTTCTAAATGGCAATCTTCACCAAGAAATAAAACCTAGATCTTTTATTGAAAATAAAAGGGTTGATGTTACGGGATTCTTCTTTCATCAATGAAAAAGCAAATTAAGATGATTTTATTATATTTCCTCAAGGGATTAAAGCATCATTTCTCTGGTAGTTAGGTTTAAGAAAGTGACAACATTTAAATGAATATTAGTTTTTCTCCTGAACTAAATTCTTGGTTTGTTAAATTTCCAGCCATGAGCAGTTTAGTCATAATTTAGGCTAAACACTTAGAGGAATGTCAACAACATTCTTTTCTGCTGGAAAATAAGACTAAAATAATAAATCATTATTGAAAATACCTCAAGGAAATCCAACGTATTTAATAGGAGGATGTTTCTTGCATTGTATGTGCCAGTTTAAAGATTTGGTGCAGTTTGCTGTATTTAAAAATGGAAAAAATAACGGACTTCTCCAGTTCACAGCTTTATGCTTCACTAAAGCAAGATTTGAATCATGGTTTCTGATTACAAGGACATTTTAAGCCAGTACACCTCTGCTATCTTTTTTTTCTTTTTTTAATTAGCGAATTCTGAAGTCAGAGACAAATTGGATTTCATTTACATTTGCGTAAATACAGGAAATGGCTTGGTTTTGGTTCTATTTTTCATATAGCTGTTGTAATTAATTCAGTATTCATTTATAGAAGCTAGACATATTGGATATTTCAGTGAGGCTAGTCTTGTAAGATGAACTATTTTTCTTAAAAGTAGTCATGTCTTTGTTATATCACTGTTGTATTGTTACTTGCTATATAATTTGACTTTTTACTTGCTTGCTACTACTCATGGTATTCCCTCATCTTTGCAGGAATAATATGACTTATTGATTCATAGTCTTTATTTTAGTGTACTAGACTCCATGCTTAGAAATTGTAAAAAACTGATATTGATGTTTTTCTCCAGAGAGATTTTAAAACAAGTGATAGAATGGTATCATCTTAAGGAATTTGCATCCCTTTAGTGATTAAGGAGAAAAAAAAAAATATCATAGGGCTCATGCAACCTGTGGTGAGCTAAATTAGACATTGAGTGGAAAACTTCACTCTGTTCATTTGGGATATTCTGTGCTTCCATTTATATGTGAGCGCCCTCATTAAAGATTCCAAAAATAGAAGTATGTGGTATTAAAAGAGAATGTGCAGAGAGGAGTAGCACATCAAGACTTTGAGAAAATGTCGGTGATGCTCATGACACCATTCATTTCAGACATTTTAGCCATGAGTAAATAAATGACTCAGAGTGGTGACAGACTGATGATTTAGCCTTTCAATTTTTACAAATGTATAGGTTATTGGAATTTTCTCAAAAGTTTTATGAGAACATACTTCAACCAGTGGATTCCTGCTAAAATATCTATTTCTACTATGTCTCGGAGTATTTCTATTTTTCCTTCCTGTGTGTGATTTACTGTGCTATTTTTACCCATGGTTGAATAAATAGTGCCATTTGATGTTCTAAATTTAGTTTTCCATCAAGTATTTTTTTAAAAGAAGTTATGCTCTGAAAATATCCAACAGCACTTATATCTGCAGATTTATATTTCATGAGCATTCCTAAGACATATCTTTGTAAAACATCTTTTACAAGAGTTTAGCCTTATATTTTTGAGTAATATTCTTAGAAGTAAAAATCAAATTATATAATGTTTATATATATGATATTCATATATATGAAATGTTAAAGGTTGTAAAATCTATCAAAATATATTTGTAATCGTAAAAAAAATTTCAGTATTCACCAGGCACTTCTTAAGAGTGTCAGAGGGTTTTTGCTTATTTTTCATTTCCCTTCAAAATCTAAAATGTCCCATTCCTGCTGCATTGTTAAATGTCAGATGGAAGCTGGAGGTCAATGGAATTCATTAGGATTTACTCCCATAAGTAATCAGTTTGTCCAGCCTTAGGTGGAGCTACAGATTCCTCTGTATATTCCAAGTAGTTTCTTGTGTTATTTCTCATTTACTCTACGACTTTGCTCACCTGCATTTCTGCAGTTGGCCTTTAAACTTCTTTTATTCCTCTCTACCTGTGTGTCTCAGTGTGATCACTTCTACTGCCCTGACAGAGGGTGAGATGGATGAAAAATGATGTGCATCACAGTTCTCACTTTTCCAATTCATTCTGTACTAATCTGGAGGATCTTGGTGACATCTTTATTAGGTTTCGATATTCTTCACATAGTTTCACAAAAGTCTTGGGGAAAAAAAACCCAAAACCTTTAAGCTGATATGTCCCTACATGAAATCTAAATGTCTATTTCCTATGAGTAATCAATCTGTGGAGACTACATATAATTCTAATTTCAGTTTTTCTCCTGTTTCAGTTTGTTTTGGATATCATGTTGATCATGTGTTGTTTGTCTCTCAGCATGCTGCTTTTTCTTTCTAGTATTTAATTGGACCACAGGAAGCTTCAGAAAGCAGTTAGGAAGGAGCCTGGGAACTGTCACATGTTCTGTGTATTTCTGTGATGACATTTTTATCTATCACAGGTGTACAGTGAGAGAATGTGCTCCTGTGTCACTTGTTGAGTCTGATAATTTTCCGAGTCCTTTCCACTTTACATTTGCAACTTCCATATTCTTGAGCTGGTGCGGGATATTTTTAAGGGACAGAATCGTTACTTGCAGTGCAAATAGCCCTGCAATTTTGCTAATGCTGTGTAATTCAGTGAAGCAGTCTGCAAAGCAAGGATGTGAACAATGTTACCTAAACTCGCCTCCTGAGGGATGCAACTTTCTCTGGAACAGAGAAATAAGAAATCAGGTAGGCATGAGTTTGCACAATTTTGTCCTACCCAACTGTAGTTCCTTGGTTTTAGAGGTGGTTGAGCCATCTGCCACTTTTATTGTCTTCAGTGGGAGCCAACGTGCTCATCATTTACTTAAGCAGTGTACATGTTCACAGGAGCCATGTCACAAAACTAAGTTTATTGTTTGATGCATTTAGAGCTTTGTTTCTTTTGGAGTGATGAAAAATATGCGGTGAAACAAGCCAATATGGATGCACAATCTGGTTGATATTTTAAAAATGCCTCAGCAGAAGAAGCACTTTTTACTGTATATGGATAGGAGCATGTTTGGAGAGTAATAGATGATAGTGTGACAACATAAAGTTATATAATAAATCTGTTTCTTCTGGGCTTTTGTTTTGTTTTTTTTTGGGGGGGGGAGTGGTGTGGGTTGTTTCTGTTTTGCTTTGGCTTTAATACATCAAAAGTAGAGGAAGTGCAATGAATTTAAAGCAAAAATGTCAACATTTAAGTTGTTTAGGACATACAGTATGAGTGGAGATTTTTGGGCCTGAACTTATCTTTCATTTCTGTGCTGCAGCTACCACAGACCACTGGGATCCATGAGAAGACTAGAACATTTATATTTTGGGAGTGCTGGACACACCCAGACAGGGTGAGGGCTGTCATACTTGAAAGTACTCTTGAGATGAGTAAGCGAGCCAAAGATCTGTGAGCACCACAAACTTTCAGTGTCCCCAGCCCAGCAATTTTCCTGAAAAACCATCATGCTGAGAAATGTTGGAGAATTCTTGCAGGCTGGGTTTCCAGAGTGACACACTTCCAACAGATGTTGGAATACTGGGAATGAGAAACGTATAAAAGACAGGTGAAAATTGTATAACCTGTTCCTTTTGAAGAAACCCTTCATGTTCCTTTGCACACAATAAGTTTCTTTATTGAAAGGCTGTGTCAGTGATGAATAGTTTTTCGTTCTTCATATCTTTAGAGAGATTTCTTGAGTATTAAAATAAAAGGCTGTTTTTAGGAAAGGGGAAGATAAAATTGCATCTAGGGAAACAGATTGCCAGTTGGCACTGTAATAAAAATAATTTCTAAGTTTTTATCACAGGAATAAGCAGAAGTGGAGAGGTTATAGTGCTGTAAGGTGAAAAACTGAACAGCTGGAATGGAGGAGGAGTCTGCAATAACAGTTATGCAGGTGGCAAACAAAACCCAGGTATTATGTGTTTAATGATGCTCCAGAAACCATATAAAAGAAAAATTTGAAGTCAGAAACCATTACTCTAGGAATTTTAACTGAGCAGATGAATGCAGTGCTTGATGAGGGATTCCTGAGCTGCCAAGATGCAAGGCATGCTTACCTGCTTTCTATTCTCTTGTTTGAAATGTGGTGTAGCTTTTAAAGATTCAACTCTCCCTGGTGCCAGTGTTGGACTGGCTGTTGAGATTCAGTGGCTCACTGGTTTCTGTGTCTGTGATAATGTCTGTACATCCTTCTGCCAGGTGCATTGAAAACAATATTCAAATGCCTGTATTTCTTCCAGATCTCTGTACCTGGTGTTTCCAGTTCACTGATTCTCAGTCCTACCCCATCAGTGCCTCACTTAGACTCTTGTACTCAGGAGTGAGAAGCACATAGCTCTTTTCACTGACCAGCCACAGTTTTGTGCAGCTCTTACAGCGTGTGGGAATGGCCCTGAGAGGACACTGTGGTGATCTCCAATCCTCTCATGAAATTTTTATTGATGCTAATGGATAACATGCACGTGGTAGCTCTGCTAAAGTCAGAGCTAGGTGAAGCAGCTATTTTTCTTGTGCTGTCAGTTTATGCCAGTGTATCTGAACCCTTTGTGAGATGAATGGAACGGTTTGAGGCTGCAGCTTTCTGGAGATCACCTAGGCTGCAGATGCAAAACACAGTACATTAAATCACGTCTAGATTGTTCCTGAGAGGTGTTCAATCCCAAGCAGATGCAAGGAGGAACTTAAAGCAGACACTGCCCCAAGCTTGTGCAGAAATCATGCTTTTCCCCATAGTCAGAGTAACACCACAACAATTGAATTGGTGCTTGGGTTGAACACTGATGGGTGCCTTGGTTGTCTGCCACAAAATTACTTAGATGTTTCAGGGTCAAAGAAAGGTTCTTCCTTTCTGCTGCTACTCCCCGGTAGTGTACTAAGCCAGCTGATGTTATTCCCTGAGAAGGAAAAAAATTCTTTCCAGACCCACACTAAAATTGAATTTTGTATAAGGGACAAGCTAAGGTGTTTATAGGAACAGGTGTTCAGAAGATGTAGATGACTTAACTCATGCCATCCTTTTCAAAATCTGACCATCCATTTTTACATTTTAATCACTATATTTTGACTCATTTTCTGTTAGGCTTATAAGATAACCATTAAAACCACAGATTCCAAGCAACCTTGCAAAATGACCATAAGAATGACAAACTTCCTATGGAGTAAATAACAAAAACGAAGCCTCTTCAGCCCCAGGGCAGGCTCACTCGAGACAGTGACCTTTCCAAAAAGTGTTTTTCTTTCATATGAAATGTACCTTTCTTTTCATTTTCAAAGGGGAGAGAGATGACAAGGGGAAAAGTGCAATATTTTATTTTTCTATAATTTATTTTTCTATGATTTTTGTCTTTATAAAACAAAATTAAATTTAAGGGGCTTTAGTTCTAAATTTTATATTTCAGATTGATAATCTAATTTTACTTCAAATGCTTTTTCTTTTTTCAATGTAGTTCCTCTCATTAGATTTTAAAAGGACATAAAAAGGACTCTCTGGGAAAGGGTCTAATTTCTGAAACTATCAGTCAGTCACATGCCTTCAAATATTCTCCCTCCCTCCACATTATTCAAAACACCTACAGCTGAGTGTGTAACTTAGGCAACCTGGCTTGATATTGAATAATGTAGTCACTGCCATGACATTCAGAAAGATGTCTGTACCCAGTGAATGCTATTTGTGTGTGTGTTGTCTTGTTGCTTGAAGGATCATGAAAAACTGGCCTAAGTACTATATTTTTTTCCCCCCAGGAAGTATATGATTTGGATATGTGTTTATGTGTTTCTTGGTTGCTTCTTTTCTTCCCCTCTGCCTTTGTTAATTACCTCAATACATGTTTAAAGCCTACCATTAATTGCTATTGAAGTGCATTTAATCTGAAGCAAAAGTTTCTGCTATTTAAGTCTCTTGTCAGGAAACCAAGTATTAGAGTTGTTTGGTTTCTTATTTCCGAGGCTGTTTAATGACAGCATAAATATTCAGCCTGCCTCTGAATAGGTAATTAAAGCTGACTCTTGGCCAGATGTTCCCCTTTGTTGCCTGGCGTGGAGCTAAGGCAAAGCAGGAAGCAGCAATTCCAGTGCACGCTGTCCCACTGCACACTGTCCTTGGCTTTGGAAATTGTCTGAGGGATCCCCATGTTACTGAGTGTCCCCAAGAACATAAGATTGCACTGATGGGAGCAGAGGAATGAGCTGCTGTCTCACCATCCCAGCATGCTCCTTCGCTCTCTCCTCCTCAGCAGTTTAGAAAATCCCTTTGTGCAGCTGATTTTGGAGGGCGGGAGAAATGAGTTCTGCATTTTCCCTGAACGAGTCGGTGGATTTCAGCAGGCGATAGTCTTTCAAGTGTGTACAGGGTGGGTGAAGGCTTTTGAGATGAGCCACGTGTGCAGATGTGAAGAAATTTACTACTTTAACTTTTGCGCCACACCTTCTGTCCTCAGAGGCAATAGAACTTAGAAGGAGCAGAGCTAATGCCATGAGAGCAAGAAACCAGGGAACAAATAGAGGGAGGTGCTGAGTAAGCATCCGCAGTGCCTGGGGCTTTGCTTCCATATTCACCGGTCCTCAGGGGTTTCACAGGGATCCCACCTTGTGTGAGCAACAGCTTTGGGGAGGGGGCTTGGGAGAACTTTGGGTGGATTTTGCACTGTGATGAGAGTAAGTGATCTCCTGAGCCCAGGAGTCAGCAAGGAACCGAGGCTGTGCTTGGAGTGAATGCCCTTATTTATTTCACGTCAAATGCTGGCACTGCTTTCAAAATGCGAGTGGCTGCTGAGCCTGCAAAGTAAAGGAGAATTAGACCACCAAGCAGCGGAGGAAAAACAGGGGAACCCTTACTCTGGCTCCGGGATTGTTCATGGGAGGATACCAGCCTTCTTTTTATTGTCCTGTTTGTAATGGCTCGCTTAGTTCTGAAAACTCTTAAACTTCATCGTGGATTAAGTGACAGTAGGGGTGTCTCTCTCCCAGGTCCTGGAGACAAGTAGCTAAAAATCACTGGAAACAAGAAGTTCTGGCCTGACAGCGCTGCAGAACCATGTGGGAGAGTTCACTCCGAAGCAGATAAAAAGAATCCCGTGCTGTACAAGCCACCCTGTAATTCATGGTATCAGGGGACCCGTTCATGACTTCTGACTGTCCGGCTTAGCTGTACCTACGCTCCCCTCACAACCCGGCGAACAGTCCGCGCAATCTTTGCAGCCTTCTCCCAGCTCCGTCTCCCGCAGGACTCCAGCACCCTTTCCTTTCCTG
>VZRN01001092.1:1172973-1234532 GCA_013397935.1 Dasyornis broadbenti | reverse complement strand
CGGGGCGCTGCGGCGGGCGCGGCATCCCCGCCGGACGGGCCTTTGTGGCTCCGTGCTCCCCGCGGGTTAGGGGTCTCTCCCAGCAGCGGCCAGAGGGAGAAGGGGGAGGTCTCGGACTGGAGCTCAGGGGCTGCTGCTGACATAGAGGAAGCACTCCTGTGTAGCGAGAAGCCTGAAGCACTGGAAAAGAAAAACCTGGCAGCCGGGTGGGAGAGACAGCGCTGTCTAGGCTGAGCGCCTGAGCATCCTGGCGCAGCCTCGGGCTCCAGGGAGCTCCCAGCGAGGTGTAGGGGTGGGGGAAATCCCCACCGGTGCCGTTTTACCACGTTAACGGGGCCACATGTCTCCGATTTTGCAAACTTGTCTTGAGCTGAGCTGAATCTTGTTTTGCCTGAAACAAGGATGCTGTGGGTTTGATCCGTTTGAGGATCACTGTGCCTGATAAAAATAACACAGCCTTTGCAGGACGGGGTGGTCTCTCCTTGTGTGGGAACGGAGCTGGGGGAGGGAAGAGGGTTCCTAGGATACAAATGATATGGGTGAATAACCCTAAGGGAAATGCAGACTCAGCCTGATTTCATTCGATCTCTCCATGCCTTCTTCCTCACTGTATGCTGCAAAGGCTTGAGGAAACTAATGCTGAGCCAAAGGTGCTGGCAGAAATGAATGGGGAAGCTTAAAAGGTTAAGTTTGATTGTAGTAGGATTTGGGGAACATTTTGAATAACATAGCTTAATTTCAGCGTAAGAGGAATAAAAGAGTCATAAAGTATCCATTAAAAAACCCAAACTAAACCATAAAACAGTACTTAGAAACTAGTTGAATCTTCAAGGTGCTCTACTGGATTCTTCCCCCTCCCCACCATCTAAATGTTCTCTCAGTGCTTCCTAAATGAAGTCTCTAATATCCGTTTGGTTTGGTAACCTGTAATAATTTTCTAGCATGCAGCCGACAAAGGGAAGAATAGACTGACAGATTCATTTGTCTTTCAGATGACAGGGTATCACGTTTTGTTTTCTGATAAGTTGCAAGGTTGGTGCAATGCAATACTGAAATGAAGTAACTTGTGACATAGGGAGAATCTGTGCAGGAGGGATTTGGTTAGAAGACAGAAGACCAGGTAGTAAAGCAATGATTTGTTATGCCAGAAATCTTTATGTTCTTTCCATGTACTGGAATGCTGAAGCTGTCAGAGGAAAAAAAGGCTTCAGGGATAAAATGTGATTTAGTGTGTGTTGCATTGACAGTATTGAAGCTGCAGCCGCTTCTTGCAGCACAGTAAAGTGCGTAAGGGAAATGTCTCTATGTAAAATAGCTGAGTGCTGTGTGCAGTGCCTGCCCATCATCTTTATGGCTTCACTTAGCACAGCACTGCGGTATCTGCAGCTTGCTTAGTGAAATTGTTCATACCCAGGAGCTATTGCATGTAAAGCTTCTAATTATACTGATTTTTGGCATTTTTAGAGCCATTGGCTCATAATTGGGTAATTCTGGTGGAGCTGACAAGTTTTCCTTTACAATATTGTCACTCTGAATGTTCTGTTCATTCCAGTGGGGACAGCAGTTGGTGTTCAACAGAGCTCTGTACCTGCAAAGTCTCCCCAAAGCTTCAGTCAGCTCTAGAGAGGCCCCAAGAGGTCTGTTCTGTCCAGAGGCATTTTTAGCTGATGCATGGGTGGTATAAAAGGGCTTTATCCTGGTCCACAGGGAATGACCAGGGTTTCTGTCAAATGCAACTCTCACCAGGAGCTGGAAGAGGATGCTGCAGCCTTGGATGTCAGCTCAAGTTAAAGCAGCCTCTGGGAGGCCAGTTCTGTGCAGGAAGACCAGAATACTGCCTCAGCTATAAAAGACCTGATCCCTTCATGAACATGTCAGGATTTTAGGATATGTTTTGCTTTCTAACTGTGTCACTGGTGGTTGGGGTTATATGGGACTTGACTGGTGTCTCATCTTGTGCTCTTTTCTGCCAAATGCTTCCTTTGTTAGTTGAGTTGATGTGACCTGCCATGGCCAACTTCTCCCACTTTCATGGGAATGCTGTTGAAATTTTTTAGGCCTCTTCTGGATATCATATCTGCTGTTGCAATTAAGTCTGGATTTCTTTTCTTTTTTCCTTTTAAAGTTACAGATCTGGTCAAATATTTTAAAATTCCCGGTTACTTACTCTTGTAAGCTGTTCCAGGGGATTAATTCCTTTTTGCTCTCCTCTACTATGATTTCACTTATTCTCTCTATAAATGCACAAAGCACTATCCCTTTCTTAAAAAATCTGAAGAACATACTTTTTACTTTAAAACAATAATATTAAAAGATCCCATTGTGTCAGTTTTCTGTACCTGAATTTATTCTGTCTTTTGACGATGTGTCAGATGGGATTTCACAAGTATTTGACTTCAAAGAGCACACCATTTATGGTTTTAGAAACTTCTCCCTGTGGCTGTTTTAGTCTGTGGGTATTGCGAAGAAGCAAATTGTCTTTTTTTGATATTTAAAAAAGCTGTATTGACTCCCAGTAAATAATAATGGAAAATGTGAAAGGAATAAAAAACAATGCACGCAAACTATGCTACTTTTGATTAGCAGAATGTGAACAGTCATGACCTTAATTTGGTATGAAGCAACATGACCTTTTGGGGGAGTTTGCATCTGTTCCTTTTTTTTAATTTTTTTCTTTAAGTGAACTAGTTGTTGATATTTTCCATATGCAGCTGTAGTGAAATCTTTGTCTATCCACAGATGACCTCTGTTCTTTCATAATTACTCAGCTTCTGTGTGGCACTTGTCACTTTTCTATTAAACAGCCTTGCTGGTTGAAAACAGGGATGGGTGAGGCTCCAGGTTGCATCAGGCTTGTGTTTCTGCAGTGGTGAGAGAGGTGCCAGGAGGACTTGGAGTCTGTTTCAGGGATGAGCTCTGCAGTCCATCGGCCCTGACTGTAAATGGTACACTTGCTTCACAGATGTTCCACTGCAGAGTGTGCAGCTGTTTGGTGCTGTAAGGTCACAGATGTTGGTGTTGTGCTGAGGGAGTGCTGCTGCCAAGGCTGAGCCTCGGTGATCTGAAATGCCTGTGACAGATCTGCGGGCTTCATCTTCCTCACTGTGACAAGCGTCCTGGCTCCTGGGTCATTACATCGAATCTGCCTTTTCTTGGTGACCAGGCACATTTTTTAAATTGAAAGAGCATTCCATAGCTCTCATTATTCAAAATGTGTCAGCTCTGGCCCATGTGCTGTGCTGTTAACAATCATAGTGATATGCATTTAAAATAAACAAATTCAAGTTAAAATTTTGCCATAACTGCTATTGCAACAGTGACTTTGCAGTGTTTTAAAATTAGGATGGCAGTGGTGATCTGTGTCAGTAATCAGTATTAAAATAGGAAATTCCTTCAAAGGCTGTCCCAGAGGGGATTTGAGAAATGTTTTCATGTAAATGAAGAGGAAATGCAGTCAGTTCTAAGAAGCAAATAAATAAATGAAACTAATCAGAATATGAAGGCCAGAAAGCCTAGAAAGCCTTTGTTCTTCGCTCAGGACTGCACGAGGGTGTGTCAAGGACATCAGAGAGTGGCTTTGTGAGCCGTGTTGGTGCTCCCCGGCCCCGGCTCAGTGCTCTCCACTGCCCTGTGAGTCACTGGGTGCTCCCTGGCCCAAATCAGGAGCTCTGCCAAGATTGATTTGCAGTCTCTGGGCACATGGATCTGTTCTAAGGGCACCTAAATTTGCAAGAAGAGGAGATCTGGAGAGGATTTTGGGTTTAGTGTTTCTTCTTTCAGTAGTGCCTCAGTCAACACTCTCAGACTGTGCTCCGCAAATGTAGTTTCTGGGGAATATTGAGAGAGACTTCTAGTAATCATAACCAGTTGGAGTCCAGAAAAATGTGGATGTAAATGGAGTTCAATAATAGCAATTCCATGTCATCTGGGGGAGTTAATCCACATCTTCTCCCTGAAGAAAATCAGTTCCTATTGCAGGAGCCTGCCCAGCTAGTGCCCTGCACTAGTTTCCTTGGGGAAGGAAGCAGAGATAAATTATTCTCCCTATGCTCCTTCCTTCTCCCAAAGGGAACAATCTGAGAACACTGCTTCAATTTGTCCATTTCTGGATACATCCCTAGTTCTCAGTGCTATTCAGGACCAGTCTCTATGATTGAAGCAGTTTCTCTGGAAGGGTTTTACAGTCCTGGGTACTGCATGTCCACCTATCCTCACGAGGTTCTGTGCATTGGTATCCATGCTTTCTTTTTTTTTCCTATTCCCTGTGAGGCTGGAAGAGTGAATATTTGGGTGTCTGTTCCCTCATTACAGAGATTTTTCTCTGTCAAGAGATAGTAACAGCATTAAAATAACAGTTCTTCAGTGCATTCTTGCTTCTTCCTTGCCATTGTTTGGCAAACGTGACCAAATTGTGGATTTCATCGTGCTTCGAGGACTCTTGATGCCTTCTCCATCATTAAAGATCAAAATACCTGTGGTTAGACTGGCTGACTGGCAACTAGTCCCATTCCCTGGTGCCAAACAGATCCAACAAATTTAACATCTATTTCTCAAGTTTCCATGGATACCTGAGTAGAGCACTCGCCGTAATCAGAACGGCAGGGCATGCCATTTACAAAAGCTTTCAGTATTGTCACTATGGAAGTGCTGCATTCAAAAATCAACCTTTTGTAGGAGCTCTCTTGCTTACTCAGCTACGCTCCTGTTATGATTTTAGCCACAGGAACTCCTTTGAAGCTTGTGCCAGGGGCTTGTCACCGTGACTGTGTAACTTTGCAGTTGGTTTTCTGGCTGGTCACTGTGGGCTCTGTGTGATGCACAGTCATGGCACTTGAGCATAACCCTGATAGGTGGTAGTATAAAAACCTCTGGAGATGGATTTTGGTTGGTGACTGCTTGATTTTGTGATCTATTCTGCAAATACTAATCAGGTACTTTCTTCTTTTCCCACAAGGTATTTTTCCTTTAAGCTTTCCCTTAAGCATGATAACTGGGGCATTTTCAAGACCATCAAATAAAAAGAATACAGAAATAAAACCTTTTTTTTTGATATAGCAATTAAATGTCACTCAGAAGCTAAATCAGTAGCCATAGACTATGAATTCATAGATGACTTTGCTAATGGCTTGTCAAACATGATACCAATTTTGGCAGTTTTCTCACAATTACTATTCTTTCATTTTTCCGTCTTCGAACAAAATTGGGTTTAACAGCCTTGAAGAATTATGAAGGGATTTATATATGACATCACTCATGCTGACTACTGTAAGTAATGGCTAATCTAGTGTGGCTTATCTTTTCTACCCTACCCCCTGCTTATCCCTTTTTTTCCTGTGAATTGATGAGAGCGGTTGGTTTTCTCTTGTCAAGACTCTATAAATGTGTGAATCATGTTAAGCCTCCCAGAAGATTGTCAAAATGAAGACAAACATATTCAATTTTTTTTCCCAATTCATGTTTTAAGAAAAAGGTGTCACTACATTCATCCAGCTTGATGCATTGCAAGATACTGTTTGAATCTAGGGATGCTTGAAAACTAAATAACCTATTTGCCTTCCAAGTAAACAAAAGCCTCCCAAAATGTTCTGATTTCTGGTGCTGGAGGCACAGTCTGGAAAAGCTGAACAGTGATTCTTGTTCAGTCTTTGAATAATATTCTTTGAATATCTTGATTGAGCCATCTAGGATAATCTAGGATAGCATTCTTTTCAGGATACAATTGTATCTTGAGATGGTTCTTAGATAGAAACTTGCAGAAAACCAGAGGTTATAAACTGTAGTGTTTTGATCTTGCTTTCTAAAAAGAAAAGAACAGTGAACCAGTCCAGTTTGAGCTAGGAAATGGTGGTTTTTCTCATAGAGAGTGATTAACATGACAAATGTTCTGTTTTATGAGTATGGTCCTGGGAATTAGAGCATAATCTTATTAGTGCCATTCCTGCCAACCTTGCAGTGAACCAAGTAGAGGAAGAAGAGGACAGACATGATGATGAAGGAGAAGCAGCAGGAGGCCTTTTCTAGGAAGGTGTCTTTTCACAGGACTGAAGTTCTGTACATCTTGTGTTTGTTTTCTGTTCCTTATGCATTCCTCCTCACAGAGGGAGGAGATGAGATATACAGGAAAACAGTGCTTGCACAGAGGCAAATAGTGCAAGGAAGCGTGAAGGAAGCAAGTTCAAAGAAGAGCTTGTGGAAGGAAGAGGAGTTTAGTTAGTGTGTACTGAAGGTGTCTGTTACAGAGCTGTATCCATGGAATATTTAGGAAGATCATGGAGAATTGTCTTGTAATACTCTGAGCTGCCAAACCTGTTGTTAACCCACCTTTATCACAACATGCAGCCTACCCTTTGCAACAGGTAAACCAGGATCAGAGTTGTCTCTCCTGGCAGCAGTACATGGCTATGGAGGGGGAGCTGGAATCTGGGAAGAGAGGGATCCCTGCAAGGCACTGCTGGTGAGTTCCCCAAACCCCAAGCTCTGGGGCATGAGCAGGTTTTGACCACATTGGAATCACATCAGGACTGGGAGGGAAAAGGGAGCTGACTGATCACAGAAGCTGGAAAGCTCTCAGGTCTTCCAGGTGGAGCTGGATTTGAGACCTTACAGTGTAGATGGTAAAAGGGTTTAAGGCAGCTCAAGGGCAGACTTAGCTCTTGGTAAGGACCTGCTGGGGCATTACAGACTCAGTGTGCAGAGAAGTGTGATTGTTTGGCTTTAGTCCATCTTACCAAGCATTAGTGAGGTCACATCAAATGTAGCTAAAGTAGTTTAGTTTATGTCCTGTCAAATAGAGAAGTGAGCATAGCCCTTGTGGCATTTTCAGAAGGTTATTGCGAGTTCTTCCGTGTTTCTTTCATCTCAAATTAAGTTCACAGAAAATAGGTGGCGTCTTTTGGTTTCCCTTTGCTGGTGAGGTGCAGGAAAATGAATATTGTCCACAGAGTGATGGGATGCAGCTGGGGTTGTTTTCTGATACTCTTAACAGTAATGGTAAAAACTTAAATTAGCTTAGAAAGCATGGTAGTGTAGTGAAAATGTAATTCCTCTAGTCAAACTATAATCAAGATGGGAGACAAGATGGATTTTTGCTTTGTAAAAGGAAAAATGGAAAAGGTTAAAGTTGTAATGACAAACATGTCTTATTTTTAGAATTCTATCCAAAATATTGGGAGTTTTTTTTTTTTTAACTTTTGAAATCACTGTGCTCTAATTGGTATCAGTGCAATAAATACCAGCTCATTGAGGGACCAGATATTATGAAAGGGTATCAGGAAACTTGGATTTATATCAGAGATTAGCTATGGCTGCATTCATGGAAGAGAAGTGGATTGCAGTCTGGAGCAAACCAGCTGGATGCCTACTGGCATTTTAAAACAAAGAACTCTGATTCCATTGCTTGTCTTAACAGTGGTGCCATTGGTTTCAGTAGAAACAGAAGGTTCTTACTTCTGATATGAAATATGAGATTTTTTATTATGCATAAGAATATTTTAAGTGGATTTTTTTTTTTGTATTTGCTTCCCTCCCGCTCTTTTTTTTGTTGTTCTGTAATTATTTTTAAAGGCCATCTTTGTATTTACAGTAAAATGCTCTAGGTTGTCACGTTACATTTGAAAGCTCTGACATTTTGTGCTTAATGCAAAGGAAAATCTCAGCAATAGGAAAAGCTGAATAAGGTTTTCTTCATCACTGCAGCAGTCGCCAGCTAATAACAATATGGTAAACCCTTATTTTCCTGTTGTGCAAATATCATTAACAAGGTTTGCCTGTGTCAAGATTATTTTGATGCTCAAAAAGTTATACAATCTTTTGAATGAAAAATGAAGGGTTTACTACCATTCTTTTGTTGCCTAATGGCTACTCTATACCTCTATTTGATTCAGTGCATCTTTTTTTTTCCCTCACCCTAAATTTTAAATCCAGAGATAGTCCCTGAATAGAAAATAAAGAATTCAGCTAAGCCTATAAAAGGGTATGCTGGGACCCATTGGTATCTTTACTGTGAAAGCACTTATTAAAATATTGCTGGAACTATTATCTGAAATGGGAGATTGTGTTAATCCTATTGTTGATTCAGAAAATTGTGGTCAGAGTTTGTGTGGGGTTTGTGACCACTCTGTCAGGATTGAAATAGAAATTAGCTTTAGGTATGTTGGTTGGGATATAACACACATGCTGAAGTTCAAGCATGTCCTTACAGAGAGGTGATATCATAGTGATGCTGCTTTGCTTATCCTTTGATTTGTGAAACAGCTGTAGGAAATCAGTCACATGGGAGTGAGGTCTGAGAAGGTTTGCAAAGTGCAGCTTCTCTGGCCAAGCCTTTGCTTTTGTAGTAGGCATCACTCTAAAGTAGTGCAGAATGTGCCTGAAAAGGTTTGTGATGGCAGACCTGGGGCTTGAATCTTTATTTCTTCTTTTTAAAAAGTTGTTTCTTTTCCATACGCTCAACTGGTGACATGAGGCGCATTCAGAACTGTCCCTTCTTCCCTGGTTTGACTGCATTTCTGGGCTTTATGCTGCAGATCCCCATACCCTGATTTCCAGGTTCCTGCTTTTATTTGCCCCGTTAAATTCTACCTGGAGACAATGCCCACTTTAGGTTATCCATTGTTTGTGGCACTTGGGTTGCAGGGAACCTTTTGTTAGACAGAATCCACTGCTATGGCATCTTCTTCGCTGGGGAAATGAACAAGTTCCATAATACTTGAAGCACAAAATTTTGCTGATGCCTTGTGTAGCTGAATTTCATAGAGTTGAAATATTTAATGGAAAAGAGAAGATTTTGTGTGGCTGCTGAATTTTATTTTTTTGTGAGTACCACTGTAGTGGCTTGTGCATGTGAGGTCCAGCAGTCACCTTTCTTTAAGCTGCTGGCTTGAAACTGATTATCTGGGACTGTGTTGGTCCATTTCTGCCTGTTTTAGTAGTTCCCTAAAGTTCATTTATCCAGTCCTAAGTAGGAGTGTGTGGCAGGGGCTCTCAAATATTCAGAATGGACTGAGGCCTTCCAGCTGCCTTGGTCCTGATCTCTAGACCTGTTAGAAAATCAAATTCAGCTGATTCAGAACATGCAATCAGTGAAATATCCACACTGCATCAGCAAAATTTTTATAAATGTTCTGGACTTTGCTTTCATTCTGCATTCTGTGACACTTAAAGGTTAATCCTTCATTGCATTTTGTTGAAATCTACAATGTTGCTGATCATTTACGGAAAAACGGAAAGAGCTAAATGGATTAGACATTGCAGGAAACCACAGAAAATAAACTCTTGCATCTATTTAGATGAAAAGAAGGAATAATTTAAATTAAATCTGCTAAACCAGCAATTGCAGCTAATGTGATAATGGACGTGATTTCATTATTAATACAGTATCTTCTGATCTCATAATTTCACCAATTCTGTAATTGTTTGGGAATCTACAAGTCAGGGCCCTTTGAATTGCTAAAAAACCACCAAAATCTGAAAATGGGAGCCTCCTCTATTTCCCCTTGTGCTTCTGGTTATCTTGAAAATGCACAAGGTGTTCTTTGGCATTTGCTTAGGTTAGGACTAAAGTCAGAAATTGTAACATGTTCAGATTTATTCTATACACATTTATTGAAATTACCCAAGCCTGTTCTATAGGCAGTCATATTCCAGATTAATATGAATATCTTAAGTGTAACAATTTTTATTCAAGAAGTTTGCGTCATATTTAGAAAAAAATTATTTTAAATACTTGTTTGTTTGAGGGCTTACTTTAATTTGGATTCTAAATCAGATTCCTCCATTTAATTTAGTGTGCAAGTTGGCAAGAATTAAATGTTTATTTAATGCATACTGTTTAGCTGTGTTTTTGTCATAACACGTAGTTTGACACAGAGATCCTTAGTAAACATAGAGATAAAGGTGGAACTTGAGCTATGTGGAACATTACTTGATTATGGTTTTTTGTTACAGAAGCCATAATAAGTCATTCTGCTTTTAAAAACCGTTCCAAACACCCTGATCCTATCCAGGACAGTCTAGGCATCCTTTTTCAGTTTCATGATGGCAAATCAGGTTCCTTGCAACCCTTTTCCCATTCTCTGGCTTGGAACAGATGCTTTTGTTTCTGTCATATCAACCAATCACAGTGCTTTAGAGATAAGGGATTTTTAAATATCCTGGAATATCCATGCATTTACTGCTCTTCAGAACACAGCTGTAAAAATCATAACACATGCACATTTTTTTCACCAAGGAAACACTAACTCAACAAAATATGAAAACTCCCACATGGACAAATATATTTTAACATCTTGCAGTTCAGATGGGATGGATAATATAATGTTACAAATATCTTAATTTATAATGTTACAAATATCTTAATTTCATTTGCATTTAACAATCATTTCATTACTTGTTGAGAAGTCTTGGCATTAAATCCACAATGCATTGTAAAATTATTTTATCTAACTGGGTATTTGCAGGAGCAACAATAAATGCAGTGCAGGATGGTCATGAGTTTGGAAGGGTCTCTTTTATTAATTAACTTGAATCAATTTTTGATAGAACACAACCCAATTTAGTGGTTTCATTGGATGGATATGAATATTGCACTGGTTATTTAATCACCGCTTTCTGAAATATAAAAAAAAAATGTCTATCCTGTCACACAGGATTTTCTGAGTTACATATAGAGCTATAAATAACTTCTCAAGGCTGATAGTTGAACATAGGTTGGAAAATGGATCATAGAATCATAGAATTGTTTGAGGTGTTGGAAAGGACCTTAAAGATCATCTCATTCCAACCCCCTGCCATGGGCAGGGACACCTTCCACTATCCCAGGTTGCTCCAAGCCCCATCCAGCCTGGCCTTGAGCACTTCCAGGGATGGGGCAGCCACAGCTTCTCGGCAACCTGTGCCAGTGCATCTCCACCTTGACAGTACAGAACTTCATCCTAATGCCTAATGGAAATGTACCCTCTTTCTCTTTGAAGCCCTTATCCTCTGTCCTGTCACTACATGCCCTTGTAAAATGTCCCTCTCCATCTCTTTTTTAGGCCCCCTTTAGGTACTGGAAGGTGCTCGAAGGTCTCCCTGGAGCCTTCTCTCCCAGCCTGTCTCCATTGCAGAGGTGCTCCAGCCCTCTGATCATCTCTGTGGCCTCCTGTGGACCTGCTCCAGCACATCTCTGAAACATGAGTGCCGAAACAGGTAACCAAAAGAATTGGTGACAAAAAGAAGGGCTGAAAACACATAGACAGTGATTTGATGTGCACATTTTTGTGCTTCAAATCAGCATCCTAAGTGGGGGTAAAGCGGCTGTTTCCAAAGATGTTGAGTCACTGTTGCAATGTCCTGCTCTGCTTAGGAAGTACTGGTTCAGGTCCATCCAGGAATGACAGCAGGATGCAAGGAATATATTTTGTTACTAATTTTTTTTTTTTTTTTAAATGTCAAAATACTGTTATTCAATATAAAAAAAATGCCGTGTTGCTGGTGCAAAAATTAAGAGGCAAAAATTGCACAAAGAAGGCTGATAACAGCATCTGTTCCAAAGATATCTTAATGAACCAAGCAGATTCTGTGCTTCTCCCATTTGGCCTGTGACTTTTTGTGCTTCACTGCAAGAGGAGTAACTTAATATATTCCTGGAGAAGTTGTGTAGAAAATGCAAATATTGTGCTCCTGCAAATGCTTCTGAAAACCAGGCTGAATATGCAAGATATAACTTAAAGAAATAAATGGTGTTACAAGAGCAATATTAAGATTTGGAGGAAGGTTTCCTTTTTTCCTGTGGGCACATTATCTCATACTTACCCACTGCAGGGTTTTTGAATCTTCCCTGGGAAACAACACATTTGATTACCAGGAACAACAGGATTCTTCCCTAAGTAATTCTGAGGTCTTGGAGAGCAGCTCGAGTGTCATCTTGGAGTGATGCTCTGCATTGTCAGTCATGTCTAGGAAATTCATGCTATGAATAAATGCGTGATGCATCCACTAGGTGATAAAAGTATATTGAAATGTATTATTTAGTATTTTTATTATTATTATTAATCTTCAGAGGCCTATTACATCATTCTGCTTTACATCTAATTAGCTGGTATTCTACAGAAGAGTATTCAGCAAGCTCAGGGCTTAAATTTGGGAGCAGAGGAGATTGAGCCTGGACAGGGTGTGTGGTACCTTTTCTACATTCCATTTTGATAAACTCTTACATTCTTCATAAGAGTGCATATTATATATAAATCCATCTAAGTCATCAATGCTTAATTGTTTTAATAAGCCATTTCCTTTTCTATCATCAGCAGTGTAAATAAAAGCATGAAAAATAAAAATAGTTCATTACAGTATTTATTACTCATTTGGTCTGTGCCTTTAAATGAAATTTTAGTATTGTATGCCGAGTAGAAATATTTCTTTGATGACTTGTTAATAATGCTTTCCTTTTTACCAGCTGGACTCTGTCCTGCAGTAGTATTAACAGCTGCAAGATGTTTCAGTGCAGAGGGTAGTGAAGAATAAAAACAGAGACAGTATTGGGAAAGCTTCAGAATAAAGGCTCAGGATAGATAAATTGCAGCTTATTCTTCCTGCTTTGTCCCATTGCTCTCAACTCCTCTTTTTCTTGTAAAAAGAGTCCGTCTTTTTGGATCTCACAACTTGTGTTTATTTTGTGCATTCATACATTTGGCCTTTAATGTGCGTAGTGCTCAAGCTGCTTGAGCCAGCTACGATTTCTGAATATAATCAGGAAGGCTTTTAAAACTGTGCATGACAATGTAATAAAAGAATGGTAATTACTTATGAAAGCCAGACAAACATTTTAAAACTGAAAGTGCAGTTGTCCTAGCATGTTAAAAGGGTAAAACATGTATTGTAGGTGTCAGTTGTGGAATTTGCTTTCTGTTTTAGCAGATTTTTTACAACTGGAAAACAGTATAGCAGTATGCAAAGTAATTGTTGTATTTACTCGTTCCGCTTGCTGACACTGCGGGGTGTTTGTTTCCTTTTAGATGCAGTTTCCACATCTGCTTACTCATCACCAGCCAAAAGTTTGGGAGACCCTGGAATAACTCCACTGTCTCCATCACATATTGTGGTAAGAAATGCACTCTTAACATAAACTGCATGCTTACATTACCTTCTCCTGTCTATTTAGTGAGATATAATTTCTTTAGAGTTGTCATTTCCTCCATACTGATCCCCCTTATGCTATCCATAGTATTAAGTGAGATTTTGGTGTCACACTGGGGTTGGTGACAGAGCTCTCATTCCTTTCACTGAGGTCCTGATTTCGCTGTTTTTCGCTTGCTAAACTCAGACTTGCTCCTGCATATTTTTATATCAAACGCAGGGACTTCTTGATCCTCAGGGTTCCCAAGGTCTGTCCCTGTCTTTATTACTGATTTGTTTAGGCAGCCCCTGGTAAGTCTCCTTCCTTTCCGAAAAAAAAGGGAAGGATATATATGATACTCAACAGTAAAAACCAAATTCCCGGAGAAAAGAATCTGCTCCTAAAGAGGAAGAGAGAGAGAGGTAGAAGCTCAAAATAGAACAAACTGGTTTTATTTCTTAAAGAAAATAGCCACTTTTGTAAGCTTTTAGAACCAAGAAAATGTCCCATAGGCAGTGTGTTTTAATCTCTTGTACATCATACTGATTTTGTTGATAAACTCCTGTTAAAACTAACTCTCAGCCCTTTTTAAGATCATCTGTATGATTTGTAACACAGTACGTGCACAGGGTATTTCATGATATTGCAAGGGATCGTGTTCAGATTACATTTTTATCCTTGTCAGCTTCCTGGCTTAGCTTTCTGATTCAAGTTCAGAGTTGTGCAAAAACCCATCTTCAGGCTTTGTAGTGCTCTCACTCATTGTTTGTGGCTGTTATTCCCTACCTTCTCCATATGCTCCTGAAATTCTTCTTTGACTTCTGTTATACTGATAAATTATGTCCTATTTCCAGTAGATTTGCTGCTTAAACTCTTTGAGGAGGGCATTTTCCTAGTTGACAAGCTTTATTAGGAGAGTCCAAAGAAATCTTTTATGACTGGAGACCAAAGTTTATTACTCTTGTTTCTCTATTTCAAGTAGCAGGCATGTGGAATCATCTTGGAAAATGTATGGGCACAATAGAAATGTGCTGGAAGTGGGAGCCCAGAATTAACAGAATGGAATTAACAGAGATCTGTGAGGAACAGGGAGGAACACTGCTCCTAGAGTGAGACCATGTGGCAGCTCCTCTGTGAAAGATAACAACAGTTGCTTCGAAGTGTTTTTGAGAGTACAGACTGAGCAGCCATGGTGGATTTAGGGCAGCAAGGCTGATGAAGGGTCTGGAGCATATTGCCCTTGACTGTGCTTTTCAGGGATTGCAGGATAAAAGGCAGGGGAAGGATTCAAATTCACCATAAGCAGCTGAAGAGCTTCCCACATTCTAGCACAGGCAAGAGGAAAGAATCCATGTAGTGCTGGCTAAATAGGTGTTAAATAAATTCTTCTTTATATCATGGGATAGAAAACTTATTGCTGTATTTTGGGTGGTTTTGTCTCCATTATTTTTGAATGATAATAGCATTTCATGTTCAAGGTTATGACACAGTTAAGTTGTAAAACCAGCAAATAAGCCCCAAATATATCACATTGATAGACATAAACATATTCTTCAGTTGATCAGTTTAAGAAAAAAACCCCAAAAACAAACCAACCAAAAACAGCCTCAAACCCATGAGTTTTAATAATACGTGATAAGAAGTATTCCAGAAATGAGTATGAAGGAAACTTTGATTAGAAAATTATGTATAAAAGCCTCTAGCATATTTGTTGAGTCATGTATTGAATTTCCGATTCCATAGGAATGTGCAGCTTTCTGGTATCGACTTTGGTCACAAAGGCAGCTTAAGGAAGTCCTCATTTTCACTGGAGAGATATGCAGGTCTTGCAGAGCAAAATTTTTGCCGGGTTACAATTATTCTGATCAGTGACTCAGTGTCTGTTTTGCTTCTGCTGTTTAACAGAAGGACTCTGATGCAGACGATGCTGTAGAACAGTTATTTCTTGTTGTTGTGGCTATTGATTTTGGCACAACATCCAGTGGCTACGCCTACAGCTTCACCAAGGAGCCAGAATGTATTCATGTAATGAGGTAAGGGCTGCAATGCAGCATTTAGTTTGTGACTGTGATAACATGGGTTGCCTGCAGTAGCCACAGACACTTTCTACAGGAGCCTGAAGTGTCTGGATTTGTCTAGCTTCACCACAGTGTGGAGATGTCTCAGGGTTATGACTTTTTTTGTTGCATCTTACTGTATTGTGATTTGCTTGAGTAGTAATAGGAACACGTCCTCTCTCTTATTTTGCTGAGCTTACAGGATGACACGAGTAAAAGGAGGGATCAGAGAGTATTCAGAATTGTTCAGGGAGCAGAGTTAATCATTAAGTCAGGATGCCCTTATCTCAGAGACTGATTTTCTAAGGGTCATGCCATTTCCCATGAGCTGCCCATCCCCTGGAGTCACACTGTGTATGGTTGGGTGTACAACACATGGTTCCTTGCAATGGGAGTTTGTTTGACTGATTTAAGCTTTGTAGCTTTAAATTTGAATCAAATCAATGATAATGATCCATTGATATTGGGAAATAAGCAATCAGGAGTCATGAATATGGAAAGGAAGGTTTGATGTGAAATCTATTCCATGTATATAAGGGACAGGCTTTAGATGTGATGTAGGGGGTTTTAATTTTTTTTTAATTTCTTGATTAAATCAGCACAATATAAATCCATGCAGTCACAAATGCAAAAACTGTTATGGCATCTACCTGAAAGGTTTGCTCTGCAAGCCATTGTTGTAATATTTTATAGTCTTTTTTTAAAAAGTTATTTGTGACTTAAAACATAGAATTCTTAATCAAATGTATTTAAAATGACTAGTGTAACAAGAGCAAGATACAGATAATTTTAGACATAAACAAATTATATATGAAAAGCTCAACCATTAGAGGTTCTTCTAAACAATGCTGCTGTTATAGCAGTAGGTACTGTACTGCAATGCTGAGAACAAAAGGTGAAAAAGCCTAATTTGAGGCAGTCCAGTGTGATATACTGCATTTTTTCTAAGCAGAGGTGGTAGCTGAAGGCAGTTCCTTAAATCTCAGCAGACAGCATTGATTGTGCAGTCAGCCTGCATAGTTGGTTGTGTATGGCTGCGAAGTATTTCACAGATCTCATGCAGCTGAGGGATTTGAAATACTGTCTAAAGGGAAGTAAATTTAGGAATGATATTCTGCCATCCGGTTGCAAAGATACCTACCATTTACAGGATGGATAAGTAGTGCTTTCCAGGTCTTTTCTGCATTTCAGCCATCTCTTGTTCTCTGAGCAGAGCAGGAAGGTGCACGAGGCTGGAAGTCAAAGGACAGACTGTGTGTTGCTCTCAGGCAGGGCTCAGGGTGGTCAGGTTGGAACCCATGTTTATCAATTCCTATTCCCTTTTGGCAGCAAGTAATTACTTAAAGTTCTTTTAAAAGATGGATGTACTGAGAGAAATTATTTCTGAAGCTTTACCTAAGCAAGCCTAAATTGTATTTGGAACAACTCTGTGTTGTTCGTGTAATCTCCGTGGAGATTTTACTGTGTGAAATCTCTGCTGTTTTTGGGGAAGTCCTCTATGTGCCCTGGATTCAAGTTAGACTTTAGGACCTGATTTTGCCATTGGGTTCACATTGCAGATTAGATTCCCCTTCCCTGAAGAAATCCCTTCTCTTTACCAGGCTTCCTGCTGTCAATCATGACTGTGAAATCCGGGTGCTGAGAGTATACCCGATCTTCTTTGACATTTTGCTACGTGTGGTTCAGAACACAACATTTTCTTCCTTATGCAATAATGGTAGCATGACTGTGATTTCAGACCTGTGAATTATTATATGAAATACTGATGCTGAAAGAAATTAAATGAATTATGTCATGTATTTCCAACCAGAAGGGAAGAACAGAAATTTTTATTTTTTGGGGGGGAGGAGGGGAATATAGTCGTATTTCCAACAGGTATTTCAAACAATGGAAAATATTTCAATGCCTATAATTATTTAATTTTTTTTTAATAAGTATTTCTGGCCAGAAGGATTTTGGCAAGATAGAATTGAAACTGACTTATCAAATATTATATGTCATATTTTTATATATATTTATATATAAATACTCATAAAATTATGGAATTAATTTTTTAAAATTGTATATTTATTAAAATAAGTCTTCAGTAGTTCAGGGGGCTCAAACTCTGTATATAATGAGGCTTACATGTAGGATAACTTACAAATATTTCAGCAGACTAAATGTAACTTCCCGCCAGCACTCGAGAATGTTTACATTGAAATAAAGCATACCAGTGATGCATGGTCCTCTCTACTTCCTAACATTTTTTCCACCTTCCCTCCTTAGTGTTGATCCTTTCCAGATACTTAGATTTCTGACTGCCTTTTAACAAAGCTGCTTTTCTCTAAAAGGCGAAGATGGGTTTATTTAGAAGGGTCTGCTTTGGAAAAGAGTGAACACACAGGGCTTTAGCACCAGGTTTGAGTGTAGTGCCAGCTGTGCCAGGATTCTTGTTGTGTAATTAGTAGGCAAACAAAGTCATGTTTTTGACTGTGCATGTTTATTTGCTGTGATGCCCAGTGCTAAAAAAAAAAAAGAGTTTATAAGCATTGATGTAACAAAGTTCTTTAAGCATATATTTATCTTTAAATGTATGAGTAGCCTCACTCATCTCAGCGTGTTTGGAGTTGGGTGTGGATTTGTAAATGTTCAGTGAATGACTTCACTTTGATTGCAAAACACTGGTTACTGTTTTATCAGTTTTAGGTAGTACTTCATAGCTGACAATTCTTGATAGTTGCCCCCAGCTTCTGTTCAAGTAGCTGTAGTTCAGATTCTTTTTGCAGAGAGAACGTGGTGCAATGAGTGCTGTTTGCACCATAACTGGAGACTGGAGTGAAGGCATCTGAACAGCCTGGCCAGGAGCTCAGCATTTTAGGGCAGTGCAGAGCCATAAGGAAAGTTTTCTGCTGTAGAAGTAGTGAATGTGTCTCATTTAGAGGGAATACATGAGATACTACAGAGTTTTTAAAAAAAACTCCTCTTGATTTATGTGCACTTACATGGAGTTACAGATGTTTTGGCTACTGGCTAAATAGTGACAAACTGTATAGGAGTATTTCACAAATGGAGAAAAAAAAAATGAAAAATGCATGTGGCTATGAAACAAATTGCAGTCTGTGTTTGGAAGGAGGGAGAATGTAGTCTCTTTTCAGTGCAACTTCAACCTTCAGGTTTTTTCCTTTTCCCTCTCTTCCGTGTTTGATGGTAGTTACTGGGAGACACACACTTGCCTTTGTTCTGCGTGCACACTGCTAGTGGTGCTCAGCTGCATTTTGATGACCCTGGTGTTTCATTTCCTTGACTGTGGTGCTGCAACTGTGGATCAAATTCTCATCACTCTGCACAAGTCACTCTTTGGTCTGTCTTAGCCAGATTGAAGTGTAAGGGCATGTCCCTAACCTTCGTATAACCTCCTGCTCCTTTCCTCTTGTCTCTGTTTTCACTTCTAGTATACAGTTAGATGCTCTGTGGCATCTAACAACAGGTCTGTGTTGTTTATATCTCTGTTGAGATACTCCACTTTATATCAGCCTAGGAACTCATATGTCTGCATTTGTAAGAAATCTACCTTGGTTCTGTTGAAATAGTTTTTTTAACTGTGATTCTGCTCTGCAAAAATATCCCCCACATGCTTTTAGAGCAATTCTGGCTTGTATAGGTTTGTGCTTTTGATAGACATTTCTTTTTATTTTTCCTAAGAGCATTATTACCATTATTTTGCCTGTATTGGTACCATGAAAGAAAACTGCAAACAAGGGTGTTGCAGTCCCAGTGCTACTGAATAGAATCCTCCCCTAACTGGAGCGAGGCCAGAGCTCCACCTGGGACCAGTGTTGCAGCCAGGAGTTACCATTCCCGTACTTTTGCATCTGCTTCTCTCTAGAAAAATATCACACGGGAATATTTTGAAATCTCTGATTGGAAATGGTAAAGTCATGCTTCCCCTTCTCTTTCCTTACTGTCCTTTCTGTGACTGAGCAGTAATACAAGCTGAGGGCTTTAGAACGTGCTGAGCAATTACCGTGTCCAGTTTCCATCAGAATCTCATCAGGAAGCAAACATCCAATTCTCCAGGTGGCTTTGAAAATTTCATCCCGTAGCATTGAACACAAGTTTGTCTTCATTTAAACTGCACCTTAAGCGTGCTTATTCTGGAAAATGTGCCTGGCTGTAATGAAAAACAAAGAAGCATTGTTATTAGCCACAGCCTATTTATGGCATTTCCCACCAGTGACTCAGAATGAATCATTAATGATTCCAAGCAAAAACGATACCAGTCTGTCTCCTCTCTGCTTGCAGTGGGTGTGTGGGATTTAACAATCTGGTGGAATAGCAGTGTTTTCTGTTCATGAGCTGTGAGATCCCAGCTTCTTCTCATTGGAACCATATGTTTGCTGTAACACCTACTCAAAGGTTTTGGAGTTGACCAAGTGCAATTCTAGCAGCAGGTTAGAAGAAATGACCTGGAGCAGAGCCCTTGGCAGCTGATTATAGCTCAGGGGTTGAGCAGCGGAACTGGGGAGGTTTAGGAAAGTTTTTTCAAGTGGATGAATGTGAAAACCATGCCACTCCTCATCATTCTGTTTCTACTGTCAGGACAGTGGAATTGTCCTCTGCACTGAAGGAGGTTCAGGCATGTTATTCTTTGCTGCTTGTACAAAAAAGAGAGATTTTGCTCCGTTTGATCCAATTGGATGGTCTGAAGTCCCAGCACTTCAGAAGATCCCATTCCTTGTTACTTTGCCAGGGACCAACCCCTTAGATTGCAGTTTTCCATGTCAGTTTTCTGCCATGATCTGGAGGTCAACTAATTTTCAATAGATTCCACTGTTTGTGAGAGAGAAATGGAAATTATTTTTTATACATACTCTTCCTATATCATGTAAACAGCTACCATGGAGCAAGGCAGCCTTTTAATGCTTCAGAATGAGGGCTTTGGCAGGAGTATATTCTGAAAGTGCGTTTTGCTATCTTTAGAAAAAAGCAATCGACGTGTAGTTTAATAATGAATGCAGTTGCCTGTGTGATCTTAACTTGGCTCCCGTTTGAGCTGTGTTATGATTATGTCTGAGAGCATAAACAGATTTTCCACTGATGCCTTTTTCAGAAAATGTTTTCTGGTAAATGTTTGTTTCTCATACAGAAAGTACTTGTACATGGTGGGGGGAGGAACAGTAGTGTGAGTTTCTTCCATTCTGCCTTTTTTTTTTTGTGATGGAGAAATGAGGAGACAGGAATGCTCACAGCTGTTTCTACAACTTTCTACTGTCTGACCATTTTGTCCTGCTATGCCCCCCTTCAGTTCCTGCTGCTGGGTGTTCCCATATTCAATGTTCGTATTTATTTCCTTATTTATTTCCTTATCCATTCTGTGAAAGCAGCTTTGGGTTACTTTCACATTAATACTTTTGAGGGTATCACCCAAAGATGCCTTCACAATCTTGATGAGGTAGGATAGTTTTATTCACCAGTAGTGACAAATATTTTGGTGTCTTTAAGATACTTGGGGGTTGGGGAGCCTGCTTCGGTTTTGACAGATAAAAACTTGTACAGCATTTTGGGTATTTAAAACACAAAATCCCTCGATTTAGGTGTATAGAAAGTGCAATGCAGAGAGCTCAACATCTGCAGGCATGTATTCAGAGTTTCAGGTGTGTAGGAAATGAGGCACATGATCAGATGTTGGTTGAACGGGCTTGTCTTGTTTCAGAGAGTACTCTGGGACAGAAATGGGGATTTAATCAACTTCTCCATGGTGGAAATGGGAAGAATATCCCTTGCAAGTAACCATTCATGAAGTCTGAATCACAATTGGAAAGGCCATATTTAGGGTTTTATTAGTAGTACTTTTGGATAATTACTTGATTTTTTTTTTTTTTTTTTCTCTACAATATTTATTAGTTTTGGCTTAGGTAGAAATTTGAAGTAAGGACTGTTTCCTTGTTAATTGTGTATGGCTTACTTCAGGGAACCTGTGTTCTTACCTGAGTGTGATTATGTCCTTAAGAATAATACACTAACCACAAAAATGTATTGAGTTCCCTGAAATGAAAATTGCAGTCCTTTTTTCTTAGGTGGGAATAAAACCACTTGATTTTGGGATTATAAGGTTTGAAATTAGTATCTTTGGAAGGAAAAAGCAATATGTGCCATTTGCTACCACATTGTTTTTTCTCATGATGCACTTATTTTTTTCTGCTGCTCTAAACTTGAGCATCACTTACTGGAGCTGTTTCACTTTTTGGCCAGACGATGGGAAGGTGGCGATCCAGGCGTTTCCAATCAGAAGACACCAACCACTATCCTCCTAACACCAGAGAGAAAGTTCCATAGCTTTGGCTATGCAGCAAGAGACTTCTACCACGACTTGGATCCCACTGAATCAAAGCATTGGTTGTATTTTGAAAAGTTTAAGATGAAGCTACATACCACTGGTGTAAGTAATAACCAAGTTGTGTTTACTACTCAAGTTGTTTTCCTCGGAACAGTACTAGATTTTTGCCTGAAAATTGTCAACTAGATGTGAAGCATCTCTAAGTTTAGAGAGTGAACTGAGTAAATTAAACTCTTCAGTTAGCATTATGATTCATATTGTTTCTCACTGCATTTGGCAACTGAATCTTGCCAGCTTTCCTTGTAGATCTTAGAAGTTCAGTATCTTCTTTGCTTAGATCTTCATGTCCTGAGCTTCCTGGGTGAAATTCATAGCTGTCTGGGGAGTCTGCATGAGGTTGGTTTGTTCACAAAATCTGGTCAGCAGAAATGGGATATAAGAGCCATACTGAGCTCTAGTGCAGCAGAGTAAATTCACTCAGAATTCATTGCCAGAATTGCAAGTGCGAATCAGGCTGTTAATTTGACATCATTCCTACTGATTGTATTTTTGACTTTAATCCATTCTAGAGTTTTGGGAATAAGCCAGTACTTTCTGTATGGAGGTGTTTTCTGGTTTCATGTCTTGGTGGGAAGCCAAAAATCTATGCTTTTAACTTTTAATTAAATATCTTTGGATTAAATATCTTGCATGTGCAACTTAATTGCAGTAATTTACAGATACATCTATTGCAATTGTTTAATATTTAGTCCATATTTCTGCCTGCAGTTATCTGTAGACATGATAAGTGTTTAAAAACAAAGTCTAAAATAAGCAGCAAAATGTCATGCTCCAGGAAATTCAAGTGATGAGTAAAATCCTCTTCAGAATAGTTTTGTCACTTTTTCCTAAGCAGGTGAATAATGAAGAGTTCCCTGTCCTCAAGCACTGGGAATTAATTTGATGTTTGCCTTTTTCTTTTAATAACTTCCAGTTATTTTCTTTCTTGTAGAATCTTACCATGGAGACAGACCTCACAGCTGCAAATGGCAAAAAAGTCAAAGCACTTGAGATATTTGCTTATGCTCTGCAATTCTTTAAGGAACAGGCATTAAAGGTGGGGTAATGCTTCCTTATCAAGATTTTCTGTATTTGTAACTGGTATAAATATGAGCTTAATATTTGTAACCTTGCCAAGCTTTGACCTAAGTAGTATTTGATGTAAACAAAGCAAGGCAGGTGTAGAAACTCTGGGCAGGCTGTGGACTCTGGAGAGCTCCCAATAGCCTGAAGTAATTTCCCCTTGCACAGGTCAGGCTTGATTCACTAATAGTATCACTGTGATGCAGAGTTCTGAATAGCTTTTTACTGGTTTAGGTATTTCCTAGTGTGATTTTAATGGAAAAAAAAAAGAAAAGGTTGATTTGACAAGAAAATTTAAAAGCTTATCATTTTCCATTTCTGATTTGAAATGTTGCAGTGCTCATTTCTTGCAGTGTTCTTGGATCACAAGGCTGTTTTTCTTATTCTCCAATGGAATACGTGTCCCCATTAAACAGGTTTTGAGATTTTAAATCTCCTGTAAACAGTCAATTGTGAGTTAAGTAAACACTGGCTTCCAACATGCCACTATAAAGTCAATGTAAGCAGAGCAATCCCTGGGTCAAATCAGAGTATTCATCCAAGCAAGTGTTGTTTAAAATAGCCTTGTGGTTAAAGGCTAACCTACTTTTTTGAATGGGTTTAATTTCTTTTCTCTGAGATCTCAGTCTTTTTCTTATGACTGCAGAGAAACAATCCTGCCACTACAACTCAAATGCCTCATCCCATGAAAGACATTTTTAACTGTGGGTTTTTTTGGGTTGGTTGTGGAATCACAGACTTGGACCTTTGCATAGACTGGGGATATTCCTAGCAAATATGAATGTTGGATAAAATCCCATACATTTGCTGAGCTGCCTGTTCAGGGTTACATCCTTTTCTTGATGTTAATAACTAAATCCCTGGCATTTGTGAGTGAATCCTGGAACTAATTAGACAAAACCATGTAAGTGAGCTGTTGCTTTGGACTGTAGCATGTCTGTGGTGGCCTGTGCGGTATAAAGGTACTGCTTTTCCAGTATGGATTTTTGAACTGCAGCGTAGCTAAACAAACACAACACCTTGGCTCAGCACATGCAGAAACATATTTTTACATTCTAAAGGCCTGTTGTCCACCTTTCTGAACCTTTCTCTGTTTGGATGGAGATTTAGATAGGACATATGGTAATGACATTTTACTTGGAACCTTGCCCAAAACATGTCAGTGTATCACCTAATTTGCAAATGCAGTACAGACTTTGCTTTTTTTTAAGGGGAAAAAAAAAAGGACAATAAAAGTTCTAAATTAGTCTTGAATGTTTGCTTAAAGCAAAATTTTTAAGGACCAATCAGTCATTTTTTAAAAGGGTTAGCTGTAACTTCCCCTTGTTAACTGCATTACAAAAATTTGATTTAAAGGTAAGTGGCATATAAAGGAGTAATTGAAAAATCCAGATTGTAAAACATAATGTCCATCAGTGATACCTCAAATATTTTTCTTGCGTTAATCAAGATGTAAGTGTGAATTCTTCAAGCTAACAGCAAATCCCACACCATGGCTAAGAATGTACATAAATGTGCTGTAATATTCTGTAAATTGCTGTTTTTGCAAAAGCCAACTTTTCTACTTTATGTTGAGCAGTAAACTTTTCTATAGGCCTCCTTGAGAAAGCATCAACCTTAATCCCACCTTTTGGCACAGTAGAGCATTCTTGGCAGGTTGGAAGTAATTCTGATTTGTAGCATGGATGTAACAGGAAAAAAAGATTGAAAAGAGAGTTACTGTTGCTAGATCCAGCAGAAAGTAATGTTTTCCTGTAAAGCAGACAACATTTTGCATTCACCTCTGTTTTCCTTTTTTTTAGGAGCTCAGTGACCAAGGAGGCTCAGACTTTGAAAATACTGAAGTAAGATGGGTCATTACAGTGCCTGCTATTTGGAAGCAGCCTGCAAAGCAGTTTATGAGGCAAGCTGCCTACAAGGTAATACTACAGGCTGAATGTAGAAATGCCCCTTTAAAGCCCTTGTTTATAGGCTAAATGACAAATTGTATTTGGGGCAATTTAATATAAACTGTATAAATACAGTCTAGAAACGTTGAAAGAGGGGTTAACTCTACCAAGCAGTAGCTGTAGGTTATATGTATTCACCTCTTAAATGCCTTTTTCTTTCTATTTACTTTTTTATATTGGTGTCCCTCACTGCAGACTCTGATATTTTAGTCATCTTGGACAATGTATTCCTGCTGAATTCAGTGCACATGGAACAGATGCAGTTTTGAAACCCAAGGGAAAGTTGAGTTTAAAATACTGGACACAGTTTTGTTTTGTTACTTTCTTTAGGTCATCACAGACTTTTAAAGTTTTTAAAAAAAAGGAAAAAAGAGGGAAGGAAAAGAGCCTCCTTGGTTGGACTTTTTTCCAGTTCCCATTTTCCCACAGTAGGAATGAAAGAACTGTGAACCGGATAGTCTGGATTTAAAATTAAATTCAACTGTTATTTTCACCAGTAAGAAGTTTATCTGCATTTAACTCTTTCCCCCCAACCATCCCCCCCAAATAAGTGCACTTTTCATATGCATGTCCTTTATTTCAAATTCAGCTGCGTCTCTGATACATGAGATGTACACATTCTTCTTTTCATCAGGATGTTCATTTTCAGGGTTTTTTCGGTTTGGTTTTTTTTTTATTTTCGGTCAGAGACTTGCATAACCCATTGGCAGCAGCTATGCAATGCACAGTTTGTAAAGTATCTCCTAGTTCATGAGTAATTTGCAGAGTGCTCCTGGGAAGCACCCGGATTTTTCTAACTCTGTTTCTAACTATCTCTAATGTTGAGCAACGTTTTTCTTAACAGTCTGTATTGTGGGATTGCTAATGCTAGTGCCAGAAGCAAAACACTCTTAAAGTTCTGATGGAAGGACACGGTTGTAGGTAAATCTGAAACGCTAGAGACCCATTCATTATCTCTGTATATTGTTGTCTGCCTGCTGTCTGTGTGCATGTGTGCTCGTGAAGTGGGAGCTGTGTAAGGAGCAGGGCCAGGGTTAAGGTAGATCTCTTGGCATTTCTCATTTGTGGCACAATGGAATGTTGTTAATTAGTGTCTGTGTCTGTGGTTGTGTCTGTGATTGTGTACTTTTATGGGCAAGCTTGATAAACAGCAAGGACCGACAGGGCTTTTAACTCGGGTTGTGTGATCCACTGCAGGAAAACATGAGTTTAGGGAAATACTTTGTGTAAACTTGACACATGGCTGATTTTTTTCAAAGCACTGGGGATGAAGAAACAATTGCAGAAAACAGAATTCTGATTGCCATTCAGTCTTTCAGATTCCTATTGCTGGATCGAAATGTTCTTCATGGATGGATCAAAAGTTGCAGCTCTTGTTGTTAGCTATTGGAGGATGGAAGCATCTTGAAAATGAGGGGCATCATGTAGAGAAAAGTGGGACAAGGGAGTGGTAGAAACCTTGTAACGGGAGACACACTGAAATAAATCCACCAGTCTGAGCTGAGAGTTAACTTGTAGCAAATATTAATGAGCTGTGCAAATGTGCTGAGCAATCTGTGTCAAGTGAGGTAGCTCCAAGAGGACTAAAGTACTGGAACAGCTTCAGTCACTGGTTCACAGTGCAAAGCACAGCCTTTCTGGAATGGTTAAGTGGTTGGCTAGGCAAAGCTAATGGAATTAATAAAGTAAAGTAAGAAGTGTTGGAAATCTGCTTCTGCACTCAATATCCATCAGCTTTTGACTAACCTACAATCTCAGTGCACCTCTGATATTCCCTCATCTCTGTTTTGCCTTAAAGAAAACATTGCTAACCTGGAGCTCCTCATCTGCCCACAGGCTCCTGCATTGTCCCCTTCCAGCTGCTGTGCTGCTTTCTCATGGAATGAGTAATCTGGGTGTTCCCTTCAGCTCACAGTTCTTCCTCTCTTTTCCATCCAGCCTATCAAAATCCTGCTAATTCTGTCTGCATGACAGCTTTCCCTGTCTTTGCACACTGCTGAGCTTTCATCCAAGCTGTCAGTGATTTTTCATCTTGGTTATTGCAACATCATTTCCTTGGCTTCAGCAGCTGTAGCCTGGCCTGGTTTGTATCTCTTCAGAGTATTGCCACTAAAGAGTTTTGTAGCCTCACATTTGACAAGGAATCAGCCCACATTTGACTCCATCTTTGTCATCTCAGACATAAGCTGCATGTCCTGGACATGAACATCTGTATTGTTCACTAATTTTCCTCTTCTGAAATCCTTTTTGAAGTGCTGGGTTTTTTCATGCCTATAAAAACTTGACTGTGATTAACCTACTTAGATGGGAAAACTACTCCTCATTGCTTCTTGCTGTTACTCTGCCTGCCCTATCTGTATTCATTTATTGTGCTTTTTGTATCCTTAACTATTTTTATACCTTATTTATTACCCCTTTGAAGCAGGTATTTGTTTATTCTCATTTATCTTGCTCTCTGGGGCCTTCTGAGGGACTAGGTCTGGCAGGTTGTAGAGAGTTGCATGTCTTTACTGATTATTTTGCTGAATCAAAATTACTTTATTCCTGAATAACAGTTCACATATGCTTCTTCTGCCCCTCGTGCTTAATTCCTGTATGCCCAGAGATGATTCTAAAGCTCTGTGACACTTGTTGAGGTCTGGTCGCAACTAGAGAGAGCTCTGTGGCAAAAGTAGAGTGTCAACTCTGTAGGACCCACTTAGCCTTGAGTTTTCTTTCCCAAAACATGTCTGCTGGAATTAGTGTGTGTTTCATCAGTATTCATATTCTTTGGGCACAAGTAGTGCAGAGCAGAATCTGCAGGCTGGAATTCCTTGAACATGCTAGTCGGAATAAAGTTTTAAGGAAGAGTTTGGAGTGTGACAGGAGTATGTGAGTGCAGAAGCTGCAAGAAAAGAAAGTAAAACGTGGCATAACAAACACACTCAGGGCAGAGTGAAGGAAAGGGAAGGCTGGTGCATTTTTATAAGCTTGCCTGAAATACTCTATGGGCTTTCAAATATCAGTCACTTGGTCTAGTCTGAGATACTTGGGGTTCTTTTCACTTTAATACGAACTGTTGAGTTCTGCAATTGGGTTCTAGAGCTCTGAAATAGATTTGTCTTTCAATTACAAATAGCAAATCATTTGCATGGTAAGCTCGCATAAACAAAAAGAGAGGCAGTCTAGGTTATAGGATTAAGCATGTGAGCCTAAAATTCCAGAGGCTTTATTTAACCAGCTCCTATGCGGAACATTTATTATTGTTTTCACATCAGTTTTGTCATGGAATGTGCACAGTGAGAATTATTTAACATGTTGTGTTCTGGGTTCACATGCCATTGCATTGATTAGTGCTGGATTGCTCTTTAGAAACCTTTGGAGAAAAATAAACAAACTTCATGAAAGAATAATGTGACAGCACAAGAAATTCCTTACTTATAAAAACATGATGTGAAGTATGTTTGATTTTTTTAAAAGATGGCTTGGGAGGGTTAACCAGATTGAAATTTGTGAAGCTGAGCTACTCTTATTCCCTCATAAGTCTGTTCTTCTGTACATAAAACTCACACAACTGAAATGTCTTTGTGTAGGGACAGTGTGACAAGCTTCTGCTATGAACTGCATTAAAAGGTGTACGCAGCAGTGGGAAGCTGGTTATTTTTCTGAAACAGTACTTGTCGGTGAGACAGACGAGGCAGAAGTGTGTTAATACATCAACCATCCTGCTTATTTGTAGTTTGAGGGGGTCTCTTGAGTCTGTGTTTTTCCTTTTGTGATATCAAGGTATTTTTAATCACGAGGATTAAAATGTTTATTGAGTGATGTGTTGAGGAGGATTCTGTGTCTTATAGCTATGTTTAATTAGGAAAGGATAACTAATTGAGAGATGAAGATTACAGAGTGGAAAATGTGTACTAATTGATCTCTGCTCACACACTTGAGTTAGCCGGGTTCACATGAAGGCAGAGGCATCTGCTAATCCAGTTCTGTCCATTTCTGTTTGTCCACTTTTGTGGCATAAGTTGGAGTATTTGGAGGTTTTTCTTTTGCTAAACAAGGAAAACAAGAGTTTTTCATAACATTCTGTGTAAGAGTAAAGCTGTGCCTGTCTTAAAAAGTTTTGGAACACATTCCTCAGGTTCTTAGAAATTGCCTGAAAGCAATAGAAATAGCATCAAAATAGAATCTTCATTCTGCCTGGTGGAAAGATTGTGCTAGATAGGGTTTACCAGCTAAAAATGAAAATGATGGTCTGAAAGGCTGTAAACTACAATCATTAGGGAGTGATAGAAATCCACAGATATAAATCAGTGTGGACAGTGTCTAAAACGAATCGGTTTGATTGTAATAAGTTCATAGAAAGGACAAAAGATTGATCTAAAAAACAACTTAGATGCCAATATTCAGTTACAGAGAAAAGAAATACGAGCTGAAATTGGAACTGCAGTGAAAAATATCAAGGCAAAATCAGAAAGCCCAAGCTACAGAATAAGAGGCAACTAATAGAAAATGGCACGCAAGTGGTTTTCTGAGTGCAAGTCCTCTCTGTCAGGGCCACTTGTGTCTATTTAGTAAAATCAGCCTGAGCCATAGGGACCCACAATGAGGATATTTCTAAATAAAGGGAAGGAGAGAGCTTGAGACATTAGGAAGAGACTTAAATAGGGAGAGTCCGGTTTTGCTGTTGTGGTAACTGGTGCATGCCCCGGGTACAGAAAGCATTTCTAGAGTATTATAACATGAAAAATTGAAAAGCTTATGAGAATTTAATGGCTTCATTTTTCTAATGCACGCTACTCATCAAACTTGCACGTAATGTTCTCCTGCACCTTGGGGGATATAATGTAATGCAGCAAAAAATTCTTGGTAATGCCACTTGGAGCTAAGCTTTCAGTTACTGCACAAATGTGATCTGTGACAACAATCCCTTGGGAATGAGCTGCAGTAACATTGCCCTGGAGAAATATGGACCAAATGCCACTGTGGTCCCATTTATCTTCAGCCTGTCAAAAAATACAGCTTCTACTTTACCAAGTTATCATTCAGCAATATGTGACTCAGCTTTAGTAACGCTAATTTGGATTTACTTCTGGTCCCAAAACCTGAGAAACTTTTGGAGGGATGAAAGGGTGGAGGCACAATAAAAACAAGCAATCTAGCGATTTTTTTGTGCAAAGAAATATATTGGTGATTTCAGAGTCTAATGGTAGTTCCTTACTTACTAAATGATCTAAGATTATTCTCCTTGGAAAGCTGTGTCTGTATTTCTGGGATTTCTTCTGAGACCAAAACGTGATAGACTGCATCTAATGTCCTAATTGAGGTCTACTGCAGTTATTGGTATTCTTTCATGTCTCACAAATAAAAGAAATGCTTTTCTCTCTCGTGATGACCCAGAAAGCTTCTGCCTTGCCTGTGTGTAGCAAGAAATTGTCTTTCTTATGAGTTCATAAAAGCTTTTTGGGAAATAGGCACAGGTAAACTGCAGAACCTTCTCCATGAATTATAAACAGAAGTGCTGTTTCATGATTGGTAGCCAGTGGTCGTAATTCAGATATTTCCTGCCTTATGTTCCGCTTTCCTTCCTAAAGGAAAAAAAGAATCATTTTATAAATTAAAAAGGAAAAATTGTAATACAAAGTCCAAAAGACAAGATAAATATAGGTTTTATTAATAGAGTCAAACAGTGTATACAGTCTCAAAGAATTCCAAACTCAGGTTGAAAATAAAAGAATAGATAATAAAAATAATGTATAAAATATAAAGTATAGAAATGCTCAGGTAAAGCAATTTGTACTCTTAGCTGGGTAATAAGAACACCAGAAGAATAAATTGAGACAGTCTGACTGTGCTTAGCAAAGGCATTTATCTCAATCAGACAGCCTGGCTGTCTGTAACAAACTGGTTCATCTAATCAGTGGCCACACAAATGCAGCAGTTCTGGCTGTAGCCAGTGCAACTCCACACATTCATTACCTTAAGTGTGCTGAAACTAAAAGTCACACTTCATTATGGTTCCAGGTGCCCCATTTATTTCCCTGCTTTTCAGAATGAGATAATGTCATAGTTTCTAGAAAGCCATTAAGAAGGAGAAATGTTCCATGTTATTTCTTACCAAAGGAATAGCTTTCCTGACAGGTTAGTTAACAGAAGTGAAATATCAAATGGATTCTGCTTTGGTGTGAAGCAACTTGCTAAGTAGCGTGATCAAGTATGTGCATGCACAGACAGCCAGGGTGATTGTTCAGGATCCAAGCACCCCCCATTCCAACAAACTCCAGCAACAGCTCCATTGAAAACCTCAGTATTGATCTGGATACTCAGAAGTTGATGCTTTTTCATTAGTGGGGTGTCTCCCAAATTTGTTCTTAGTGATTTGCAAAATGTTACATAGGAAGCTTGTAGCAGAACTGAATGCAAAAGCTGGCTTTCAAATCCATGTCTGCTACTTGGATCTTCATACTTTAAAGCATAAAAACCATTTTTTTCTTCCCTAGCAAATATAGGAAAATGAATTAATTAGGAACTGATTTTCCCTGTCTGACAAGACACTGGACTGAGGCAGATCTTTTTCCAAGTGCAGATTGTGTTAGTGTTGTAAATTCAACTTGTGCATCCTTGGTGCATTAAACTAATTGCTTTCCATATGCTGCATCACTTTTTAAAGTGACTCATGGCTGATATTTAGGGTTACTGGACTTCTTGGGGCTGTTGTGCTCTGTGTGTGTTCAGATTTTAAAAAAGTGTGCTGTGACAAATGTTTTCTTTTTATCCCAAGATACTTAAACGAAAGTTCTAATTACAATCCGTACAGAAACCTGTGAGGTCCTGAATAACTGCAGGCTTGCAGCAGTGAGTCTGGTACTGCTGCCACCCTGTCAGACATGATGGGCTCCCTCTCACTGCCACATGCAAGGATTTGACACAAGAGTCACAAAGACAAGGTCTGAGACAGTGTGTAGGTCCTTAATTTTTGGGAAGGATTCCTTCCTGCAGTTCTGGCCTTTCTCAGGGTGGAATGCTTGTGCCATTTTAGAGTCATGGAAGCATTAAGTGGGAATGTTGGTTGGAGATCATCTAGCCTGACCTTCCAATTGAAGCAGGGTTACTGCCAACACTGGGTCAGCAGTGGTTTTATCGAGTCAAGTTTTAAAAATCTTCAGAGCGAGATGTCTTTCTTCACAGGAGCTCACAGCTTGTGAGTTCTCTGAAGTGCGAGCAGCAGTAGGTTCGGCCCAGGTGAAAACTGTGGGAAGGTTGTGAATTTTCTGTGGGCTAGTTACTTTGTGCAGGATTCTGGTATGGGCAAGCCCTGGGAATTCAGAAAGCACTGCCAAGCCTACGCCCTGGTATTTTAAAAGCAGGGAAATAGTGAATAAATATATAGTGACAGTATCTACTTCCTCATGGCAGAAGAGAAGATGTCTGAGGCTTCAAGAGAGAGGTCTCAGAATAAACCCAAAATCCTAAGGACAGTTTAAAGACTGATTTTTATTTTGGATTTCATCCTTTTATGCCTTTCATGTTATTTTATTGCTTATGTTTGTGCAAAGTGAATAAATGAAAACTATTACAGGGCTCTCTTAACTTCCAGTTTTGTGCCCCCTCGATTAGTGGCTTCGCTATTTTTCATCTTCCATAGCTTGTATTCTCCTCATCTGCAAAATGAAGTTACTACTATTTTACCATAGCCTGAGATGTCTTTCATGCTTTCTCAAGCAGTTTTCTCACAGAGAGATGAGTATCTTTGTCCTGTCCCTGAGCTGTACAGATGGAGAAGCTGACACTGAAAGAATTTTGCAGCTGTGATAATTATCCACAATGTTCTCACTTGTGAAATGCAAAGTACCAGTGACACCTGATCAGACTGGGACGAAGGACAGCCTGTGCCACAGCCCTAATTGTAGTTCAACCAGCAATAATAGTGTGAAAATGTGTGCATTAGTGTATATCTGTTATGTATATGCATGCATGTGTAGAAAATGTTAAGAGAAAGCAAAATGCTCTTGGTTCTGTAAAGCAAGAAGTGCCTCTATGACATTGTAAAGTCAGATCTTTGCACCATCAACCACCATCCAAACATTGTGTGGATTTGATTTTAAGAAAAAGTCAATATTCAGTTTTTATCTAGGCTCTTAAATCCAGAGGATACATTTTGGAAAGGAGGAAAGCTCTTCCTCCTGCCCTTGGCAAACCCAGCCCCTTTGCTGTGGTCACTATGAGGAATCTTTGAAAATCCTGTTTATTTTGTGGCTGTTGAGTAATTTTAAGAATCTGTCTTTGAAGAGATAAGTGGGCAGAGCAAACTGTGCTGTCTGACCTCACTCTATTCTATTTACCCACGACATGTCTTGTACTGCAGCACTCTTCATCACTCTGAAGTGTAAGGGCAAAGCATCAGGTATGTGATGGTGTGCGGTGATTTCCAAACACTTTTTGTGAAGGTTTCTCCCGGCTGAAGATCCGTGCAGTGTGCTTTTCCTGCCGCTTTGTGGTACCCACTCGCCCCACTCCCTGCCAACCCAGCTTCCCCTCATGTGCCTCTTTGGGATAATGCTGGTAGCCTTTTCCCATGTTGCTCGTCTTCTTTCCTGGCACGCTCTGCCTCCGTAATTAGATCTCAGTCGTTTATTTGTCACATCCCAGTCTGATGCCATAGAACTGGAGAAAGTGCTAGCTAGTGAAAAAGGAGGAGGATTAGAGGAGCTCACTTACCAAGGCACTAAGTGGATGGTGTTATCATGAATCCCTTAACACAATGAACTGATTAGTTTAAACAGTGGCAGTTTCACTTCATTTTCCAGCCGCTGTTTTGTCTTGCCTTCATTCAGCCTCACAATAATTTCTTCATGCAGTCTGCACACTGCTTAACTTGCAATCATGCCTTTCCTATTGTTGCTAATTATAATAAATACCTTGGAAAATGGAATAATGTTGATGTTAATTCTCAGCTTCTGTTGTTTTGGCTGAATGATGTTGTCCTGCAGAACTTCATTTCCTAATGAGCCACATCATCTTTACAGAGCTGTTTCATGGGATCCAACTTTTAAATTTTATCTCTGGTGCCTACAAATGGGGTTTTAGTGATTAAACAGTTTTAAAAGGTTTTTCTTACCAAACAGAATGGATCATTGCACTCATCTAGTCTGCAGTGTTGTTTGAGAAGTGATAAAGGAGTGCAATTGGTGGAGGTGAGAAAGTGGGAGAGAAGAATGGGGACCCAGGGCTGTGGTGGAGCTGTGATGTAGCTGTTCCTGCAGCTTCTGCACGTGCTCCACACCACAGGCAGAAATGGAACCTTGCTGGCTGGGGAAGAGTAGGATTTTGACACTGAACTGGAGTTCTGGGGTTATGGAGGGAATTCCCACCTTGTTGTGAGTTCCTGGGCAACATTAAGAGAAGCCTTTTGAGTCTCTGTGCCTTGTTTTTCCAGCTCTTTAATGAGGGTGGCTCTTTTGCACATATTTATCTGTTTATTTTACTTATGCTACATTTTTGTATCTGGAAATGCCTTACTAATTGTGAATGCAGTGCCTACAGCCCTGAAGCCTTACTGAGTTAGATCTTATATGACTACAAAATACATCAAAGTAGTAAATTAGAATTCACCCAATCAGTTCTTTTAATCAGTTTTATAACTCAAAAGAGCAGGTGCACTCCATATTAGGCACGTTCCTTGTGTTACAAATCAGTGGTCAGGCTTTTTTTTTTCCCCTTTAAAATTATATGTGGTGTGTCTCTCTGAAAAACGTAAAGAAGGAACTCTTAACTGTTGCTTTAAATAACTTGCAAGGATAGGAGTAGGAAACAAGTGTCTTGTCAGTGATAGTGCATTTCCTAACATTCTACTTCTTTTGAGGTCACTGTGGTGTAATAAATAAAGCCAGATAGATCCACCAGTGTTCTGCCTGGCTGTGGAGATCGACAGCTAAATGCTGATGCTTCTAATTACAGCAGCTTTCAGAGATGGGACATTTTTATCTAGGCCTACCTTAAAAAGACTCAGACTACATAGAATATTCTATTCTAATACTGTCTTTAAGTTCATATACATTGCAATATTTAAAAAAAAGTGCATTGCCTTGGTTTTTTTTGCTGTGTGTTGTGGCATGTGAGGCTGGGTTTTAAAAGAAGCATCTTTTAATCTGTAGTAACGGTGATTCTGCATGTGGAGTGAGTGAAAACAGTTCTCTGAAAGTGCTCAGACTGCTCTACTGAGCTGCAATCCAGACCTCAATATTTGCTAGTGGTGAATTAGTCTAGCACTTGGCAGCTGATGGTGTTCAGGGAATCAGGAATGTATTGTGGTCAGCTGTGGATCTCTCCTGGTGACAAATCTCTGGCTATAGAAACAGAGCTGCTGGGGCAGGGTGAGAATTCACCTGCATCTGGATGGTGAAGGTATTTATGCTCCAGTACATGAGACTTCAAAGCACTTTGAAGTTTGCTGTCGATGATGCATCTTGGCAAATGTACAGCGATGCCCTGGAACCAGCACACAGACCTGGAGTGAGTGAAAGTCTGGGAGTTCTCTTGTCAAAAAATGAAATCCTAGTCCTCAGACATATGAGTAAAGTTGAATTTTAGAGCAGTTCTTTTCATAGTATTCTTTGCTTCTTCCGGGTACATAAATGCAGCAATATCTTGCAAATTAATTTTTAAGAAATTTTTTGTGCTCAAAGAATTTTTGTAATCCCATGATGAGTTTTCCACTTTTGTGTTCTTGGGCAAACTGCTGTCTGCTTCCTTCATATTTCATAAGTGATGACTGAGTTTATACTGCTACTGAGTGTTATGGGAGAAGGAAAATCTCCTTAGCAGGCTGGAGTCAAGACACTGCTCTGTTCTAAAGTCTGCTATAAGCTGCCCCAGGCGAAAGCAAATTGATGTGTCTGTCCCACTGCCAGAATGATCTATAGAATGTTGAATATTGAGACCTTGTTTAGGTCTGTCCTGCTCAGGCCTGTTAACTTATGAATCCCTGTTCTTTATTACAGTAGTACGTGGGCAGCAGTGGGCAAGAACACCAAGTGAGGCAGATAGAAAGCAGAAAGTGTAAAATACAGCAAATTCCCAAATACCTGCAATTAATAATTTTAACAAATGCATCACTGTTTCTTCATGTTGACTGCCTGCTGTTTCCACTCCTCTTTCTCTGCATGCTCAATATTTTTCTCCCATCTGTCCCTTGGCTGTGATGATGGGACAGATGTACTGCCAAAGTCTTCATCTCAGAGCTTGTATTAAAACAACCTCATTGCTCCATTCCTCCTCAGCAGTATTCATGTGCTCATGTTTCTTTATCATCTCCCCTTCCCCATTCTCTCTGTGCTGTGTTTAGATATATAGATATATACGTAATGTGCTCCCTCTCATGGTCTAACTAGAAATACTATATACGCTAGGTATGAAATATTGATTGCTGCAAATACATATATATTCATATAAAATATGTGTATATATGTGCATATATATGTGTGTCTACATATAAAAATATGTGTTGGATGCCTTGTACCTTTCACTGTAAAAGATTCTTTGTATGGTCTTTTTATGATGTGAAACAATATGTTCCTCATTGTAACTGGCCCTTCAAACTCTGAGAAAACCTTTTAAATGAAAAACCTCAGCATTTTCTTCATGAGGTTCTGTTAGGATCAGCTGTGCTTTGAACTGTTAAGAACTGTCATTTCTGTTGGATGTTTTCCTCAGGAGATATTTCGGGTATGTTAAAATCATAGCTAGAGAGAAAAAGGAGCAAGAATAGCATCTGCTATGCATGGAGGGTCTGAGAACACAGATCCAAGTCCATCCGCTGCAGGTCACTGCCTTCCTCTCCTGACTGCAATGTGAAAAGTTCATGGTATAAGCTGCTGCTGGAGGAGGGGAGGAAACAAATGTTATTGTTAATGGTTTGCTGTTTGCTGTTAGCAGAAGCAGCCTTGGGAGTTGGTACTAAAATTCCCCTTAGAACAGACGATTTGGCAATTAATACAGTCTTCCCCCCACCTCAAGTTAGGAAATACCAGTGCATTCCATGTGTGTGCAACTCAGTTCTTGTCACCTCTGCAAGAGCTTTACTTTGTAGCCTTTGGATTTTAATACCCTTGACAACAAACTAGTTTTTCCCTAAAACCGAGTTTTGTCTTTAGTGCCTAGGTTAGACTCAGACTAAGAACTGTCTGAGCTGCTACATGCCCAGGACAAGGAGCAGACTGAGCAGTCTTGAGTCCATCCCCATTGCTAGATATTGAAAAAACCCCACTTGCTGCTCCGACTCAAAGCTCTCACAAAATGCAATAATGGATTTAATATAAGTGGAACCTTAGTGGAACCTCCTAGTCAGGAGCTATTTGTTCTCCAAGCCCTTATTGGATGGAGCAGGAAGTGCTGCCCTTAGAATCGCAGCAAGATGCAGATTAGGCTTTTAGCAAAACTCTCCAAAGGCAAAGACAGGTCGTGTGCAGAGACCATGCATTTTTGGAATTCTTAAGCAGATTAGACAAATGTCTGTCAGGGACCCGAGTATTGATTCATATCTGGAATGTTGCTCTTTGCAGTGCAGCAAACCAGAGCTTCCTGTGTGGAAAAGCTCAGCTGGAGATAAGTGATGTTGAATTGAGCTGGCATGAAACCAGCCCTGCTTGTGCCTACTACATCCAGATGGGTCACAGGAGGGAGTGGGTTTATACTGAGGCACATCTTCATCCCCAGTACAGCTCCAGGGCTTTATCTAAGCCTGTATCTGCCAACATGCTCACATACAAGTGCTGTGATGGCAGCAGAGCCTGGCTTAGACCTGTGCTTGATTGATACTCTCTTTGTGCATTTGAGGGTTACTCTGGCTGCTGTAAATCTGTATTTTCTAAAGTCTGAAAGCTTGGTTGCAAACATTCATTTGGATATAATGTTTTTTCAGTATGTGTTGCCACAGAGCTGGCAAAGTTTGATGTTCTGTAGTATTTGCACAGTGTTTTCCTTCCCACACAGTTCTGCTAATTTCACATCACGCTGTTTAGTTCAGTGGATGTAACTGAAGCAGAAAGTTTTGCCCAACAGCAATAAAACATGTAAAGTGATCATAATCCCAGTCGTGGTGTACTTTTAAAATACTGAGCAACCATGATTAGTTTAACTCTTAACTCCTTCTTATTTTGGATTTATTTGTTGTTGTTTTGCTCTTTTTTTTTTCTGTTACCAACAATGAGGAAGATGCTTTCTGTAAGAATCTGTTTATCTTACTTATTAGGATGGAGAGGGTAAAATGAGTCAGTAAATGGGAAGGACCATTTTGTGTCTCCAAGTCTCACCTTGGTATTATTTTTAAAACCAACTTTACTTTGAGTTTCTGGCTGCAGGTGTCAGTCAGCCAGCAATTCCCACAGCCCACAATTGTAGCTGTATGAAAGAAGCCAAATTCCACTCCAGGTCTGCAGTCTTCCCATGTGAGTCTGCCTTCTTTTGGGGATGCTCTGGAGACACTACAGTGTGTATGTATGAATTGAAGGCTGGAAGACTGTGGAAGCAGAAAAATGTTCATTTTGTTTTATTTATTTGCTAGCAAGCATTAGTGCTCAGGCACTTAACTGAAAAGTAATAGCAGGTAACCCAAAAGTTGGCAGAAGAGTTGACAGATGTCTATTTTAATAGAATATCACTCAGTAGGCAGAAGTACTGGGGAAAAGAAATTAAAACACAGTTTTGTGAGCTGTTCTTTGAATGTTTTTCTCTAAGCCCAGTTCTGAGAGTGTAGTTACATAAGAACTTGCGGCTTTTTGAAAATATCTGTGTCTGAAGGCTGAAAATCCAGAAAGAAAATAGAAAGAATGGCAAATGCTGATTTTATAATGTGGTATTATTTTTAGGCTTGTTCTCATTACATTTTAGGGAACCTGCCCTGTTGTATTTTGTCTCTTTGAATAAACTGAGCATTTTGAAGATGTTATAAAAGTGAATTTACTTTAAAGCAATGGATTTTGAAATAGAAAATGTTGATTATAAGACAGAAGATGCACTACTGGCAAAGTGTATTGTATATTCTATACAGTTAAACAGTGCAGGAACCTCATTTTGGCAAGGACTGTGAATATCTGGGACATTAAGAAAGACATACTTCAAATACTGCTGTGGCAAGGAGAGGCTGAAAGGAGGCTGGGGTCCCTCTTACCTGGCAGATTCACAGGCTAATTAGCAGTTCAGGTTTCAGGCCAATTATTACAGGTTTCAAACCAATTTTCTTCGTTTCTCCACCTGTCATGTACACAAGTGCTCGGTTAGACACTTAGCATGGTAAGTGCATGCAAACCTCCCTGTTGCAGCCTGTGGAGTTGTGCTATACAATGTGGGCAGGACAATTCCCAGATGCCGACCTTTAGCCCCTGGCAGCAGCTCCTCTGCGGGCTGAACTCTCAGGGGTGATCCCACGGAGCCCACGAGCTGGGGAGAGCCTTGTGCTGAGAGGGTGTGCTGGGCTGCGGGATCCCCACCCCACTTGTCTGATCCATTCTCTCTCGCAGGCAGGAATGGCATCTCCTGACAATCCCGAGCAGTTGATCATTGCCCTGGAACCCGAGGCTGCCTCCATCTACTGCCGAAAGCTGCGCCTGCACCAGATGATAGACCTGAGTAGTAGGGCACCTGTCAATGGCTACAGCCCGAGTGACACTATTGGAACTGGATTTACACAGGGTACTTCTCTTCATTCACTTTTTAGATTCTCATGCCTAAGTTTGCTTTGTCCCTGAGGGCTGGTTTCTGACCATTTCTTGTTGTCCTTGTTCTCTTGAAATGTTTCAGGCTGGCTTCAGTTTGCTTTTATAAACTGTTTTGCTGCTTACCATAGTTAGATTCGTTTAGATGGTGACCCAGCAGAATCACAGAATGATTTGGGTTGGAAAGGACCTCAAAAATCATCTCGTTCCAACCCCCTGCCATGGGCAGGGGCACCTTCCACTAAACTAAGTTGCTCCAAGCTCTGTCCAGCCTGGTCTTGAACACTTCTACGGACGGGGCAGCCACAGCTTCTCTGGGCAACCTGTGCCAGGGCCTCACCACCCTTCAGGGAAGAATTTCTTCCTAACATGCACTTGAATTTTAGCCTGCAGGTAGCCTCCTTGTCTTGTCTTTATTTGGATGTTGTGGGAGTCTTTTTAGTATTTTCACAACAGTATTTTTCTGCTTTAATTTAAGTTAATACTTCATGTTGGATCATTTTTTTTATTTAACATGTTGGAAGATAATGTGTTTGATTATCTGCATTATTGAGGCACTGTTAAATATGTGGATCTGCAATGAAACTTGTAGTCTGAGGAGTTCCGAAGTATTGGCAGATACTTTTTGATGTCACCTTTATGAAATGCCATTAATGACTTTCAACACTCAGTGGAACAAATGGTTTTGGAATGTAGCAATGCATGTGTCTGCTTGTTGAAGAGCAACTGGATAGTGCATTTCTGATTTATTGACCTGGGATCTGTTGCTGCTGTCAGTGTTTGAAGGGGAGGGACAGAGATTGGCAAGTGACTTAGAGCGATCCAAAAGATCCTTCATCCCCAGAGTTTTTTGAGCTTGGTAGCCTACTGAAACTGGAGAGAAATAGAGGAAACAAAAAGGACAATGGCCTCCTGCAGTAAGATTTGATTGCTGCATAATATGCATATTTCCCATCTCAGAATTGTAGCAGTTGCCTTGATACTGATGGCAGTGTGACAGTATCCTAGAAGGAATTTTTCAGAAGAGTCTGTATTTTATCATATTTACTAGGTCAAAAAAGTAGAGGCAAGTGGGAGGTTAAGCTAGTAGAACTATTCCTGCACATACCAGAGCATATTTTTTTTTAGTTAGGCACAGTCACTACATCATTCTCTCAAATCCATGGCTGTCCTAGCCAGCACTTGTCAGATGTGTTCAGTGTTTGGAGGCCCACGCAGAGTACAGGACACAATCTGCTTTCAGGATTCAGTCCCTTCAGGGCCCCTTGGCTTCTGTCCCCCTCATTTGTGTCCTGAACTATTCCAGTTCCATGTGATTTTACATGAACTCACTTTCAGACAACACAGGGATTTGCTTCTGGGAAAATAATAAAAGAGTTTATCTGGTTAAGGTTTTGAAGCTGGGCAGAATCTGGCAGATCATGGATTTCTGCTAACGGGCTTTTCCTTGGGTGGGGGTACCACTCTAATTCTTGACTTTGTATGGTAAAAGCTATTGGGGATGAGAAAGGTTTCATGTCAAAATTAATGAAAACAAAGTTTGGAGTGAATTAATTTGGGGTTGGAATTAAAATTTCATAAAGGCATGGCAGGCACCCAAGACAAGCTGAGAACAGATTAAGGAGAAAAACCCTTTAAATATAAACAGAGAGAAGCACTCCAAGGACCATATTATTGCTGTGAAGTCAAAACAAAAATTTTAGTGTGCATAGTAGCAAGGATAAGCTTGCTTCAGTTGTAGTTAAAGACTGGCTCTTGTGTTCACTTCTAGCCCACAGGAGGGAATGAAAGAGTTGCCATTGATTTCTGTGGGCTTGACAGGCCCTTGCTTGGACCTAGCGCTTGTTTTGTCATGGAATGCTTCATTTGAGCTCTCCCTGTGCTGCCAAGTCAGTGCACTGAGGCTGGGGCAGTTTCTCTGCATCGTGGGATCCTTCTCGGGGGAAGGGTGCAGGAGCACATGGAGCTGATGCTCTATTTTCTGACGACAGACACTATAGAAACAGGAAGCAAAGTGCATTCTGTGATTGGCGTGCTGACATTTTCAGAAAGAATTTTCACTCATGACAAGCCGCCTCTCTTGTAGTGTTTTATGAAGTGCCTTTGAAGGTGAGTGACGATAACACCAGGAATGCAGGGGTTTTTTTTATCATTTAGTTGTAGATGTTGATTTAGGAGCATAAATATCCAAGGTTCTCACTACTCTGCTTTCTCTTCACAGCCTGTTCTGCATATTTTAAATATCTAAGTAGCAGTTAAGTCTTATAAGTTAACTAATTGTTATAACAGTCTTGCAAGATTACGCTTTATTTTTATTCGGTGTATATTTTAAATATTATCAGGGTCAGCCACAGTGATCACTGTGTCCTTAAGAAGTTACTAATCTGAGCAGCAGTGCTTCTGGCTGCTTGTTTTGAGGAAGACTGACATCCTGAGAGGCTGGGGAGGCGTATTTGCCTGAGCAGTCAAAGTGAGCAGTGGCTTTTGGAAATGTGGGAATGTTCTCCCATACTGGGTGGTGTGGGGTTGTCTGGGAGCGGGCTGGGGCTACCACCTGCTGATGGAGGCTGCTGTGAGCACAGCTGGCTGCCAGCACATGCTTTGCAAGCCACATTAAAAAACCCACAAGTCAGACTTGTTTATAGTTTTCTTACTAAGTTATTTCTATATATGATTAGTTTGCGTTATTTGTAGTACGTAATTAGCATATATTAAAGTACATATAAGAATATATAAGAACATCAAGGAAGATCAGTGTGGCTATAAAACATTTTTCCTTCTTCCTAGGAATGACATTCTAACGTTCCTGGTTCCAATGCAATAATTTTTGTACTTTTGCTTTCTTAAGAAGTGATACACACAGATCTGTCAGCCTGCTTGCGCTTGTTTCCTGCAGTTGGTGATTTTATGTCTTCATGCTTTTTTATTCTCAGTATCTTTTCTCTTCTCAATCACTAGGAAAGGAACACGTGCGCCGGAACCGGCAGAGTCGGACCTTCATGGTGGAAAATGTCATAGGAGAGATCTGGTCTGAGCTGGAGGAAGGTACTGTCCTTTCTTGAACAAACTTTGCTCTCACTGGTTTTGCATTGCAGGCAAATATTGTGTTTCCCACAAAGGTGCTGTGCACTGCATTGTTCTCACAGTGGTTATAAAGGGGAAAAGGAAAAAAACTACAAGTTCATGTGCTGCTCTGAGTTACAAATGCTGAACTGCAATTCTGTATGCTCTAGCAAAACAGGATTTATTAAGGAGCTGGTGGAAAGCAGACAGCATATTTTCCTCAGAACGGGACTTGTAAATATGGTATAATATTTGGTAGCCCACTAGGATGTACATCAGCAGCATGAGCAGCACCGCTAATTTACTTTTCAGCTGTGCTGCATCAATAGCTTTTGACATCTATTTTCATATTTGTTATCAATCACTGCATTATAATTACTAAGAATGATCAAGTCTTCAGCACAGCCATTCCTGTAGGCCATTATCTCCCCTGGTGCTGATGCCCTCAGGAGCTCTCACTGCAGTGAGCTGTTGTGCTCCCAGTGATGTCAATGCCCCTGGGCTCTCCTTGGCGTTCCAGGTGATCGGTACATCGTGGTTGACAGCGGAGGGGGCACAGTGGATATGACTGTCCATCAGATCAGGCTCCCTGAAGGACATTTGAAGGAGCTCTACAAAGCAACAGGTAATGTCAGTATCACTGCTTGCTTTATGTAATTAGATTGTGTATTGCATGTATTTGTGTAATGTTTTGACTTGCCAGTGAAGGAACTATATGCCTTTATTGCATTTTACTAACAGTTCTTCCTGAAATGAGACGAGCACTCTAAGTATAACCCAGCTGCTGGTTGGCTGAATCACTCATTTATAGTGTTAGTGTTACAGTGGCTATGATGATGCCAGAGTAAAAGGGAAGTAAAGGTAACACCATGTTGTGTATTAGACCAGCTGCTACATTTAGGAAAGAACTTTCTTCTGTGGAGCTTCTGCCATGGCAGTCCTGATGTGCATGTGGTCAGCTTGCAGTGTCATCCGAGTATTAAAGAATACGCAGAATATTAAAGCTCTGTTTTGTCTGTGCTGCAGGTGGGCCGTATGGTTCTCTAGGGGTGGACTACGAGTTTGAAAAGCTCCTGTGTAAAATATTTGGGGAAGATTTCATTGAGCAGTTTAAAATCAAGCGTCCTGCGGCCTGGGTGGATCTGATGATTGCGTTTGAGTCCCGCAAGCGGGCGGCAGCTCCCGACAGGACCAACCCCCTGAACATCACCCTGCCTTTCTCCTTCATTGACTACTACAAGAAGTTCCGAGGTCACAGCGTAGAACATGCCTTGAGGAAAAGCAAGTGAGTAGACAGTGGAAACCAAATGGATGCAGAATTAGCTACTGGTAGCAAGGACAAATAATTAAAATATCCTCATTACATTAAGACTGAAAGACGATAGTATAAAACTGTAATACAAGGATGAGAAAATAGGTTTGCCTCCAGTGCAGTTTCCAGAATGAGAAGATCTGATCAATGTCTGGCAAAAGCTTTTTTGTGCAAGACTTGCACTCTTCAGGTATTGCTTTCCATGATTTCTGTTAGGCCACCACTGCATCACTCTCTTTGACTGTATATTGGGAGTCCCTTGCATGTTAATTGGGAATGTCAGATCAAACACAGGATTTGTTGCCTAGAACCTTAATTTTTAGAGTCCTGAATCCTGGAACAAATTCAAGATTGTGAGATGTGTAAATATGTTCATGTCTTGAGGGAAATTATTAACAGGATCAGATCACTGGAGAAAACATACACTACTGCATAAAGCTCTGCAAGGGGAAAACATTCAGCTTTTGAAGTGATGGCAGGCCTTTGCTTCTTCTAGTATTTTACCAGTTTGGTAATTTGCTTGGTAGGCAGAGACACATAATCCACTCCAGAGATTTAATTCCTGATTTCCACTATCAAGAAGTCAGCCTAAATGACAAGAACATGGGCTGCTGTAGAAAAGGAAGTGAGAAGAAAGTAAAAATGGGCATTTTGCATCTTTTGAAGTTACATACTACAGAAAACCTGGAGTATAATGGTGTAAAAGAGAATGAACAAGAGAACCTTTGAATCTGGGGCAGAAGGCTTGGGACCTGAGAGGGGATGATTTGATATTTAGTACCTGTACCTTAATTTTTTTTAACTAGCCAGTGTTGAATATAGTATGCAGGCTGGAACTCCTGTGTCTCTTTCAAAAGTTATTGGTCAATGTACTGTAAGCTTGAATGACTTGGAAACCAGCTAGGAATCACGTTCTAAATGAAACTGAGGTTCTGAAATCATTAAAAATTTCTGGAAATTTTTAGACACTTACAAGACCATCTCCTTTTTATTAGTAGCCTAAATGGTGACTCTTAGAGGGAATGCTAAATGCTCCCTTCAAATGAAATGAAATGAATCGGGTAATAGGATACACGGAATGTAAAGGCTGAGATATAATGTGCATGAATGAAAGGGAAGTTACTGAGCTATACAGATGTGTATCAGTGATAGAATAGCATAATGCCTGTATTCCCTTAATAAATGTTATGCCTCATTAAAAATGCTGTTCTCTCTTCTGCCTCTTGAGGTTTCCCAGCTTGCTTGTTTTTCTTGTGTGTTTCCAGTGGCTTTGGCCTGCTACTGCTATAATCTAAATGTTGCCCTTCTGGGGATGAATCAGTGCTGTTTCAGATGAACGAGCATTGCATTGACTGCCAGCTGTTTCAGAGAGCAGTTGAGCATTGCTAATGCTGCAGAAGGCAATCAGGCAAAGAAAACAACAATTAGACAAGCAAAAATAATAATTCTCCCCTCAAGTTTTACTTAACTGCAGTTGGTATGGGGCTAGGGTGAGGTGGGGCACTTTCTTCCAAGGAAAATGCATGCAGATTCTGTAAACTCAATCTATTTAATGTGTCTGGTGATTGTTTTTCAGCTCAGCTGTAATGTTTAAATGTTCTTTCTCACTCTTCTTTTGCAGTGTGGACTTTGTGAAGTGGTCCTCCCAGGGAATGCTGAGGATGAGCCCGGATGCAATGAATGCTCTTTTCAAACCTACGATTGACCAGATCATTCAGCACCTGAGTACGTATCTGGGTGTGATTCCACTTCCTGGCTGAGCTGAAAATGAAGCTTTGCTCACCCATTTCAACCCAGTAACAACCCTCCTGGTATGCACCAGTTGTGGACAAGGAACTCAGTTCAGAAACTTGCAGCTCTCTACAAATCAGTTAGGAAAGTAATAAAAGTAAGGAATGTGTCCTGAGCACATTCTCCTACCTAACTCTAGTACAAGTTACTGAGTATGGTTCAGTCCTGTTCCTGCCTAAGCTTTAATTACTCTGTGCTTCCAGGGCTGCATACATTCAGAAGGCTGAAATGCACTGAGAAACCCAGATCCTGCCTTCCTTTTTCCTGTTGTTTCAGGCAACAACTAAATAATGCCAGCGATGTAACTCAGTTCTGGCTATTGCTGCTATTAAGACCTCCAGTTCATTCCTCCCCAGTGGAAGGTCACACTTGTTCATGACCATCCAAATCACTGACATCTCTAAAACACAAATAGTAAATGATGCATCATAGTCAAAGTACTTCCAGGCATGGCTTAAGCAGCAATGAATTTATTTGTCCAGTAAGAGAAAGTGACATGTGCTTATTGGGAAAGTTACTATTTAAGGCCTTCCTTGTGGAAGATGAAATTTGTATCAAGTAGAGTATAATGCATGCAGTGAGAAAAGTGTTGCTTTCTACACATTACAAAGCACTATTTGGAATGGAATATCCAGTTTTGCTCATTATATATGAGGGATTATTATGTAAATTTCAGAATTTAATAGGACAACAAGTTTAGAGCAGCTTATATGTGAGCAGGGAGGGAGAGATCTAGAATTGCAACAGTTTTGACAGTTAACTCAGTTGTTTGAACTAAAGGTGAGCCTGTAACTGAACTGCGTGATTTTCTTGAAAGTAGGGGATGTGAGCTTAAGCTAAGAAGGAACATCTGTTAAAATGTAAAGAGGCATTATTTTGCAGGTGGTCTTTATTGTGGTTAAGATGTTGGGGTCAGAAAAAAGAAGCGAATTTAAAATGGGGTGATTTTTCTGGAATGCAATAAAGGGTCTGTTTTAAATGCCCATTCAGAGATATTGTATGCTTTGAGATAAGTGAATTCATAGTGAAATAGGGTAGAGACTACAGAAGTGGGACCGGTATATGCTGAGGGTGGCAGTGTGGGCACGGATGTGGCAGTTTCAGATCTTGTGTGTGTGCAAGGAATACTCAGTGCATTCAGATATGGGGTTTTCACTTACCTTGCCTCATCACAGTGGATTTTTCCTTATTGGATGGTCTCTGTTTCTGTTTAGGTGAAGTGTTTGATAAGCCAGAGGTGACCAATGTGAAGTTCCTGTTCCTGGTGGGTGGCTTCGCTGAATCCCCCTTGCTCCAACAAGCTGTCCAGACCGCTTTTGGCTCGAGATGCCGGGTCATCATCCCTCAGGATGTGGGTCTGACCATCCTCAAGGGAGCTGTTCTCTTTGGCCTCGACCCTGCAGTCATCAAGGTGCGGCGCTCCCCTCTCACCTACGGCGTGGGGGTGCTCAACCGCTTCGTGGAGGGGAAGCATCCCCCAGAGAAGCTCCTCATCAAAGACGGCACGCGCTGGTGCACTGATGTCTTTGACAAATTTATCTCAGCCGACCAGTCTGTAGCCCTGGGAGAGACTGTGACACGCAGTTACACACCTGCCAAGCCTTCTCAGTTAGTAATAGTGATCAATATCTACAGCTCGGAGCAAGACAACGTCAGCTTCATCACCGAGCCTGGCGTGAAGAAGTGCGGCACCCTGCGCTTGGATCTCACGGGAACTGACGCTTCCGTGCCCAACCGGCGCGAGATCAAAACGCTGATGCAGTTTGGGGACACTGAAATCAAAGCCATGGCTGTTGATGTTGCGACCTCTAAAAGTGTCAAAGTTGGTATTGATTTCTTAAACTACTAACAACCCTTTCCCCCACCACAGCCTGTTTGTGAGACTGATCTTCCACTGTTCCATTTTCTGACTTTCGTCTGTCATGTCATCACCTTGAATTTCAGCAGGCTATGGGAGAACAGCTAGTACCGTGGGGTATGTTGTGTTTGTGCCCTTTGATGACCAAAGGCTGGATTTTGAAAGACCTTTAAAAAGTCTTGGGAGCAAAAGTTCCAGAGGTAGTTAAAATTACCAAGATACTCAAGCATGCTTAAAGATCTACCTTTATTAAGTAAACACTGATTATTGTCGGGTCCTGAAGGTTAGTTAAAAAATATCAAGTTGTAATCTCTTTGCCTTCTTCTTCCTCTTCCTCTTGAGAAACACTCACTAACCCACGTGGCTGTTGTAGGGGGTGTATCTGTGTGGGATATCTGTTTAAACAGCACCATCCTCTGGCAATGGGAACAAATTAGTAGTTTATAGTATTCTTTTGATTTTCCCCAGTGCTTTCAGAATTTAAAGTGCTGAAAATTAATGACTCAAAGAAATGGGATCTAAATTACTTAAGTTCTGACTACAGAAAATCCTCTGAAATCCTTACAATTATATTTAGGAAATACATACATGTTTTGGGAGCCTAATATTGATTGCTCCAGTTTGAAAACAAGGCCTTTATTGCCAAAGCTCTCAGAACAAGCTGTTGGATGAATTAGCTAGCATTACCCTTGTTATACTTCAGAAAATCTTATTAAGAACAAACCTATTTCTCTTTTGGGTCTTCTAAACTTACTTTTATTAGTCTTCATCTGAAACCACAGAACCACAGAGTAGTTGAGCTTGAAGGGGACATTCATTGATTATCTGATAAAATCTCTCAGTTCTAAGCAGTATCAACCAGAACAAGTTGTTTTTCACAATTTTGATTATCTCTAAAATGAAGATCCTTAAACTCCAGGCAACTTATTTGACAACCCTCACTGCAAAAATTTTTTTCTTATGCTTAAAGGGAATTTCTTGAGTTTAAATTCGTGCACGTTGCCTCTTTCTTGCTCCTTCACTGGATACCTCTGAGAAATCTGGCTCCATCCTCTTTCCTGTCTGCTCTCAGGCACTTGTACTCATTCCTAGCATCCCCTGAGTCTCCCTGAGTCCAACAGCCCCATCTCTCTCAGCCCCGCCTGACATGAAGGATCCCCCAATCCCTTCATTGCTTTCATGACCCTTTGCTGGTCTCAATGCCATGTGTCCATGTCTCTCCTGTCCTGGGAAGCTCAGAGGTGGACCTGGCGCTCCAGACATGGTCTCACCAGGGCTGAATAAGGGCAGTAACCACTCTCCTAGACCAGCTGCCAGTGCTGTTCCCAGTGCAGCCCAGGAGGCTTTTGGCGTTCTTTATTGCAAGGGCACGTTGCTGGCTCACTCTCAGCCTTGTGTCTACCACGATGCCAAGGTCTTGTCCTGCTGCCAAGCTACTTCCCAGACAGTTGGGCCACAGCTTCTCCTGGTGTATGGGATTATTCCTGCCCAGCTTCAGGACTTTGCACTTGTCTTTGCTGAACTTTGAGTTTCCAGTCTGCACATTTCTCCATCCTGTCTGTGTCCCTCAGACCCTTCTGGTTTATCAAGCATTTCTCCCATATTTCTTTTCTTGTTCATTCCTGTGTTAATATTTGGAAGCACAGCTAGATGATGGCTGTCCACAGACATTTGAACAATTCAGAAGAAACAAAACATTCAGATCAGAAGTACCATAATATGTTTTGTGTAGCAAACATTTTAATTGAGTAAAATATATTGCTGGGTTGAGTTGAATGGCCAATGATGTGGAAGGCAGAAGCCAATAGAATGAAACTACAAAGAGCATTAAATTAGGCATTCCTTACCTGGCAGTGAACACAGAGCTCTTCATGCAGGGGAATGCAATGATGGCCATGGTAGCATCTTGTTTTCCAAATAATGACTTTCTGGAAACATTTTCCTTAAGCATGTTCACCTGGAAAATTTCTTTTGCAACTAGAATAGTTTTTATTTTGCAAAATGCTACAGGAGGAAAACTTCTGAAACCTACATTCTGTATCTGCCATGAACCAACAGCTTCAAATCCTAATCCCACTCCAAATTAGCAGACTGGTACCAACCTGTAGAATCACCCTAAAATGCTGACACTTTTCAGAGCATTTATACAGAGCTGCCTGATTACCTGCTGGAATTCATTACATTTTCAAAACTTTGCCATGTTAATTATTAATCTAAACCTTCCTTTTTAAAAAGTTGAGCATGAGTTAAATCCATTACTGACACTTTTGGGAGATTAAGGCTTTATCAGTTATTTCACTAATTTATGTTCCAATCCTGCACTTAAACTTTCTGTGTTTATCCTGGAGTTTTGCCACAGTAGAGAGCTGCAGAACTGACCCACTGCATTTTGTCATTGAGTTTTCTGTGTCTCCTGCAGAATTCCCTGGTTGAATGGGAAATGTGTTCTGCATTCAGCTTTAAAATAAATAAATAAATAAATAAAGGACTATGGAGAATGCTAGTCACAGTATCCTGCTGGATACTTTCTATAATTACAAAGCGTGCTTGCTAGCAGTCGATTTCCTGCTGCCTGCTAAATGCTTTAAAAGCTAAATACTGGGATTTTTTTGTGTGTGTGTGTTGCTTTCCATGGTTTACAAATAAGAGAAACTTTAAGATGAGTTATGAACAATATAATTTTATGTATATACAATATTTAAATATTGTACAGACTCTTTCTTTCTACAGTGCTATTTTCTTGTATAAAAACGCACTTTGCCTCTGTTGATTTCATTCAGCTGTTAATTTTAAATAACAGTTTCTCAATCAGCTTCTGTAATTATAGGCTTTTAAAGATGGTGAGATATGAAATGTAAAAGGCCAATCTTACACTAATAGGAAAGAAATGTTGGTGTGTCAGAGAATACAACATTCTTCCTGCAATGCAAGTCCTACCAGCTGAGCACATCTCACAAATGCACTAGTCTGTTGCTGGGGTTTTCATTTCTTTGTGTCAGGTGGTGACCATTCCACCTCCAGCAGTTCTTCATAATAATGGATGAATCCTCCTGTAAAACCAAAAATCAGATTGTAAAATCTAGGTATACAGCTTCTTCACTAGGTTTTGGGTTTTTAATAAGGATCTTCTCTAGAAAAGATTAAAAAACAATAACAACAACAACAACAACAAATGAAAAACTACCTTCCAAAGCCAGGTAACACTCTTGTATTGTAGCTGCAGGTAACATCCAGTCTCTGTCTACCACTTCCACCTACCAAAAGACAAAATTCTTACAGAAAAATAGGCTTTGCTGTCTTTGCATGCTATGTTAAACTGAATCTGTCCAGTTCTGCACGGATTTGTTTTCAGTGGCCTTAACACAGGATTTGGTCTAATAAATGGCTGCCACCCCCTGTCTCCGCTGTGAAGAGGAGGTGACCTGCAACATCAGGTGGCGCATGATTTTTGTGCTGTTTCCAGCCTGTCTGCTGGGAAGGCTACAGGTGGTTTCTGCAGCTCTTCTGAGGCGTAGTTCCCTGCACAGCAGCAATTCTCAGCCCTTTCTGATTCACCTTTTGTAAGATCCCATCTGGATCCAAGCAGGGGCTTGTTGCTGAAATCCCTGGAACTGTAAAAACATGGTTTGCATATTTTTGCACTTCCTCCTTCAGTCTGATGAGTACACTATCAAGTTTATCTCTGCAGAGCACTGAACTACTGAACAAACTCCCAGCTGTTCTTGTTGCCCTCTTTCAGAATGGAAAATTAGCTTGTCTCTCTAAGGAATTAGAATTGTTAAGTAGAATATTATGCTGTGGTCTGTAGACTATAACCCAATTAAACAACTTTACATTGTAAGAGGCATGTGGATGTCCCTTTTGATAAAGGATGTTAGGCTGTAAAATTAATATGAAATTTACTAGGAAATGAGGCATTTTTAGAATTGTAGTTGTGATACCTTTGCAGGAGATTCCCTGCAGAGCATTTTTTTGGTAGGGGTTTCAGATGACATTGTGCAACTTAATGTTGAAAAGACAACAAGGCCTGCTGTCCATAGGGAAAGCAGAAGGTCTTGGCAGGAGTTTTGCTCTAAGCAGCAACTTGCAAGTTTGGGTCCAACTTACTGAACTCTAGACTGAAGTTTAGGAGCTAATTGTGTTGGAATGATTAATTGTGCTAGAATATGATAAATGTGCAGTGGTGGTTAGGACAGTTTGTATTGGTATGAATATACCAATATTTATATACAGGAGTTTTAATGCATTATTATGAGAAGGCTAATTATATATTGCAGAGATTTAATAGCCAAGATAAGCTGCATATTTATGATATGAAGTGGCTTAAGCGGATGAATAGTATAAAAGTTGTTGGGCATAATGTCACAGTACTCACCTGCTTGAAATAGTCCTAAACTATATTATAAAACCAACCATTGTGGTCTTGTTCACCTCTGTGCAAGATAAATTCAGATTTCACTGATACTTGGAGCTGTTCACAACTTGTCTGGACTGTATCTTGAGTGTTCTTGTGTCTTCAATCATGTCAAATAAAATACCTTAAAACTAATTTCTCTTTTGGGGTGTTACTATTCTTACGAAAAGGGCTATAAAAAGAAACCTAATTTAATATGAAAGTGAGACAGACTAAGGGGTTATGCTTGAATTTGGGTGCTTCTTCATGTGTGTAACTGAGCAGAAGTGGCAGCAACCATCTGTACTGCTTTAGTTCACTTGTGTCCTCCCAGCTGGAACTTCACTGCTGCTCATGACTCAGCTTCCAGCAAAACTGATGTCTCTCTGAATAGGGTGTTCGTTGGAGCTCGGACAGAAAAACTTTGGGCAATACCAAAAGCAGACCAGGTGTTTTCTGTAATAATGCCCTCAGAGAGGTGGGAAATCAAATACAAAATTTGATACATCAAAGAGAACTGTAATCTCTTAGGTCTTGTATTATTAAAAGCCGTTTTATTGTTTAAAATGTATTATCAGGCCAATAAGCTGGCCAATAACCAGGTATATTTGCATGAGAATGTGCCTCTTTATAGATCTAGGGACGTTTAGCAAGGTCCAGCTGCACTGAAAAACCCTTGCACAGCAGTTTGTGCAGTATTGTATTTTTCTGCTCACAGCTGTAGGCCATGTCCCTCTGAAATTCAGCAGTGTTGGCACAAGCTCTGGAGATGATTCAGTGGCATGGGTGACCTTGGTCCACGATGCTGCAAAGCTGCAGAGAGTGAACTGAGATGCTTCAGCAGCCACTACACCCAACTTCCACCTATTTGCTGCAATGAAGGTGTTTTACAAGTGCTTTATGACTATAATTATAAACACCATCCTAATAGGCTAGGTACTGTATTTAACTTGTAATGAACTTGATTTCAGCTAAACATTCAATTAATGTTACTAGTACAATGGGAAATATAATTACAGTCTTCAGAGACACATTAAGAACCAAATTTTGCATTCAGTGTTCTACCACATTGCTGAAGATTCCAGTGGAGTTCCATGTATGTGCACTTAGAATTTGGTCCTTAACACTGGACTTTTATAAATCTTAAGACTTTCTTATATGAGTGTGTTTATATTTAAAGCTACATCCCCATCTTGATAGAAGGGATTTTGTGTAAGTTATTAGTTCTACAAAATCACGTAAGTCCTTACTGGAATTTGCAGATTTTGTATTCCTGTGAATAGCTATGGAATAAAACAATCTGTAAAAGAGCCTCGCTGACAGCAGGGTCCAGCTCTCTATCTTAGGGGACAATGGATTCAGAGTTCCTTTACTCAGTGCAAGAACTGCTTGATTTTCAAGAGATGCAGCCTGGATAAAAAATTAGTGAGAAGTGCAGATGCTTTGTGTGACTGGGATTCAGGCCTGTTATTTGCCGGTCTCCATAGGTACTGAAGTTGGAAAGCCTGTACTTACTGTTATTTTAGGAATAAATTCTATTTTATTGATTCTCATTCATGCCGTGCTGTGTTCTAACACACAAAAACATTTTTGTGGTGGAACCAATGCAGAGCCACAATAAGCTATTGTGCTTTTTTCCTTCAAGTTAGAGACCTGAACCTGGGTATTAAAAAAAAAAAAAAAAAGTTGCTACTACAGTCTGTGCAGTTCCACAGATGCAAAGATCAATTCCTCATAGGAAAAACTGTCTTGTGCCATCCCCATGCCACATATTGAGTCAGTTAACTGCAAACATTTTTCTGCAAACAAAGAAGTTCCATATTGTCTTTGGTTAACATACAGTTGATTAGGTGCTGGCTATGATTTTAAAGTAGTACCTATTTTCCCATTTTTCAAGGACTGTAATAAAAGGGAAGAGTTTACTAGATGCCATATCCCAGGAGCTCTGGCTTTGTGCCCCGAGCAGAAGTTACTGAACGAGGACATGGCGTTCACTGGCGTGTGATGGCAAAAAAATACTAAGAACTTGGTAGATTGTGGCCAGTGTGATCCTTCTGTCAGTGCCCACAGGTGAGCTAACACAGACATGGAGAAATGAAAACTCAATCTAAGCTTACTCTGGGAATATTGTGTGCTGTAGCAGAGCCAAGATGTAAAAGGAGGATGATACCAGACTGAGTGTAAGGAAACAAAGGAATTGGCTGGAGAGTTGTGTAACCAGCACCAGAACAGAGGCATTGGAGTGCTCCAGCAGTTACGGGATCAGGGATGGTTTCAAAGCATAGAGTGGTGAGATGGAGCTGTGAATGCCAGAGTTTGTTAAACCACAGTAATCTAAGGAGTTAGAAAGGTGACTCTCCCTTTCCTAAGGGCAGCGAGGAGTATTTCCTTCCCTTTGAGGAATAATCTCTGCACCTCTACTAGGAACATCCGCCTGCCACCAGCTGATAAGAGCAGACACCAGACTGAACACATCCTCTTCCGCTGGAGTACAAAGAGCAGCCTCGGTGCTGCCCTGGTGCTCTCACACACAAACACCCTGCGTGCCCTGCTGTGCGTTTGGTAACACTCACAAGGCTGCAGTTAAAGCTCTGCAGGTAATGGGTTGCTCAGGTTTAATTTTCATCTAGTAAAAGTCATAATGGATGTACTTCCACCAACACTTTGGCTAGATGACTATTGACCCCACAAAATGAGTGGGAGTTGAAGAAAGTTAACTGTGAGCAGGGCAGAGTCCAGCAGAAAAGGTGCTGGTTCTGCATGATATGAGCATGAGTTGTATCTAAATGTGGGTTTTTTCCAGCATCCTTCTGCAGATGATTTTCTCCCTGTGTTCTTTGTGTTGGCAGAGGTCTGGATAGCAGTACTTTCTGCAGGGTGTTGTGAACACACAGCCTGGTCCATGAAAAATTCTGTACACAGTGGGCAGGAGAATACGTTTGTCTACTCGGATAACAAGGTCAACATTTCAGTCTGATAATTGTGTAAGGCAGCAAAAGAACCAGGTGACATCACTGAAGGTCTTTCAAAACACATTTAAATTAACATTGTAGTTCTTCTGTTTTGTCTTAGGGGGGAAACACATGACGCTGAAGTTCAAAAAATACCACACACTTTTCAAGGATGTTGCAGGACTGAGGGGATGTGACAAACTACACTGATCACATCCCACAGAAGAGATTTTAATTTCTCTCCTCTGGGGTCAAGTAGCATACAATAATTCAGATTCTTTTCTTGTTTTTCTTTTCTGTTCAGATCCATCCAGTATTTTTGCTGACTGCAGCTGCAGCCCTGTCAGAGCATCACAGGAGATGCATGTAGCTGGAAAGGACGTCAGGCATCAATCATATATCACCTTCCTGCTGCAAACAATATTAGTTCTGCCTAAACTACTCCCAACTTTTGTTTAATCTGGTTCTAAAACTTCTGATGCTGAAATGGTGTCACCTGCTTGGGCAGTTTGTTTGTTTCACTGTCCTCATCTGTCTGAAGTCTTACACAATATCAGCTTTGACTCCCTGTGGTTGTCCTAGCCCTAGAGAACATGGAAACAACTCATCCCATTCCTGCCCTGACAGCTTTTGACATATCTGAAGACCAGTTTCATGCATGCCCTGAATCTAATTATTTAATTCAATCCCAGGTCCTTCAATCATGCTTTATAGACCTGTGATCTGTTTTATGGCTCTGTTGGCAGCTTTGAGGATTAGGCAGTGGAGGCTGATTTGTGGCAGATAAGCACCTTATTGTTGGGAGGGGATTTGGAAACTGATGCTGAAGGTGTTCTGTGAGAACACACGTGAAGGACTCGTGTTGGGAGCATCCCTCTCCAAAACATCTCTGATGAAGCATCGACAAACAATGGAATGGGATGCGGGCAGTTGAGGCACGTTGTGGTTTTGTCTTTTGCAAACATTGATTAAAGGCCTTGTGTTTAAGCTGAAAGGTGTGTGTGTTCAAGCCTTAGGAGCTTGGTGCAGAAGTTGATGTTATATTGGCTAGGTGTGTTTTTGATAAATGGCACTTATGAGGTAACCACAAGTCATGGTTATGAAGCAGACTGTGACTTTTCCACTCACTCTGCTTTTAGAATTTGCATCATTAAAGCGTTTTCCTTGAACTCCTATCCTGTGGAAGTTCTGATACACTACTTGTGCTTAGCTGACCTGAAGCGTGTTGTGCTTTTCAGCTGCATGAAAAGTGCCACAATGAAGAACTTCAAAGAGAATGAGAAATCTCTGATTCATGAATGACTTGAGGGGGAAGTTTTGGCGGGATACATTGAGCTCTTCACTCTGAAATTTAAAATGCAAGAAAACACTCCAACCACAAAAAACTGGGTTCCAGTCTGAGTTAAAGACTGATTTAATCTGGTAGTCACCCCTACTTCTGACTAAGTGTCAGCACTTCTGGGTGTCTAAGTCTCCCTTACACACCCCTGTCATTAAAATCTCTGGCTTTTCTTGTGGCTGTTATGGGTCATCCTGTCCTTTGGAAAATGAAGATCTAAAAGGAGAGTGTTGGAAGACAGTGCTTTAGACCTGGTTATTTAGCAGCTATTTAACTTGAATTGATGGCTGTGGAAGAATCCCATGCTCTTGGGAGATTCCCAGTGCTCATCACCTAAAACTATAGGACTGGTGTGATGCCAACAGTGAATGATAAACCTTGTGCATCACGATTTCCTCTCCACTTAACCAGTGGAGAAAGCAGAGGTGCTGTAAATAAGAAAACAGCTCACTCTAGTGCAAACTCTACACACAGGATTTGTTTCATCTTCTCTATTCTACTCCTCCAAAGCTGAAATTAAACATTTTTCACAGTCTCCATGCCTAAAACCCTTCACATGAACAAAGAAGATTATGGGATTGGTATGAGCATCTTGGAGTGCCCAGAGAACCCTGAAAGATCTGCCCTGTAGAGGAACAGTCCTGGCTGGGAGCAACAGAACAGCTACACCTCTTTTGGATACTAAAGCAAAGCAAAAACAACTGGAGATACTCCTCAAATTTATTGAACCTTCTGGGGGCTTTTTGTGTGTGAAGTTATATTCATCTTCCCAGAGTACTATTAGCATATTCACCTACATTTAAATAATTAATTTCCTTGTTATACGCCAACTCTTAATTTTTTGTTCTTTCAGAATTATTGAAATCTGTGACAAGAGGTAGTGATACGAAGAAATGCTTGGTTTCTGGTTTGTTAATCAATTCCATAATATCTCCTTCTTCACAATTGCTTTATTTAATAGCACCAATTTCTGCTTTCAGGTCTTGACTTCCCTGTTAAGCATTTAAGTTTCAGAATTTTTTTTAATCTTTTAACCTTTATCCCTTTGATTTTTTTTTTTCTCAGCCTATAATTTATTATACAGTCTCCTGTCAGAGGAGGAGGTAGACTAGGTGATTTTTACTGTATTGCAAATTATAATTATTATAGTTATTTGCATTAGTAATGGATTCATTCTTATCACTGAAAACAATTCCATTATCTGATCAGACAGTTATCTTCACACTGTCCGTGATCACGTATTTTCAGTAGGCACCTCTTTCTCTGTGGGTCAAAAGGAGAATTATTCTTTGGTGCAGTCACTCTGCTCTCCACTTTGAACATTTTTGCTTGGTTAAAAATAAGTTTTTAGTACCTTACAGGCATCCTATGCCATAAAAATGTGCTTCTTTCTGCTGCTGTGCGTTCGTCCCTTCAGACCCAGCAAGGGAAGGCACATGAGCAGTGTCCCCTGTCACAGCCACCGGGAGAAGGTTCCTAACGCAGGTTCTGTGGCAGGGAACGAGAGGCCGATTTTCATGACCCAGCAAAGATATTTTGGCTCCTTTTGGAATTAAAGCAAAGGCTTGGGGACCTACAGTCTCTACTTAATGAAGGGGAGAAGCCTCCTTTCCCAAGCCCTGCCTGCTTTCTGTGAGAGGTGAGGATTCGGAGTGGGATGATTGCAGAGGGAGTATGCAGAGGGGCAAACACATTCCCTCTGAATCCCTGCTGGATTTTCTGTGCCTCTGCAGGGGTACAGAATGGCCAGATGCACTGATTTCCAAACTGCAAGCAAGGGGGAGATAAGAAAGGCTGGGGAGAGATGTGAGGTCAGGCCACAGAATCCCCCGAGGGACTGAGAGCACCTTGGTGAGAGCTGAGGGTGGTGGGGAACTCTTTCACACTTCCCTCCTGATGACTTTTTCCCCTCATCAAATGAGAGATAGCTGGTGTTTGAGTAAAGAATTAAAGGCAATACAGAAGAGGTTGTCAGTCTAAACCAAGAGTTTGTTTAATTTATTTTTGAGCAGCTCCTGTGGTAGTTTCTGTGGTCTGACCTGGGCTGTAGCCAGAAAACAGAGTTCTCCGTGTTGGGAGAAGGAAGGGGTGGCTTCGGCTCTTCCATCACCTCAGGCAGGACGTACACAAGCTTAAACTGTGTGTTGCATCCCGTATAAAGGTGATGACTATATGGATTCCTCCTCCTCCTGCATGAAGAACCTCTTCTGAGTGAGAAATGGTACCGCAGTCAGGAGAGACTTCACTTTCCGAAGAGGATAATCAGGACTCCCAGGGAATCCATCCTCAGAAACTGCACACCCCAAGGCACCAGTAATGTTCATTGCTGTTATTTTCCATGAGTAAATGAGACTTAGGTCATATAAATTAAAGGCTAAATTGCAATAATGTGAATTATTATCTGAAAAAATGCATTACTGTGGAGGTTTAGATCCCTTTTTTTCCCCCCTTCACCTCCCTAATTGGTTAGATGTGAAGCCATTATCTACTTAATGCAATTAAAGGTAATATTTTTTGTAGGATAAACACACAACAATAATTCCATGGGCCAGAGAACAAAGAGGGACTTGATCACAACTTTTTTCTTTGGGTCTCATAAAATATGGGTCATCAAAGTGATGGCAAGTGCAGTAGGCACCCAATTGTTAGTGGGTGATTGAATACAACATTTAGGCTCATTTAAAGAGTACTTTGCTCCTTATTTCTGTTTGTCTGCAAGCACAGTTTAGAAGTAAGAGTCATGTAGGGCACTATTAGTATTTTTTCATTTAGAGCTATGGAGCATGGCATCAACCCTCTCCTTTCTTCCTCTGCCCTCTGCTGACCTGTTTTGACCAATTAAGAAAGGGGATACATTTTACCCTTTTCTTGTCTTCAAAGTTTAGAAAAAAAATTGTGTATCTGAACTTATTATATCATTTCTTTGGCAAAAGATGATAATTTTTTGAGTGAATATCCCTTTTTTCAAAGAAACTGTTCCCAGTTTATATCAGCAACAAGATGTTAACAAATATAACCTTGTTTTTCCGCACTTTAATACAACCCCACATGGTATATACTTCTGAAAGATGAGGGTGTGGCAAAACAGTTTGAGATTTACACTCCAATCAAGAAAAAACAGCCTTCGAGGCATAACATCATAAAATTCCTATTTGCAACCTCTGAGGACACATCCCAGGAAGGTATGGAAATAAATAAGCAGACATAGCGCCGTCAGCTGGGGCTAGGTGATGAAAGCTCTGATATGACAAACTAGATTAAAAAAACCCTCCAGAGATTCAGGAAGGAGAATTCATCAATGCCAAATTAAGATACGCTCAAATATTTCTTGAAAGATAGAACCTCATTATGCTGCTGATTTATGGAGCAAAGTAATGACTGTGGACAGCATTGTCTAAAGACAACAATGAGCGCTGCTATATCGCAGTAATAATTAGAGTCACATGAAATCTTCAATTTTCTTTTTTTTTAATTCTAAGATGATTTGTAATAAAGGAGAAAAATGCATCGCACACGGTAATCTAAATGTAATGGAAATACGTGGCCCAAGTTGTTCCTGTATTTAAAATATTTAAAATTCTTCTTGCAATGCAGCCCACCAACAAAATAATAGTAATTTCTGGCAGGAATTATAAAAACTAAACTATAGCACAAAGCGTTTTTCACCAAATTACTCACTCTATATCCACAATTACAGCCCATTTTTTTTCTTATGCTGATAACAAAAGATACATTTTAAGATCCTCGCTGTGCTACTCTTCCTTTAATAAATAAAGTGAGCTTTTCAAAAGCTGCAAAATGATGCAGATAAAAATCAAAACATTTCTACATTTAAGGATGCAATCAAAGACTTGCCATGAATGGTGTGATATTAAAGTTAAAAAAAAAAAAATAAAATCAATTTGCTGTGTATTTTTGAACGTGGTTTGTCACAAATAGCATTCCCAATAGATAAGAATGATTATATGGTAAAGAGCGTAATTTATATATCTCGAGCGTTCTGCTTTTGTCACCGCCATCGTTAAGGAATTTGACACGTTTGCAGGAGAACAATATATGTCAACTGAAATATATACCAATTAGCCCTAAATGGGACACTGAAATGAATGATGCATGTGCATGCTATACTTACAAGTAATAACATGTGGTTTAAAGTCGCTCGCGTTTTCAAACAAGAATTCTTTTTATGTTGTCATTTAAAAAATCTAATATTTCAAAAGGTCAGGAATAAATAGCACCATTAGCATTAAAAGCTAGCTAAAGGGAAAGTAATTTGTTGTTCATTTAACATTGCATTTTATGTAATAGCTTTGTAAAGTGTTCGGGTGGGGGGGGGGGGAGATTTTGCTCTGCTAAAACCGGATGACGGCAGCTCCGGTTCATTATTAAAAGGAGATTTTTTATTATGCTATTGTCAACTTTAACGTCTTGATTCTGTTAGGTGTTTGTTAAAATTACATGGGCTGCTGAAGTGGCTATGGCAAAGGATAATGCTCAGGATATCATAACTGTCAAAACAATTGCGTAGGCAAGAATCTGCTTATTCCAAGGTAGTGGAACAAAAGACAAAGGAGAAACTCTTCTGCAGTGTTAGGAAGTTAATAACCCTGCTGAGGTCTCCTCAGCCGGAGGCACTGGGATCGGGACACCAAATTCTGCAAGAGGCACAGTGAAGGCAGAAGGAAGCAGGCGATGCCAAGGGGATGTGGGGTACAGGAAAAGCCAGCATCAGACGCCAGCTCCCGTGCCTATGGCTGTGCATAAACACAGAGCTCTTTATCTCCCTGCAGAGGGTCTTGGGTTCCTCCAAGGGCTGGATGGCCCAAATGAAGCGTGAAAGCCTCCATTCCTGTGGCTGGATCCTCTTCCTCCTGCCCAGCTGTGGCTGTGCAGCCGTGGAGACCCAAGGAAGGCTTCGCAAGAGCAACCCAGGGCTGGATTTACCACAGCCTGATGCAGGGCAGAGAACTCAAATCCTTGAATTTATTAGGCCTGACCATCTCATTCTACCACTGTAAGACTGACCGCGTTTGGGAAAAACTGGAAACCAAACAAGTGTCAGCTTATAGGTATCCTTCTGGACATCGTGGGCTGGGAAGGAAACACACAAAGAGAACTCTGCTGCGTTCTTGCTGCACTTGCTGCTGCCTGAGGAGCTGCACAGGGAGAGAAGCCATGGAACAGGGGGAGTACGAGGGGAATTCAGCAAATTCAACAGCCTGGTGTCAAATATTTCCAGAGGTCGAGCATCTATCACCTCTCAGGCCAACCTGTGCCAGTTTTACCACTCCTGTAATAAAGAACTCCTTCCATACATCTAATCTAAATCAAATAGTGCTTTTTAATCTGGGCAAGGAGCACCAGGGCAATTTAGAAGATTTTTAAACATAAAAGCAAGCCTGCATGTCTGACTAAAGATGAAATTACTGGAGGATATTCTCTTCACTTGTATTAAAGCAAGGAACAGTTTGGCTTTTACATAAAGAACTTACTCCAGCCCAGAGCATGCCCACAGGTTGCTAATCTTCCATGCTGATGGTTCTTTTTCTATTATTTACATCTCCCATCTCATTCCCATCACCCTGTGAGAGCTGGCAGAATGCACACAATTAAAAAAAAAAA